>LPNX010644856.1:81195-247968 GCA_001517045.1 Pseudotsuga menziesii
GACTTGAGTAGCGCACTTGTGGAGGAGAGAAGTAGCTAGAGAAGGAGGAGGATCAAGTTTTTGATCTCCTTGTTGGTTTTACCTTTTTACCTTTTTGGGGCATCTATATTGAGGAAGCTTTTGCTGGGTTTTTCCCTTTAGGGTTTTCCCAAGATAAATCTGTGTTGTTCTTGTGATACTATTTCTTTCAGTGATCCTGTTTATATGCTTTTGTTATGAAAAATGAAATGATATACTGATGTCTTAGCTAAGCATATGAAAATTCAACAGTTGATTCCCTCCCCGCTATGGTTTTAGGATACAACACCCACTCTTCAACCTTCTTTCGAATTTCCTCTATGGAGATGGTTTGCACCTTGTCCCACAACTCATTTTCAATGGATTATATTTCATCTCGGACCTCTAGTGGAATGCACTCCCTGAAGAAGGTTATCGTTGCTTTGGATTGGGATTGAGCCCTAGTGACCCTTACTCCCTGTCCTTTCCTCCTTTCATCAACATTTCCTCTCCCTCTTCTCCCCCGAGATCTTGAACCCCCCTCCAAAACTGCAGTTACTTTCCTCTTTGGAGCCATCCTTTCAACTTGCGGGTAGTGATTATCATGTTCTGGTGGTATGAGATGAGCAAACTTAGCTCTAATCAATATATATTTGTGATTCCACTCAACCGAAGCAATTTCCTTTACAAAGCTGTGATAAGTGAAAGTGTCAGTGCCTCCTCTTTCGCTTTGTTCCTTCAGCAAGTAGAGATCCCAGGTATTTAGATGAGAGAGATCCTTTGGAGAATCCAAGGATCCTTGTGATATTCCTTAGGGAGATCGTGGATGAATTGAAGAATAATACCTGGGATTTATCCTGGTTAAATTCAAGCCCATAGGCTCTAGCAAAGAGCGTCATACTTTTTTTGAAGGCTTGGGCCTCTTGGGATGAAGGGTGCCCCATTAACATTGTATCATATACAAACTGCTGGTGGTTTTTTTTTTCCATCCCCTTATGGAGTTTTAATGCCCTGATCTCTCCCTTGGACGAATGGTCCTGGAATAGCCGACTAAGACCTTCAACCATTAAAATGAAGAGGAAGGGGGACAAGGGGTCCCCCTGGAGAATTCCCCAGGTAGGATTCAAAATTCTGGTGGGAGAACCATTCAACAGAATCAAGTAGAAAGGGGTGGTAGCTAGGTTCATAATCCATTCTATCCAATCCCTTCCAAAACCATAGGCTCCTAACATACTTCTCATGTATTACCAACTTATCTTATCGTAATATTTAGTTATATCTAATTTCACTAGCATGCATGGTTTTTTGGTGACCTTTAAAGAATGAATTGTCTCACGGACCAAGGTAATTCCGTCCAGAATTTGCCTCCCTTCAACGAACCCTGACTATTCCAGATTGATCAGACTGGGTAGAATCGGATTTAGTCTATTGGCTATGACTTCTGAAATTACCTTATAAATGACAATACATAGGGCTATTGGTATTAACTTGCTTGAGGATTGGGCTCTATCCACTTTAGGGATAAGGGCAAAAAAGGTGGCATTAAATGCCTTTAAAACTCTCTAGGATATTCTTGATTCCTCCATTATTTCCTACACCTCCTATTTAATTAGGTCCCAAAAGTGATGGAAGAAATTGGTCGTGAAACCATTTGATCCTGGAGCTTTCCCTAGAGCCATTTGGTTCATTACCTGTTCTACCTCTTGAAGATCAATGGGCTTGGTCAACATTTCATTGTGTTCTTGGGTGACGACCCTAGGCACCAATATAGTTATCCTTTCAATATCTTGTTGTATATCTTCTTGGTTTTCAGTCATAATTCCCTTGAAATGTTGGAGTAGATCCTCCTCTATCTCTCCCCTGGTTTCTACTTGGCCTCCATCGGTCTTCTTAAGTTTGTGTATCTTCTACCTTTGGTAATTTTGTATTACCGTGTTGTGTAAGAACTTGGTGTTCCTTTCCCCTTATTGAAGCCACTGCTTTCTCAATTTTTGTTTCCAAAAAACCTCGTCCCGTCTTTCCTGGGCTTCGAGTTGAGTGAGAAGATATTTCTCTTTTTTTCTGAGTTCTTTTCCCCATCCTTCCTCTGAATACCTTTTTTTTAAATGTCTTCTAGGTTTGCACTCAACCTTTTCTTGTCTTAGAATGTATTCCCAAAGTCTTATTTATTCCATGTCTGTATCCTAGATTTTACATCCTTTAACTTCTGGCAGAATTGATACATCCTTGTCCCCACCGGGGGGGGAGTCTATTTCCTGCCACAATTGTCGTACCAACTCCTTGAAGTCTTTGTGTTCAAGCCAAAATTGTTCAAATATGAAAGGCTTCTTGATTGGGTCTTTCGACCAATCCCATTGTAATCTTATGGGCCAGTGGTTCGATCCTGCTGTCGGTAGCACGCTGGCATTTATTTCTCCTATCCCTCTGGTTATATCCTCTGAGACCAAAAATCTATCTATTAGAGATTCCACATGGTATGTACCTCCTAGGCCTGTTACTTCACGTGTACCATCCAATTCCAATCTCTATATATACTAGTTGACCTTGTCCACAAACTCTTCAAAAGATTCATGGAATCTATCCATGACCCTCCTTCCCCCCTTATTTTTCCCAAGGAGGTTATCATATTAAAATCCCCTCCCATTATTCAAGTGCCTTCTTCCATTTAATCCTTTATCCAGCATAAGAAATCTAGAAAATTCGGCTTCTTGGAATAGGCACTTGGGCCATACACGTTCACAAGGGGTCCTTTAACCCCATTTTCCAGAACGTCAAAGATTTTCATTATCACAAAATGATTTTCCCTCCAATTTGTCAAACATATGGAATCATGTTTCCATAGTATCGCAAAACCTCTTGTCATCCCCGTGGAATCCATCGTCATTACCTTGCTTCCTTTCTAGATCCTCTGCCCTAACTTATCCATTGTTTTCGATTTACATTTTTCTCTTGTAAAAAAAGGACGTTTGGTTTTTCCTTTTTTAACTTCCTTGCCAAAGTCTTGATTTTCCTAGGATGGTTGCACCCCATTATATTCCAGGATATTATCTTCATTGGTTAACTTTATTCACTTCAAAGAAGGCTTCTACTATCATCGGAGATTGGCCTGACTCTATGAGTTTAACCCCTATCTTTGCTATCCTTTGTGTGTTTGTCTTCCTCCCTTGTTTCATATCATCCTTTGGTTGATTCCTTTATGGGGATCCATTTCTATCCCCAATTGTTGTCAGGCTTTCGTCTTAATGATTGCTTCTTCGATTAGTTCCAATTATTGTCCAGAAACATTCCCCTTTCCCTTTTTCTTGCACTCCTTCTCAATTTCGTCTAGATCTAGCTCCCCTAGTTCCATATCCTCGGCTACATCTTCCTCCATGGATTCTGCTTATTCCTTTGGTTCCTTGTCCTTTCCTTCCTCCATTCGATATCCTTCCTTTCGTCGTGCATGTACTTCTTCCTTGCTCCCCTTCTCCTCTTCCTCATCTTCTCTAACCTCCAATATCTTGAAAGGGTTGTTACTGTTCTGCACTCTCGTTTGTTGCTTCTTATTTTGCTTCTATTGCACACCCAATCTATTCTTCTTTCTACTCCAAACTTGGGTGAAACCTTCTTTGTCTTTCAACCCCCCCCTTAGGGAGGTCGTCCAAGGAGGGTCGATGGTCCATCTTAGGGCAATTACAACTGAAGTGATCGTAGTCATGTCACTGCTTGCATCTAAACAAAAGTTGCTCCTAGTCTATTGGTTGCACCCATTCCTCATCTTCCTACTTCAGGATGATGGCTTTCGAAAGTTCTTTTGATAGATCCATATAAACACATATGCGGGTGAAGGATGTATACCTCTATTGTTTTGTCTATTCTGCAGCCTTTACAAACTCCCCTATCGTGTTGTCGATACTGTGCAGAATGTCTAGATCCCAGTACTCACTTGGGATGGAAAATAACTCGATCCATCCGAGGCTACCCTCGTATCCTCTTTCTCTGGTTTAAACATTTCTTTCTAGGGTCTGCGATAAAGCCCTGCCGAAAAAAAGTATGGTCCTCCTTAGGATTTTGTCCGGATCCTCTTGGTCAAAAAATATTATAGTGAATAAATCCTTAGATCCCAGGTGAAGATCATAGTTTCCTTTTGGGTTCCAGCTGCTTTCGATCCATCTGACCAAATCCCTCTCTCTTGGCCATATCCCGACAAAATTCCCAATCAGAGATTTCTCCTTCCATAATTCTACCTTTTCCTTCACCTTGTGTGATCGGATTTGAAGGGTCAGGATTTTTTGGGCTTTTGGGAGACAACCCCCTGGCCCGTCTTCCTTCGCGAGCTCAGATCTCCTTCACTCGTATCCCTGATCTTGACTTCCCCTCCGTTGCGTCCCATCACTCGATGTTTGGGTGTCGTCATCCTCCCACGATTGGACGAGGGGGTACAGACCCCTCCCTATGCTGTCCTCCCAAAAGCACCAGTCCTCCTGTTCATGCCTCAATGCCTTCCCTGTCCTCACTCGCGAGCTCTTTCCCCAACCTCCAAATCCTCACGTCTTTGAACCCTATCTCATCGCCCTGGGCCGAAAAACTTATTCTATTGTTTTTTTCCAACTTATATTATATTTATTAATAATTAATTAAAATAATAATATAGTATATCTGAAATTTATTATAATAACCAATATATTTTGTTATCACGTACGAACTCCTTTATATTGGTTACTCCTTTATATTGTTGTAACAAAATAATTTGGTTTCCTTTTATATGCAGAGGTTTAACGTTTACATAAAGTTTAGAACTTGGTACACTAATAAGTATTTAGTGTTCACTTTTTGAGTTTTGAAAAGAGGTAACTACTGTTAAGTGTTTACTACTCTTTGAATATTGAATTAAAAAAAAATCTATTGTTTATTTTTAGATTTTTGAAAGGAGGTAAATGTTACTTATTAGTTTATTCTTTATTGAAAAGTGAATATTAATTTTAAAATTTTAAAATGTAAAGTATTTTGTTTTCAAATAATTTTATTTAAAAGTAATTTATGAGTATGTTTTTTTAGTATGAGTACTTTATTTACAACATTGTTAAATATGGGTTTTTCTTCACTATTTAGAATTTGTCAAATAAATATATTTAGCTACCTAAACATAAGGGATGATGTCATTCTCTAAAATGTTATTGGTTTTTTTTAAGTTGATTTTAATAGTACATTTTTTGTTTGGAGGCCTATTTTCACCTCAAAATTCCCCAATGATCTCATTATCAAATAACCGGCACTCGAGTATTTGCTTTATCTTCAAATGTTATTGTTCCTACACATATAGAAACATACACTACTGAGTAGCATGGTTGGCATAAAATGATAAATACTAAAAACAAATGCATGAAAAAATAAATACTGAATTTAAAATGTTGAATCAAACATCTAATCTAAGAACTGATATAACATTTGCAAGTTTTATTAACTGAAATACAACAATACACACTCAATCAAAGAAAGGGGCTTGACTCAATGGCCAATAAGACTCGGCACATAAAGAGTAAAAGAAAAAGAGATTCAAACCTTACTACTCAAGTGAGCTTATTCAAGTCCTACTATAAACTACCTTGAAGGCGCTCAATCAATTGATGGAAAATAGTGTTTCAAGATCCATCCATTATAGGGGAACTCCAATTCCTCTCCATCTAATGTTTCCAACCAAACAAATCATTTTCCCACAACTTGACTAACTCGGTAAGGTCCCATCCATATTTTCTCAAGTTTAACATGATTTTCTGGTTTTTCTTTATTCTTGTCCCAAAGAAGAACTATGTCATGAACTTCAAAATAAAATATTTTTTGTTTTGATCAAATGTACCCTTAGTTCTTTATTGTTCTATAACCATTGTGTCAAAATCTTTCCTTCACATTTCATCAAGTTCTACCAATTTTTTTATTCTTGCTTGCATGGCTTCTTGGTCAGAGGAACATTGATGTAACAATTCATACACCTGAAATTTGGAGATTAATGAGTAATCTACAATTCTAACCATAACCAAGTTCAAAAGGATCCTTTCCAGTTACCCTTTTGACTGTTTTTTCTATCCGCCCACAAAGCATATTTTAATTTTATATTCTAACTTTGTTTGTTTTCGCCAACCATCCTCTTTAAAATTTTTATCAAGTTCTTATTGCTAGACTCAACTAAGTCATTTCCTTGGGGGAAAATAATTTGATAAACGTGATAATATAATGCCATAATTCATACAAAATGTGGACATTTCAATTTTGCTAAAATATTTTGCATTATCCATTGTGATTTTCAATGGGCACCCATATCTAGAGACAATATTTTCTTCAAGAAATTTCACCACTACTTTTGTTGTCACCTTTTTTGTAGGAATAGTCTCAACCCATCGTGTGAAGTAATCAGTGCATGTCAAAATATATTTATATGCATTGCTTGAATTTTGATCAAACGACCCTATAAAATCCATTTCCCATTGTTGAAAAGGGAGCTCTATAATGATCGGTGATAAAGGCAATGTGGGAAATATTGGTTTACCTAAAAAGAATTGGATCTCTTAGCATGTCTTAACGAAAGTATGAACATATTTGAATACTGTTTGCCAATAATATCTTGCTCACATGATTTTAGTTGTTATTGTTATAGGGTCATAATGCCCTCCACATAATCATGATTGCATGCCATTAATAATGGCTTGGGATTCTTCTTGGTCTACACATCTTAAAATAATTCCATCAGGATTCCTCCAACCCAGACCATCCTTAGTTGGAACATATTTTGAGGCCTTCAACTTAAGGGCCCTTCTTTGATGGCCAACTAAATGATATGGACATGATAAATTTTGAAATAAAATATAATGTCCTTAATGTACCATTCATGCTCTTCATCAATGTACAAAATCATGGTATTACTATCACTTGCCTTTTCTTAAGCACTTTGAATTTTTCCATTTCCTTATGTTAAAAGTTGGGACAAACCTTGTCTTTTAACTATATTAATTGGCTTGATTTCTAAATCATACTCCTGAATCCTATAAATCCAATTCCCTCTAACGACAATACCATCGTATTGAGACAAAACATCTTTGACTACTTGATATAGAATGTAGGATATGATCTTGGAGTACCCAATATATGTCTGGAAATGTTTCAAAGATTTTACTAGAGCATACACCCATTTTTCAGTTATAATATAATTTTAGTTCAACTTCTCTCATATTCTTACTCATAAAAGCATTTGGTTGCAAATGATTTTCATTAATCTTTTGCAACAAAACTTCGGCTATGGTATCTTGTGAAGCATATGAGTAAATTAAGAAATCCTTACTATAGTCAAGACACACTAGAACAAGAGAGGTTGATATGGCATTTTTTAGGTTAGCAAATGTTGATGAGCAAGTCTTATCCCAGATAAATTTGGAATCCTTTTTAAGGAGGACATTTAAAGGTTTTGCTATCTCTGCTAAATTCAGGATGAATCTTCTTTCAAAATTTATTTTCCCGAAGAAAGACCGGAGAGTGATAACATCATGAGGCGTAGGGACAACTTCAATGGCTTGAGTTCGTTCAGGGTCAACTATGATTCCTTCCTTTGATACAATATGTCGCATCAATGCCAAAGGTTAACTTCTTTGGAATTAGGAAGATGACAAATTTTCTACATCTCTTAATTATTTTCCTTAAATGGATAACATGATCACCTCTTTCTTTGGAGAAGACGTTCATATCATCCTGGTAGATAGAAAAGGTTTTCCCAATCAAATCACTGAATGCTTGATCGATGACTTGTTGAAAAGTAGACCCATCGTTTCATAACCCAAATAGAATCCTTATGTAATCATAGATTCCTTAGGGAGTTGTAAAAATTGTTTTTACCTTTTCCTTCCTTTTTTATTTGCACTTGATTGTACCCCGAGAAACATCTAACATAGACAACATCCCAACACTTGTAACACTTTCCAACAAATTTTCTATATTGGGAAAAGGATAGTTATATTTTAGAGATGCTTGGTTTAGGTTCCTGAAATCTATACAAATCCTAATCTCACCATTTTTCTTTCTCACTACCACAATATTTGATACCCAAGTAGTTTTATAGGGCAGTAGTGGTCTAAACCAATTATGTAATCCCTTTGCTCAAAAAAGGAAAATTCAAGAAAAAATGGCAAAAATATAAGAACAAATGGAAGTAGGTAGTCCAACTTTACATCAGAGACTAGAGTAAATTGAAACAAATAGAAGACTCCAAACAGTACATAGAGAAGAGGAAGAATACTAGCGGTTAAAATCACAAAGTTTGTAGCTGCAAGATGGAGATAGAAATACATCATATTTTGATAGACAAGCATAATCAAGGAAAAGTATAAATAATTTCAAACAAATCACCAATTCAATTGGAAGCAAAGTTACATAACAAAATACAATAAAGGTAGAATCATTCCAATACTTTAAAAGTTATTATCAAAGCTAGAAGAAGCAGATCAAGAAACAATCAAGGAAATGATAACCAATATTCCCACATTAATTTCTCTAATGGACAATCAAGAAATAGATAAAAGAAAGGCGTTAAATGCAATTTGGGATTTAAATCCCAACAAAGCACTGAGTCTAGATGGATTCTCCATAGACTTCTACATAAAATTTAGGGAGTTAATAAAAACATATTTATGTAATATGATTAAATGGTCTTTGAAAAATGACAAATTAAGAGGAAGAAAAAAATCCTCATTTATGGATCTTATACTGAAAGAGAAAAATCCGGTAACATTCTCAAAGTTCAGAACAATCTCATTGTGCAATTCTTCTTACAAAATAATCTCTAAGATTTTAGCCAATAGAGTCAAACCATTATTGTCCCAAATAATATAATAAAATCAAGGGGGTTTCATTCCAAGAAAGCATATTCTTGACAATATTATTATGTTGGACACACCGAGCACATTGAGAGGGGGGGGGGGGTGAATAGTGTGTATAGATTTTGTTACTTTTTCAACAATAAGAATCGTTAACAACTTATTCAATACTATGCATAGCATGTTGTTATCATTATATCAACAATTATAGTTCACCATCACATACCATCATACCATCATCACATAAGAAGCATATCAAAACATAGTACACGAGATTTTTATGTGGAAACCCAAGTCATGGGGGGGAAACCACATAAGGCTTATAATAATAGTTTTTCTGCAACAACTAGAAGGAGGCCGCAACCCCCTTGTTACAATTAATTCAATTCTCTAGCTACAACTGGAAGGAGGCTACAACTCCATGATTCACAGACTACAACATGAAGGAATCCCTACCTCTCTATATTTCCTTACCTCGTCCTGCCACCCTAATATGAAGATAGAAACTGCTGAATCACGACCGCACTGATCATGGGGACCAACTAATAAACACTTGTACTACATTGCACCACATTGATCAACTTGAACCATACTGCACTGCTCATCACTAACCACTACACCACACCTGTATAAACAACCTCTTCAAAACAATCTGTTGCTAACATCATATGACTCAGTCAATCTGAGTCTAACCAATTGCACACCAAACTCAGTCCACCTTAGTCAAACCAACTACTCATACAAATCAGCTAGTGTGAGTCAGACCAACTACACATAAGGCAATCTGTGACAATCCTGCTCATCTAAACCAACCTGTACCAAGAGCTACAAGGGCATATTCTAGACTATTCAAGTATTTTTGTGGCACTAAGAGATACAAGGGCATCTTCTATGTAATGCAAGTGCTTCATCATCATTAACAAGGGATTATTTAATCTTTAATGACATTTTCAAGGTACAAGGATATCATGAGAACAACATATCCTAAGCAAGTATAATGGCTTCATCTTTGTATCAAGGGTTTCATCATGGTAAGCAAGAGTAAGGTCTCCAAATGATACAAGTGCTTTGAAAACTACTTCAACAAGGTTATGGGATTATGAGAAAGGAATTCATCAAGTTCAAGCAATAGCACTCCATGTGTGTGGGATCAATGGCCCAAACACATTATCATCAATGATATGGACTAAGAATTATCATGTGCAAGAGTGTAAGGTCACGAAACAACGGTGTATGGGCTCCAAGGACCAAACTACCACAACAACAAAAAATCAAGAGACCACAATAAGTACAAGCAAGCACAAAGAACATCAACCAAAATACAACTAGGAGCAAAGGATACATTAATGGACTCAAATGGGACTAAGATACAATCTAGGGATAGTCTACCAAGTCAATGAGTAACCGGATCTTTTTCCATTGTCCCAAGGTCTCTAAAGGCTTCAAGCTTGGCCTTGGATAACCACAAAATAACTAAGTTTGACTCTGACAAGTATACAAACAATGCACTTAAACCCTTGACTATCAGGGGCTCCACAGGGGGCACCAAGACCAATACAACCATGATCTTCACCAGACATTGTTGGCATCAATGACAACTTAATCAACAATCCCCCCCTTTGACATTGATGACAACACCAAAGCTCCCTTTCAGAACATTCTCCCCGTGTCGGCATTTTCTCTCCCCCTTTGGAATAAATGGAAAAGGGAACATCCTTTGACAATACTCCTCCCCCTCAAGGCATGCTCACCCTGCCAACAATTTATCTTCGTTCTTAAAACAACTTTTCTTCGTCTTTGCTTCAATGGCAACGAGTACTTCCTTTGGCAATACTGCTTCCCCTATCATTAGCCACTATTGATATTTTGATTAACTTTTATTCTGTCACAAGGATATTGTTGTTGATTTGAATTCATCTATTAGTAATCATGTACATTTGATAGTCCTCAACATAGTATTGGGTTTTTCCCAAAATTTTCATTATTTATGTTTTGTTCAATGGGGCATTCTACTGACTTTCTTCTCCATACTTCAGTAGGATGACGGTTATTCATGTCATTCGATTGAACTTGCTTTCTTCTCCAAACTCTAACGTGTCCCTGCATTCTGCATTGTTTTGTAAAATGACCATAATGATAGCAATTGTAGCATAGAATGAAATACTAGCCTTGATTTCTTCTTGGCATGATTTTGTCATGAGCTCTACAATGGATGGCTTTGTAGCCATAGTTATTGCACTTGTAACAGTATCCATTGAACATCATAGGGTATCTCTGAGGAAATAATCGTCTTTGTGATGTACCTTCGATTCTTGATTCTTGTTGATCATGGGATATTATGAGAATACGTGTGTAACTATTAGTATTTTCTTCTTTTTCCATAGAGATTTTACTTTCTTCAATGTTCTTCTCGATGTTTGAATTTGTATTTAACTGAGCAATTGTTTTGTCTAGATATTCCTTCAGAGAGAGGATCTTCAATTCTTTCTTTTAACAAATTTCTGTCTTTTCTTGGAGTTGTCTCCTTAGATATTCTTCTATTTCTTGACTTATTCTACCTGTTTTTTTAGATCAACGATATTGTCTTCCATCTATCCTTTTGAATTATGATCATCCTCATGGCATTTTTGCAATTGACCTTTTAGTACATGATTCTCCTTTCCGAGTTCTGATAACTCCTTTTCAAATTCAAAGTTTTTCAGACACACCTTTCGTAACTCTACCTTCAAGGATTTGAATTCAATTTCTTGTTTTCTTCTTAATTCCTCTGCCAATGTTTCTTTAGTCTTGTAGGTAATTATCTCACTATCTTTGTCTTGTAGCTTGTAGGTCAATTATTTGTCCTTATCTTCTAGTTGTCTTTTGAGCTTGACAAGTTGTCTTTTGAGCTTGACAATTTCTTCTGATTGCTTTTCATTTTCTGTAGTTGACTTCTCAAGTTCATCCTTCAAAGAGATGGATGTTTCTTCTTTGATTCTGATGGCTTCTTTGACTTGTAGTTTATGTTCCATGATGGTCTTCGTGGCCTTGTCATATTCTTCCTCATTCACTTTCTCAGATTTATATAATTGGTCTTGTGGTGCTAAGTTATGTGCTTGAATATTTCCTGCTTCTTCTAAGATATTCATGACATTCCTTTTGGAGATCTGTCAAATCTTCAATCATGATTTTCAGGACCTTTTCTTCCTGTTCTTTAGTGGAGTATATATTTTCTATTTAGAGCCATAGTTCCTTATATGAGCTTCACTTTCCTATCTTCTTCTTTTGGTGATCTATTAATCCTTCAAGGATGGATTCCATAGCCATTGAATTATTCTTTTTTGCTTCCTTTTGAGCTGTTGTTTTCACTTTTGGAGGAGCATTTCTAGTAAGAACCGATTTCCATGTACCAATTCCTTCTACCTCAAGATAAAATTGCATTCTTCTTTTCCAGATGAATTAATTCATTCCAAAAAATAATGGTACTCCATTCATTAATAACCCCATGGTGTGTCAAATATATCCTTCAAGCTAGTAAGACTTTCTATAAAGGCCCTCTCTGATACCAATTGTTGGACACGTCGAGCACACTGAGAGTGGGGGGTGAACAATGTGTATAGATTTTGTTACTTTTTAAACAATAACAATCATCAACAACTTATTCAACGCTATGCAAAGTATGTTTTTATCATTATATCAACAATTATAGCTCATATCATCATATCATAATCACATAAGAATCATAGAAAAACACACTACACAATTTTTTTACGTGGAAACCCAAGTCTTGGGGGAAAACCATAGAAGCATTATAATAATAGTTTTCCAACAACAACCCCCTTGTTACAATGACTTCAATTCTCTAGATACAATTGGAATGAGGCTACAACCCCCTGATTTACAGGCTACAACCTGAAGGAAGCCCTAACTCCCTAGATTTCCTTGCCCCGTCTTGCCACCCTAATATGAAGATAGAAACTATTGAACCATGACCAAATTGATCCTGTGGACTTGCTAATCCAATCAAGGATCTTGAAAAACTACTTCAAGACCTTCCTCAAACCCATTTGACTACACATAAAATATTGATATTTAAAATAACATAAAGTGTTGATCTCATAAACATCAATAAGTAATCAAAATTGAGATATACATGTACATTGTGATTTGGAAAGGGAAGAATGTCTAAGTTTTATTAATGAATGAAGTAAGTACTTAATACCTTCCTTCAATCAAGGCACCTCATGAAACCTTCAATTCCATATCTCTTTCTTCTCTCCTCCAAGAATCCCAACCTCCAATAAATGTGTTAGGGTTAGATGGAAAATAGGGCACAAGTGAGGATGATGAGAGTAAAAATTTCTCCACCATAACATTGCAATGGGCTCCAATCCATTTTCATGGTCCTCTATCCCTCTCTTATATACCAAATTAAGAAGAAAGGGTCGAGGAGGAAGTATTTACAACTAAGGAGATGGTTCCAAAACCACCCAAACCACCCATTTTTTCAATATATATATATGTGTGTGTGTGTGTGTGTGTGTGTGTGTGTGTGTGTATTTTAGGTACATGCTAGTGAAAAATGGATCAAGGAGCGTGTCATAGAGTGTTGGAGCATGAACAATTTGTGTGTGGGTGAAAAATGGCCTTTTTCAAGGTTTTTCAGAAGGTGTTTTGGTCTCCAAATTTGTTCATAATATTCCTAATTGTTGAATGAACCATGGACGGGGTAAGGAAATCCTATTGAGGTCTCAAATATGGATCTTCCATCCCTAAATGTCCTTTGGGTGAGAGAGAATAACTACATGAAGTGTCGGCATACAAGTGTCTTCATGCGACCAAAACATGTAAGTATTGTCACGGACGGAGAAGTGTCAAATTTGGCTAAAACAAATGCCCCCTATTGTATGAGGGTAGAGGGTAATATGATGGCCAAAATATATTATAAATAATAAATGGTTGGGTCATGGAGTCAAAGAAACTGGAGAAACCAAGATCGAAGGCTCAAACGAACTACCTGCAAGAGGAAAATGTCGGACAATCTCATCCCTGGGATAAACATCCATGCTCAAATGGTGGAACATGACGTGTAGGAGAATACAATGATGCTTGAATACATAAGTATAATTGATATTGCATATATCATGGGCACAATAATACAAGAGTGGATCCATGGTAACAATATAAACATGAACACAGCCACAAAAATACAAAGGTGGATCAATGTCAAAACTGGAGATCATAGCCATAGTGAACAAATTGGATCTATGTCTCATCAAGATCCAAAAGGAGCGTGACTCAGTCTCACACAACTTGGGAAATAAAAAAATACGATGAGGCTATTATAGGACCAAGTTACTCAATCTAAACCGTCTCTAGGTACGAATCCTAACCATGCGAATAAATGAGTTGATGACGAACATGGAGGATATTGTTTGATTAATGGTCATTGATGTAAACCATTAACAAACAAGAGGGAACCCACCAATAATGAAAATGGGTCCCAAGGTACCTAGTACATTATAATAGGTGTGAATATATGATATTGATTGAAGTTGAACACCTAAATAATCCATCGAATAGGTGACATTGAAGCATTCTCGCTACCCATTAGCGAGGGAAACTGCCACTGATAACTACAATCCCTAAGGTACTGTCGAAAACTCTAAATCTCATTCCCAGAGAAAGAAGAGTTGAATTTGATGGGAAGAGACCCTTTGTAAGGGAGGAATTAAGGTATCCTCCATCATCCAACACGAGGAAAATCAAGGGTGAATTTGATTTGGATTTGGGACAAATATTTGCAAAACGGATCGCCAAAGGCATGATGTAATGGATTGATACCAGGGAGTGGCCAACATATGGATTCAACGAAACTTCAGAATGGACGACATGGATAATCTCTTTGAATAGTGAGCACGACACAATAATGACTCATTCAACTTTAGACACAAAGATACCAACGATACAAATTTTCAATGTAGAAGACATTGACAAATTCTCCATATGATTGGAAGAGTAACCAACCAGAGGAGATAACTCTAAGATCAGGTTTTATCCTAAGGCCACAAACTAGAACCTGAGTATTGAGATACTTCAAAGTGGTGCTTTGTTCAAGGATGACATGAATTGCTTGCTTTAAATCGAGAGACATTTTATATCCTTCCCTTCCATTTTCTATTTTTAAGTAGCTTCTTCATTTTTAACGAGCTCGAAAAAGAAATAGAATTATGCTCGATAAGGAACTATCCCATGGATTTTTTGTCGAGCCTAGGGTAGTTAATGCTCAATTTATTTTCAATTATAAATATTCTGAAGAACTTAAAGAAGACTCCAAGGTTTTACTTTTTTGTAGATTTAGTCCCCTAGGTATGAAAAAGTATAAAACAATACAAAGGAGAACTCTCTTAGCTCAGGAGAAATAAGGAATTCATTTTTCATAGTTAGTGTGACAGGTCCAAAAAATGTGTAACTATCAATAGACAGATGCTCCTTCGATAGAAAGCATAAATATTTGGTTTAATGAGTTGGAAGGAAAGCAAGGTCACTTTTTTTGTTCCATTTATTTGTGAGTATGGGGCAATAGTAGTAAAGTCGGTGCTATTTTACTAAGGGTTTAACGAGAACGAGAACAACATAAAATCACTCATAATATTTTTCATGGTTACACTAGAGCATGAAAAAGAAAAAGTCATCTTGTAAAGTTTCCTTTTTTGTATATTTTGTCCCCCAAGTCCGAAAAAGAGATAAACCAAAACCAGGGAGAACTCTTTTGGTCGTTGTGAAATAGAGTGTCCCTTTTTCCTAAGTAATCCACATGGTCCAAAAAATATTTAAACTTATACCTATGTGGATGTTCCTTCAAGTACTTTAACAAGTTTGAAGTGAACAAGCAAACTCAACATTCTTGTTAATTTTAAGGACTCTAACAAGATCTTCAAAAGAACTCCATATACCTTTCTCGTAAAGGTTTAACAAGCCTGGAAAAGTCAACTCATGGTATCCTTAAATTCTTAACGGTCTTGAAGGAGAGCTGGAAGAATGCTCATAATACGAGGAAATGAGTGTCGGGGGCATGAAAAAATAGTTTCAAGTGCAAGGAACAGAGCTATGCATAGTGCAAGGAACATGAGTAAGATAAGGACATTAGGCTCATGAGCGCAACTAGGTTATATTCAAATGAAGTTATAATTTTAACACAAACACGAGAGCCTTATAAGTAATTGCCATAAATATTTGAGAAAGAGAGACATGCAACTTCTTCTCAAAATCAAGGAAAATCTACAAAGGATCTCGAGCCTTTGTAGATTGCTGACTACGATGACCCATGGCATAGGGTTGCTGACTACGATGACCCATGTTAGGTAGGTTCTACTATTGGACTGGTGCAAAATGCATAAAGAGACAGCTAACACACCAATATCCAACATGTTCGACTCTATGGCAAATTCAGATGGAACAAGTTTGAAATGCATTGAAATAGATAGGAAGCCTACACCTATATGCAAGTTTCTGAATATAGAAGAAGGGAGCAAGCAATATGTCAAAAAGGACCAGTACGCAACCATGAATCCAACTAAAATTACTATATCCAAGAAACAAAAGTACCAAGATCATATCGAAAAGAAAAGATTTGATACAGGTCACTTCGGTGGAAATATTTTCAACTTCGTTATCTTAACCAAGAGGCATAATCAAGGAATACCTAATCGATGAAGACTCTATAGTGCCAATGCCTGAGGTTTACAATAAACAAGATAAAACTCAAGAGGAATACCAAATTTAAAAGAGGTGATGGATTCTGCAGAAACAAACTCAACAACACAGGATTTGAAAATTCTAGAAACAAAATCAAACTCAGTAAGAACCGACTTGCTGCTTTATTGGAGAGTCCAAATACGCAAAAGTATGAATGTATGAGGATCAATCATTAGTAATATTAGACTCAACAGTAAATTCAGCGTTGGATTTAACTGTGATTGGGTTAACATCCAAAGGCATGTCAGAATGTATCATAAACTCTAGGAAAATTTCATCTAACGGAAGTATATCATCCCACATTGAATACATGCTCGAACATTTAGTTCAATCAATAGGACGGAGAGCAGGCTCCAATGGCCCCATTGGATGGATCACCTAGTAAACTGCCAAGACCAAATCCTAAGAAGGTAACGATGAGTGTAGAGGAGGGATATGAGGCCACATAATTCACCCATGGTGGGGTAGTGTCTACCGAAACTCTACGAATTAACAAAGGATATACTTGGCCTAAAGTCAGTTAATGAGAGGGATCAACAAATTCCAGCTGATCAATAGTGACAATGCTTTCATTATGAGGAAAATACATCACACGAAAGAGTGTAGACACCACAACATTCATAGAATATATGAAATCATGTCCAAGGAGTATATTGAAGTCCAAGGGGTACTCCATAACCATAAAATTGACTAAAACAATCTTCCCACCTAAAGTAGCAGACGATTGAGAAAGAAATCCCAGAGTTTCACTAGGTATTATATCAAAATATAATAGTTGATTAATAGTCAACAAGAGGTTGGGAGATCCCATACCTCTCCAAGCATGCACGTAAAAAATATTAATTGAGGATCCTTCATCTACAATATAATGAGTAACCGTGTAGTGTTTAACTTAATCTTTTATTTGAAAAGGTGCAATAGAAGGAAGGTGTGGCTCAGCTAGACTATTCTAATCAAAGGAATCAATCTAAGAGATTGGTGATGTTAGTTAAAAGCAAAGTGAGTGCCCCTTTGTACAGATATTTCTGAAATGGCAATGAAGAAAACATGACTAGTAAACAGATTACTCTCCAAAGGAGGAGTGGGATTGATCAAAGATTGTGTAACACCCCGGTTTTGAACCCATGGTATTAAAATTGTACATGATGTAAATATTGTTATTAAATCATGGTGAGGAGCTCAAGGACAAGGCCCTGCCATTGATTTGGTTTTTTGTGTATCGGCGATCAAGATCGATGCCGCTGGTTATAGTGCTAAGTCAGGCATAGTATATTTTGAAGATACCATGTAAATATGCAATTTAATAAAATACCACAACTAGTTATGCACTGCAACAAAAGAGATGGGGGCATGATTTCACAAGGAATAGGGACAAGAATTAGTCAAACCCCTGAGCCGTAGGGTGAGGCCAGATGTAATTGGGAGAACCCATAAACCCTCAACTACCCTTTTTGTCCTTTTCACTCAATCATTCAATTCTTCCAAAAGTTGGTTGAGGAAGTTAATGCCTTGGGAAAGGTGAGGCATGGTAGTCGATTCCATGCCTAGAAAATCCTGCAGCCTATGGGAACCCGTATTCTTGCTTATGGGGAACTTGATCATCTAAGAAATGTTTGCTCGAGTTCATTCATTCCTTATCCCTCAGTCTTGAGAAGGTTAAGGGTTGCTCTTGGTTGTTCATTTTGTTCATTGTTTTTCTTCAGTATTCTTCCTCATTCATGTGGGAGGAGGAATCTTCATCTATCCTTGGGTGGGAACCCTGGTTGTTTGTGTTACCATGTTTTTTTGTATTACAGAGTGGTGTGGAACCCTGGTTTTCTGTGCTATAGAATGGTACCCTATTTTGTTGTGTCACCTTGTGGTTTGTTGTTATGTGTACCCTAGTTTAGGTCTAAACTGTACGCAAGAATTAGGAGTGGAAGAGACGTCGAATTGGCTTGATAAACCTAGTGAAGAGAGGAACCTCACAAAAAGATAAGAGTGGCTGGTGGATATTCTATGCACACACTGAAGAACACTAGAAAGGAAGGTATCGCCCGAGGGAGTGTGTAGCAGAGAAAGGGATACTTCCTTGTGTTGGGTGTGTAGGTATTGTGGATTCCAGGCTAGATAGATCTTGTGGCGGTGTCCCTAGCTCTGTGAATGGGATCGCTAGCTTAGCAATTCTTCCTTTCCACTGCCTACAACCTGATAAACCCAAACGTAGATTCGCTTGGCTGACATCCTGATAAACCCAATTGTATATTGGATTGGCTGGGAAGCCTAATAAACCCAATCGTATATTGGCTTGGTTGAACAACCTAATAAACCCAACTGTTAGTTGGCTTGGCTGTGTCTTGATGTACATTTGGCTATGTGTGAATCATTACCTGCAACCTGATGAACCCAATTGTGTATTTCCTTGGATGGACAGCCTGATAAACCAAAGTGTAGGTTGTCTTAGCTGTGTTTGATGTGTTATGGATATGTGTGAGCCTTTTGTTCCCTAGTTCCTTGTGGAAATCATTCCCAGCTCGAGGGTGGAAGTTGTGTTGAGAGATTGATGAACACAACTGGCCTATGGTTGGGTGGAATGTTGCAACGACATCGCTAGTTGCAGGACAACTTCATCTTCAAGATAAGTATTCTTTATATACATTCTGTAATGTATTTGTTTAATAATTATTATGAATATGTTGAATACTTGCTAAAGATTCAAGTAGAGATTATTGTTGTTATACTTTCCTACATTTTACATCTGATATGATTTTTGGTTCCCAATGCATTTTGTTTAAGTTCATGGAGGCTAGAAGCCTGGTTACATAATAAGAATGCATCTGACTTAAGCGTTTCCGCACCCCAGAATCTGTCGTCGGAAGGAGGAAGGCGAAAGCGAAAAAAGAATAAAAAATTCTAAGGCAAAATGATGGTTTTCTGCACCCTAGAATCCTCCCGCAGAAGGCAGAAGTCGGAAAGCGGAAAAACATCGAAAATTCTAATGTAAAAATGTGTTTTTCCATGCCCAGGATCCACTGCCGAAGGTGGAAGGTAGGAGACATAAATCAGAAAACAGAAAAAGAAATAAGGCAAAATATTGGTTTTTCACTACCTAAAATCTGCTCACGGAATGCGGAAGGAGGAAGGCGAAAAGCGGGAAGTGAATGAATAAAGGTAAGCAATTATTGGTTTTCCGCTATCCGAAGTCCACAGCAGAAGGTGGAAGGTAGAAGGATAATAAATGACTACGTCATAATTTGAGTTTCCGCTACCCGAAGTCCGCAGCGAAATGTGGAAAACAAAATGCAAAAGACGGAAGGATAATAAATGAATCCATCGAAATTTGAGTTGTCGCTACCCGAAGTTCCGTAGAGGAATACAGAAGGTAGAAGGATAATAAATGACTCGATCTAAATTTGAGTTTCTGCTACCCGTTGCATGCAATGGAAAGCGAAAAGGTGAGAAATCATAGTGGTGATTTGCATAGTTTTGCCTGTCGCAAGCCACATTGCGGAATGTGGAAGGTAGAAGGCGGAAGGTGGAAAAGTCAAGTTTAATGCGGAAATGACTTTTCTGGTTACATAATGGATCTGTGAGCTGTTGAACGACTGTTACAGTGGTTTTTAAGCCTAAGAATGAATGTTAAAAGATGAACATGACCCATGAATGTGTTTAAAAAGAAAGAAATAATAAATTTTAAATTATTATTCATACCAGTCAGGTGTATGGGCACGTGGGTACATGTATCGAAAGGTATCAGAGCAATAGCAGTCTTGTTTCCTCCTTGAAGGCAGGAGGGGACGTGACATTATGGTATTAGAGCTACGGGTTTCAATCTTGATGCCTTTTGGGAATATATAGTTCCACTTCATTATGGAAAACTTGTGCTAACCATAAAAGTTTGTTTGGAATAAATAGTTACAGAAAGAAAACTGTAGTGAAACAGTCAGCATGTAAGTTATAAATTTATGAGATTATCATGCAACTAACAATTGTGTTTATGAACACATTTTGCATAATCCTAGTCACCTCAAAGTCAGCATTCCAAATACTATATTTTGGAAAGTTTGTCCCAACCAAGATTATCATCATGGATGATGCACAGGATCCCTATAAGCTCGAGGAAGATGCCATGGGGGAAAATGTACATGTTGGGAATGTTGAAATAGAATCCAATGGGATAAGAAATCAAGAGACTCCCCCAGATATTGCAGCCACCATGAGGATCCTAAGGGTGGGGTTGCAAACTTGCAGAGAAGATAATGAGAGGATAATTAAAGCTCAAGAAGAGAAAAATCAGCTGAATGTTGCCATGTTACAGATTTTGACAGACATCAAAAGGCAGATAAACTCTGGGCATTAGACAACAAATCCAGAAGGGAGTGAGAATAGTTCAATAGGAAATCCCCGCAAGAGGTCCAACATCCCTAGAAAAATGTCTTCTAGTGGATCCTTTGACTCTAAAGAATCCATTGGGCATTCAAGCTCTTCATCTCATAGGAATAAGAGAAAGAGGCTTCACCATAACAATTCACATGGGTAATTTAAGAAGGAAAAATCCTCCTACGTTTGATGGTGAGGTAAAGTCCAGTCAAGAAGTTGACTACTCTGGAAATATGAAGGCAAGGGTAGCCATCTTCAACTTAAATGGAAGAGCATCTATATGGTGGGAGCACCTCGGGAAAGTACGGAAGATCAATGAAAGGAAGATTGTGTGCAAGCAGTTCAAGAAATATTTCAAGCAAAAGTACCTCTCTGATAGGTACTATGATGATAATATCAAAGAGTTCCATGAGCTGAAATAGGGACAACTGACCATGGAATAATATGCAAACAAATTCTTGGATTTGTTGAGGTATGTTAGGTATATTAGAGAAGATAAAGTGAAAATTCACTGTTGTTTCTATGTGGACTACCTCAATCATATAAAGATAGGATTGAGTTTGATGAACCTCAAACTCTAGAAGAGGCAATAAGGAAGGCCAAGTATTGTTATGACCAGAACAAAGGCAGACCTGATTACCATAAATCATGGAAGGACAAGAAGAATGAGAAGTTTGACCAAAGGAATAAATGTTTCAAACCCTCTTACTTTCGAAGTTAGCAAAGGCAGCCATCACAAGATGTGACTAAGCCATCCAAAGTGATGGGAGACAAGCCAAGAGATCCAAAAGATCCAAGAGAACCACTCCAATGTTGGGGATGTGAAGGAAATTGTATGCGTAGGAAATGTCTACATGAGAATGGGAATGTAAGGCAAGTTCACAACATCAAAGGAGCTAAAAATGTGGGTCAAGTGGTGAGGAACATCCCTAGAATCTATGCAGCACTCGACGACTGCCAGGCAGATCATCAATCAATTGTAGTCGAAGTCGAAGGTAAGATTGTTGAGTAATCTGTTTCTGTTTTGATTGACCATGGATCTACTCACAGTTATATCACTCATAAAATTGTTGAGATTTGTGTTTTTAAGAAATTAAAGCATAGTAAATCATGGTTAGTTCAACTAGACACTGGAACCCAGAGAAAATTTAGTGAAGTGGTAGATAAAATTCTGTTATATATGGATGGGCTATTCACTTATGCAAATATGAATGTTTTGCCACTTGGTTCCTATGATATTATCATTGGAATGGACTGGTTAGAAGCACATAAAGTTAATCTTGACTGTTACAACAAAACATTTGAGTGCATGGATGAAGAAGGAAACCCAAGGGTTTTAAGAGGAATTCCAAATGTGATTTCCATCAGGCATATTTCAACAATGCAGCTGAAGAAGTTCTGTAGGAAAGGTTGTAGATTGTATGCATCCCGTGTTTTGGAGGCAATGGATAATGAAAATCCCAGATTGGAGGACTTTCATGTATTGCAAGAATTCAGGGTTGTTTTTCCTGATTAGATTCTAGGAATTCCTCCAAAAAGAGACATTGATTTTACAATTGAACTTGTGCCTGGAGCAGCACCAATGTCCAAGACACCCTACAGGATGAGCACACCAGAATTTCTAGAGATGAAGATGTAGTTGCAGGAATTGTAGGAAAAGAAATATATCAGGCCAAGCGTGTCCCTATGGGGAGCACCAGTTCTATTTGTGAAAAATAAATATGGGACACTCGAGTTATGTATTGACTACAAACAGTTAAACAAAGTCACTATAAAGAATAAATACCATTTACCTCAAATTGATGACCTTTTTGATCAAATGAGAGGGTCAAAGGTATTTTTAAAGATTGACTTAAGGTCTGGTTACCATCAAGTAAGGATTAAAGAAGAATATATTCATAAGACAGCCTTTAGAACAAGGTATGGACACTTTGAGTTTGTGGTGGTACCATTTGGTCCCACAAATGCACCACCTACATTTATGACCTTTTTGATCAAATGAGAGGGTCAAAGGTATTTTTAAAGATTGACTTAAGGTCTGGTTACCATCAAGTAAGGATTAAAGAAGAATATATTCATAAGACAGCCTTTAGAACAAGGTATGGACACTTTGAGTTTGTGGTGGTACCATTTGGTCCCACAAATGCACCACCTACATTTATGTGTCTCATGAATAGTGTTTTTAGCAAGTTTTTGGACAAGTTTGTTCTTGTCTTCTTGGATGACATTCTTGTTTATTCTAAGAATGAAGAAGACAATGAAGAACATATGAGAATGACATTGCAATTGCTAAGGGAGCATAAGTTGTATGCAAAGTTGAGCAAATGTGACTTTAATAAAGATAAAATTCATTATTTGGGTCACATTATCTCATATGAAGGAATATTTGTGGACCTCAAGAAGATTGAAGCCATTATGAATTGGACAACTCCAAGAAATGTAACAGTTATGAGATCTTTTATGGGACTTATAGGGTATTGTAGGAGGTTCATTGAAGGATTCTCCAAGGTCACACATTCAATCACTTCTTTGCAAAAGAAGGGGATAAAGTTTGTATGGATACCAAGATGTGAGGAGAGGTTCTAGCAGTTGAAGAATATTCTCACAAGTGCACCAATTTTGAAAATTACAGACCCAGAAAAAGACTTTGTGGTGTGTATTGATGCATGCAATCAAGGTCTTGGAGGAATTCTTATGCAAGACAACCACATTGTATGTTGTGAGTCAAGAAAGTTGAAGGATCATGAGAAGAACTGTGCTACTCATGATTTAGAACTTGCAGCCATAGTACATGCTTTCAGAATGTGGAGGCATTACTTAATGGGAAGGAAATTTGAGCTAAGGATAGATCATTGTGGTCTGAAATATGTGTTTGATCAGCCAACTTTGAATGCTAGGCAAGCTAGATGGTTGGAATTTTTGTGTGAATTTGATTTTGAAATCAAACAACTAAAGGGAAAAGAAAACAACATGGTTGATGCACTCAGCAAGACGGTAGATGAAATGCATGTGGCATCTCTTAGTATTTTCCAACCAGATTTAACGCAATATATTATTAACCATATTGTTGAGGATGGAATGTACGAACAGATAAAGGACAAGTTGCAGCAGCAGAACCTTGAAAGAAAGTATGAGAGATATAAATTGGAAGAAGATGAACTTCTTACTTATAAGAACATAATTTATATTCCAAATGTGGTAGGGTTGAGAAGAATTGTTATGGATGAGATCCATCAAACTCCATATTCTGGTCACCCAAGATATCAGAAAACAATTTCTACAACCAGAAAGCGGTATTTTTGGCCAGGAATGAAAAAGGACATTGTTGAGTATATTTCTAAGTGCATGAAATGTCAACATGTGACAGTTGAGAATCAACACCCAGCAGGTTTATTGCAACCTTTTCCAGTTCCAGAATGGAAATGGGAAGTCATTTCCATGGTTTTTATTACAGGATTGCGAATGACTATGAGACAACAGGATTCCATCATGGTTGTAGTGGACAAGTTAACAAAGGCATCACATTTTATACCAGATAAGTCCACATATAAATTTGATGCCATTGCAAAAAAATTCATGAAGGAGATATTCAGATTGCATGGATTTCTTAAGGAAATAATTTCTGACATAGATACCAAGTTTACTTCCAATTTTTGGAAGCGTATGTTTGCAGATTTGGGTACAAAGCTGAACTTTAGCACCGCCTACCATCCTCAAACCGATGGGAAAATAGAGAGAGTGAATCAAGTGCTTGAAGACATGCTTCACATGTATGTAATAGACAAACCATCCAAGTGGGAGGATTATTTACAATTGGTAGACTTTGCATTTAATAATGTACATCAAGCATCATTGGGAATGAGTCCATATGAAGCTTTGTATGGAAGAAGGTGTAGGACACCAGTGACTTGGGATAATCCAGTGAATAGGATTGTGCTTGGTCCAGAATTGCTTAAGGAAATGGAGCAAGAGGTGGAAAAGATCAGGCAAAACCTGAAAGCATCCCAAGATAGACATAATAGCTATATATATAAGCATAGAGTGCATAGGGATTTCAGTATTGGGGATCATGTTTATCTTGTGAGGCCAAGGAAGAGTTCCTTGAAGCTTGGGAGTTGTGCCAAGATGTCACCTAGATATTGTGTGTCATTTGAAGTGCCTGAAAGAATAGGGCTAGTTGCATATAGAACTGCATTGCCTGCTAGCCTAGAGCTCATAATGTTTTTCATATTTCTTTGCTTAAGAAATATGTACATGATCCTAACCATGTGATTAATTGGGATATGATCCAGGTGGAACCTGAGGGTGAGTTCCAAACATATCCATTGTGCATCCTCAACAAGAAGGTCATAGTGATCTAGAACCGAGCCATTGGACAGGTAAAGGTGCAATGGAAGCACTATGGTCATGATGAGGCTACGTGGGAGCTGTAGGATGCCATGAGAGTGGCACATCCATTTTTGTTCAATTTTGTAGAGGAATGAGGATAGTGCCAATGAAGGGGGAGGGGAATGTAACACCTCGGTTTTGACCCCATCATATTAAAATTATACATCATGTAAATATTGTTTTTAAATCATGGCGAGGAGCTCAAGTCCTGGGCCCTACCATTGATTTGGTGTTTTTTGTATCGATGATCAAGATCGATGTCGATGGTTATAGTGCTAAGTCGGGCACAATATGTTTAGAAGATATCATGTAAATATGAAATTTAATAAAAAACCACAAGTAGCTATGCACTGCAACGAAAGATATGGGGGCATGATTTCACAAGGAATAGGGAGGGGAGTTAGTCAATCCCAATGTCATAGAGTGATTCCAAATGTCAATGGGAGAACCCATAAACCCTCAACTACCCTTTTGGTCCTCTGCACTCAATCATTCAATTCTTACAGAAGTTGACTGAGGTTGTTAATGCCTTGGGCAGGGTGAGGCATGGCAGTCGATATCGTGCATGGGAAAGCCTGTAGTCTATGGAAACCTATATTTTTTTCTTATGGGGAAAGTAATCACCCAGGAAATGTGTGCTCGAGTTCATTCATTCCTTATCCCTCAGTCACGAGAAGGTTAAGGGTTGTTCTTGGTTGTTCATTTTGTTTATTTTTGTTCTTCAGTATTCGTTCTTCCTCATTTGCATAGAAGGAGGACTCTTCATCTATCCTTGGCTGGGAACCCTGGTTGTTTGTGTTACCAGGTTTTTCTGTATTATAGAGTGGTGTGGAACCCTGATTTTTTGTGCTACATATTGGAACCAGGTTTTGTTGTGTCACCTTGCGGTTTGTTGTTATGTGTACCCTGGTTTGGTTCTGAACTGTATACAAGACTTAGGAGTGGAAGAGACATCGAATTGGATTGATAAACCTATTGAAGAGAGGAACCTCAAAAAAAGATAAGAGTGGTTGGTGAATCTTTTATGTACACCCTGAAGAGAACTAGAAGGGAAGGTATGGCCTGAGGGACTATGTAGCAAAGAAGGGGATACTTCCTTGTGTTGGGTGCGTAGGTATTGTGGGTACCAAGCCAAATAGATCTTGTGGAGGTGTCCTTGGATATGTGAATGAGTTCACTAGCTTAGAAATTCTTTGTTTCCACTACTTGTAGCATGATAAACTCAAACGTAGATTGGCTTGGTTGACTGCTTGATAAACCCAATTGTATATTGTCTTGGTTGGGCATCCTGATAAACCCAAACATATATTGGCTTGGTTGAACAACCTGATAAACCCAACTATTAGTTGGCTTGGTTGTGTCTTGGTGTGCATTTGGCTATGTGTGAGTCATTGATTGCAGCCTGATAAACCCAATTGTGTATTGGCTTGGCTGGACAGCCTGATAAACCCAACTATAGGTTGGCTTGGCTGTGTTTGATGTGTTCTGGTAATGTGTGAGCCTGTTGTTCCCTAGTTCCTTATGGAAATCATGCCCCGCTCGGGGGTGGCAGTTATGTTGAGATATTGATGAACACAATCGGCCTATGGTTGGGTGGAACGTTGCAGCAACATAGCTAGTTGCGGGATAGATTCATCTTCAAGATAAGTATTCTTTAAGACTTATTATGAATATGTTGAATGCTTGCTAAAGATTCAAGTAGAGTTTATTGTTGTTATACTTTCCTGCATTTTACATTTGCATATTATTTTTGGTTCCCATTGCGTTTTGCTTAAGTTCATGGAGTCTAGAAGCCTAGTTACAGAGTCAGAATGCATCTGACTTAAGCATTTTCGCACCCTAAAATATGTCGGCGGAAGGAGAAAGGTGGAAGTGGAAAAAGAACTGAAAATTCTAAGGAAAAATGATGGTTTTCCACACCCCAAAATCTGCCTGAGGAAGGTGGAAAGTGGAAAAACAACGGAAATTCTAAGGTAAAAAAATGATGGTTTTCCACACCCCGAAATCCACCTGCGGAACGCAGAAAGTGGAAAAACAACGGAAATTCTAAGGTAAAAATATATTTTTACGCACCCTGGTATCCGCTGCGGAAGGAGAAAAGTAGGAGACAGAAATCTAGGAAAACAAAAAAGAAATAAGGAAAAATGTTGGTTTTTCGCTACCTAGAATCCTCCCACAGAATGCGGAAGGTGGAAGGTGGAAAGCGAGTAGTGAATGAATAAAGGTAAGCGATTATTGGTTTTCCACTATCTGAAGTCTGTAGCGAAGTGCAGAAAGCAGAAGGCAAAAGGTAGATGGATAATAAATGTCTCCATCGTAATTTGAGTTTCTGCTACCCGAAGTTCGTAGCGAAATGCGGAAGGCGGAAGGATAATAAATGACTCCATTGAATTTTGAGTTTCCAGTACCCGAAGTCCGCAGCAAAATGCGGAAGGCGGAAGGTGGAAGTCAGAAGAATAATAAATGACTCCGTTGACATTTGAGTTTTCACTTCTTGGAGCACAAAACAAAAAGGTGAAAAATCATAATGGCAATTTGTAGAGTTCTGCCTACCGCAAGCCGCATTGTGGAAGGCAGAAGGAAGAAAAGTCAAGTTCATTGCGGAAATGACTTTTCCATTTATAGAATGGATCTGTGAGCTACTGAACGACTATTACAGTGGTTTTTAAGCCTGAGAATGAATGTTAAAGGATGAACATAACCCATGACTATGTTTAAAAAGAAAGAAATAATAAATTTTAAATTATTATGCATACCAGTCAGGTGTATGGGCACGTGGGTACATGTACAGAAAGGTATCATAGTAATAGCAATCTCATTTACTCCCCGAAGGCAGGAGGGGACATGACATATTGCATAGATTAAACCACTTGATGTTGGTCAGACTCCGAATGAAGAGTGGGATTGACCAAAGATTGCATTGGTTTAACCACTTGATCAATTGCAGGTTAAAAAGTTTTTTGGGAAATCATAGGTTGTTCAGGGGCAGAAGATCCTTGAGATTCAGACCACACTCTTTGTACTTTTGCAATAGCAGGGCATCGATGAGTAAGGTGATCTCCCTTGAAAATATTACAAGGGAACTTAGGCTTGCATCATATGCGTTTGGGTTTCTCAACAATGTCAACATGTACAACATGACTTGCATTGGATGACTTTTTTCCCCCGTCATGATCTCCATCGGCTGGGTGGATTCCCCCAGCATGACCTCCATAGGTTGGGTGACTAGCCCCTTTCTTTTGCATCTTCTTCCTATTTGTCCTCCTTCTATTCTTTTTAGACTGTTGGTTAGTAGTATCAAAAATTTCACCACATGAGGTACAAGGAGGAGGAGAAGATGTTACTAGTGAAGGGGGAAGAAGGTTTTGATTCCCTTGATATAAGGTGCTTACTTGATAAGAATAAGGAGAATTTAGGGCAATCGAAGTGGAAAACAACCAAACTGGCAGCTTAAGGGTGAATCTAGGAATATTCAAAGTTTTCATCAAGGGAGCACCAACATTCCCAACAAATGGAAAATCATAAGAATCATCTTCCACAGGAATCCATTGGTTGGTGTCCATAGGAATACTAACCATAGTTTTTTACTCAACAAGGAATAAATATATGAGGCCAATTGAAAACAAACAATACAAAGAGCACGCCACTAGAAAGAGTCCTATGTAATCCAAATTGGACAAATAGATAACATATTCCTTCCAAAGGAAATATAGGGATGATAGAGGCCCAAGGCAATCCAAAGAAGGATCAAGGCCAGTTACCCAGGGTCCATAATACGCCACCATGGATCCAATAGCTTGAATAGCTAAACCTCTTTCCCAAATTAAAGTCAAGGGATTTCCTCCCATGTATGTCCTAGGTACAGTGGAAATAACCCTCCACCATCACTTGTGTATGATCCCTAAATTCAAGATACTAAGGTTACCAACCTTGTAGAGAGAGTCTGGTAGGACAGTCATCAGTATAGTCAGTACGCATGGCAGGGTAGCAAAGCCCGAAACTTAAATAGCACCGTTACCATATAAGGACAAAAGGTGGTAATGATTAGTCCCTGAACGTGTACTAACTCTGGTGTATGCTTGATTAAGTATTGGAGGGGGTATCTCCTCTACTCAACCTCACACGACCTCGTACTTGACTCATGTGTTAGAGAATCTTTCAAGTTCACCTTCTACAAACATGGATTTCCTAAAGATAGGTCACTATGTTGAGTTTAAATATTTTGGACAATTTAAAACAAATCCTAGTCCAAAGTACTAGCCTAAGCTAGTAGGTGATTGTCCCTAGAAAAATAAAAGATTACTAATCAATTTTAAAATTAGCGTTCTTTTTAATGTTGTTATTACTCAAAGGGTGATGGCCATGAAACTAATTATGTTTTGAATCATGAATAGAAACAACGGGACAAATGCACGAAGAGATTCAAAACGAAAAGCTTTCACTTCTTTTCTTTTTAAAACTTAAAAATTGACAATGCCATCCTACATATGCAAAATTTCTTTTCTTTTTCAAAAAAAGTACATATGCATATGAAACTACTAGTATGTCACTAGATTAATATGCTTGCAAAAGAAATTAAACTTGTTTTTTAAAATGAAAGACAAAACTAATTACAAACAAGCATGTCACACTAAGATAAGAATAAAGTGTAATGAAATCTCTATACCTAGCCTATAAGATTAGAGCTTTAGACTACCTAAAGTACTGAAATCAACACACTTATAGAGAAAACTTAACCAAAAGGACAATTTAATTGTTTTGGTATAAATATTTTGATCAAAATAATAATAAAACATGAAAGGAGTCAAGGAAGAGACCTCTTAGGAGCCTATGCAATCGTTAGACGGTCCAATAGTATGAACAAAGGCTGACCAAATCATAATAAATCCAAAAAAATTTCAAGCATGTAGGTTTAGGACAAAAAATATTCAACAATCCCAAATTGCTTCAAAAGGTTCCTAAACATCAAATTAATATCAATCACAAGATAAGTCACTGCTTTGTGGGACACGGTTAGGTTTTGGAACGTGAGCAACGATGGGATGTTGAACTGCCTAGCCTGGCTTCGGTCGACGTGGAGGTTGCAAGCTCCTACTTGCTTCACATGTCAGGCTGCAGGTTTTCGGGCAACATGTCATCCACACAAGTTGGTACGGTGAACTCTTGAGGGTTTTCAGCTACTTTTTTTTTTTACTAGTTGAAGGGGATCGACGGCGAACCTTTACTACCAAGGTAAATACTAAACCCTTTTCACCATTTTTTGTTTTTCCCTAGTTGGTGTTTTTAACTGCCGGTTTTTATGATCGTTGGGAACTATGGGGGATGAGGAGCTGGTGGATTATTCCTCTGACCACCTAGAGGAAGGTATTTTTAGACATTCATTAGATGGGTACTCTCGGTCTGATATGGAGGTTCCCTCCTACTGGGAAGATGGTTTCTTTGCCACATCCTCGCCTGTTACTGCGGTGGAGGGTTTCTCTCCGTCAAATTTCTTCTCAACATTATCGCCAGTAAACTTGTCAGAGGAACCCTTTGTGCTCTCCGAGGATATCACTAAAGTTTTTGGGCTAGGTGGGGGCTCCGAAGCACTCACAGATCGGGAAGGTGTCCCAGTGGGGAGTGAACATGTTTTTGGGCATAATGTTTCTATAGGTGATAGTCGTGTTGGTGGCCATGCAGTGGGAAACCCTAGGGGTGGGGGTCTGCAAGAAGAGGTGAAGGATGGTGTGGATTGAATGCATGGATCAATGAATCCTGTTGGTGGTGTGGACACATCCCTGGAAGACGGATCTTGTTCTAGGCACAACAACACTGAAGGCAGGGTCGGCAGCAAGGGGGCGACGAAACGGAGGAAATCTTGGGTGAAAAAGAGGTGGAAAAGCTACTCATATGCACTAAGGGAGGATATTGGATGGGAAAAACTTGAACATATGGCGAATTTCTCTGTGGTGTGGCAGATTATAGGGAAAAATTGCTCGCTGCAGGTGATTGAAAAGTGAGCGGAAGCTTAATAGTCGGAGGCCCTAGGGGAGGCTCCGGAATTAGAGGGTCTCACCTGCAGCTGGTTTGCATTTAAATTCAAACAACACAAACATGTGCAGTGGGTGTTGGACAAGAACTGGTCTTTAGATCAAAACCCTGCGCTGTTAAAGCCATGGATCCTGTCTTTTGATGCTAGTAAGGAGAGGGTGGATGTGGTGCCTCTATGGGTTCAACTTCTGGTGCTGCCGCAGTAGTACTGGACTAGGGAACATTTTAGCAGCATTGGTAACATTTTGGGGTCTTTTCTGGAAGCAAATTTATCCTACAAGATTACAAAACTATGTTGGGTGGCTTGTATACTTGTGAATATCAATATACAGGAGGCTTTGGCTGAAGACATTCAGTTGTCTTGGGGTGAGACACATTTTAATCAGCGGTTATATTATGAAAAAATACCTTTTAGGTGACAGTGGTGCCATGCCTATGGACATCCGATGGTTTATTTTAGTCTGGGGGTGTGCACTCTCAATGGATGTGGGAATCAGCGGGGAACAAAAGGATCTGGCTCTGAGAGTGGTGGTCCTATTCCGCAATCTTCTAGGTCATCGGTGTTACACAAGGATTCTGAAGCTGTTGTCTGTGGACCTGTGGAGGAGTTACCGACATCCATTCTAGTTATTGAAGTGAACAATTCAGTGGGTGCTTCTGTGCATGGGGTTTCCCCTCTGGGTACCTCTTCTTTCACCCTTTCTCCATCCATAAATTTATTTTCTAGTTATTCAAATCTGTGAGGGATGGACTGGATGGAAAAAATAAAAAACCTAAACATTACTCACCAACCCTTAGAAGTCCCTACACCCGTCTCTGCTACAAATATTAAGGAACATGTTGCACATATGGTTTTGGACTCTGGTGAGGAGGGGTCATGGTCTCCACTTTCCCCACAGGGGTCATCAGACTCTGGGTATTTCCTTAGGTCAATCGCGAAGTGGATTTCGGGGGGGTTGGGGAAAATATCCTACCCATCCTCCTGAGGAAGAGGCAGAAAATCCTCTTTCACAAAAGCTCAATCTTGAGCACGGAAGGGTTTACAGGAAGAAAACAACAGTCGATTGAACAAGCACTTAGAACAGTGCATGCCCAAAAGAAGGGTCTCCGATGAAGATCATGTCCTTAAATTGTCGGGGTCTAGTTGGTCCCCAGAAAATATCAGTGCTCAGGAGGGTGGTAGATTTGGAACACCCTGATGTAGTAAAATGGAAGTTGGAAAGTTGGTTCCTGGGATGGTTGTTCGAGACGTTGGATGTCCACGGACGCTCTGGGGGGATAGCCTTGGGATGGAATGCCCGTATGGTTAGGGTTTTTAATATCTGGGGTATGGAATCTGTACTTGGCATGATTTTTCAGGCTTTGGATCACGAGGAGCCTGTAAATGTCTTTAATGTCTATGGGCCGTACCTGAACAGGATCTTGTGCTAGGATAATTTGTTCAATAATACTATTTTGAGGGGCGATATGGTGATCATTGGGGAGGGATTTAAATTTTTCTCTGGAGCAAGCCGAGGTTTGGGGGCCACATGCCCGCATAGATTTATTGGTGGAATACTTCACACATAAGCTAGTAGAGATAAACTGGTTGGATATTGAACCTACTAAGATAAAACCCACATGGAAAAATAACAGATGTGGGGAGGGATGCATACCTAAGAGGATGGATTAGTTTTTGGTAACTGAAAAGATGGTGGACAGACATCATTTCATCCAACAGTGGGTGGGAAGTGGGGGAAACTCAAACCATATACCCATTTTTTTGGAATATAGGAATGGGCCTATAAAACTGCCTAGCCCTATGAAATTTAACAAGACTTGGCTTAAAGATGATACATTTCGTATGCTGATCACCAATCATTGGGCCCAATTTGAACCGGACAGTAGGCTCTCTGCAGCATTTTAGATTGTTGCAAATTTTCATAACATCAAAGCATCTATAAAAAGGTGGGCAAGTGAAAAGAGATGCATGGAAGATCGTGAACTAAAACTGATTGAACAGGAAATAGCGAAGACCATGGAAAAGGAGGTGGGGGGTATGATGACCCAGTTGGACAAAGAATCATTGACTAGATTGGAGGGGAGAAGGAACACACTTTTACTGGAAAGGGAGGAGACTTGGAGATTAAAAAGTAGGGCCACCTGGTTGGAATGTGGGGACGATAATACAAAAAATCTTCATGCCTATGCCAAGGTAATGTGCCAAGATTCCTTTGAAGGCACGGCCAAGACAGGGGTTTAACATTTCCAAAAGTTATTTTGAGCTCCAACCCAGGCGTTTATTGCTAAGATTATTCGTATTGCACAATTATTCCCCGTTTTGTGGAGGAAGAGGAAAACATGGTTGTGATGGAAAAAGTTACTGAAGAAGAACAAAAAGTGGCTCTAAACAGCTTCCAGAAGGACAAAATCCCAGGACCTGATGGGTGGACCATTGAATTTTTCATTGAACTCTTCGATCTCATGGGTGGTGACTTACTTAGGGTGGTGGAGGATACCTGTATTACTGGTAGGATCCCAACCAGATTTAACTCGGCATTCATAGCTCTGATTCCTAAGGTTGACAATCCATTGTATTTGAATGATTTCAAGCCCATCTCTCTTTGTAACTATATATACAAAGTGGTCTCGAAATTGATTGCTCATCGATTGAAGAGTATTCTATTTGAACATATCACAGCTGAACAATTTGAGTTTTTGGAGGGGAGATAGATTCACGAAGCCATTGGGGTTTCCCGGGAGGGTTTCCATAGCATGGAAACCAAAAACATCAAAGGGGCTATTCTCAAAATCGACCTCTCAAAATCCTATGATAAGGTAAGATGGTTATACATTCGTATGCTCCTAACACATCTTAGTTTTGGAATATCTTTTATCGGGTGGATCATGAGCTGTATAACCACTGTCTCTTTCTCAGTTTTGATAAATGGAGCTGCTTCTTCTTGTTTTCATGCTAAAAGAGGCCTCCATCAGGGATGTCCTCTTTCCCCACTGCTTTTTCTTCTGGTGGCAGGAGGTCTGAGTAGGCCTTTAAGGGAAGCACGTAGGGTGGGAAAATTGCATGGGATATAGATTTCACAGCACCTACAGATAACGCATTTATTATTTGTAGACGATGTTTTAATTTTCTGCTCGGGCTCGGTTTGATATGTCGATACTATCTCGGAGATTTTGGACTTGTTTGCAACAATAACTAGAATGGAAATCAACACAGGAAAGTCTACTTTGTTTACACATAAGCTCTGAGCTGATGAACTTTGGAAAAGACTAGAACATTCCCTTATCGTCTGGAAGAGCTGGAAGGAGGACTAAAATATCTTGGGTTTTTCTTAAAACCAAATGACTATCAAAAGAAGAATTGGAAATGGTTGTTGGATAAACTGTAAAAATGACTAAAGTTATGGAGTCATAAATGGATCTCTAGAGTAGGTAGATTGGTTTTGGTAAAGGTTGTCCTAGAAGTAATTCCAGTTTATTGGATGTCCCTTGCTTGGATACAAAAAGGAATTTTGGAAGAGGCCCGTAGGATCTATTTTTGTTTTATATGGAGTGGGAATAAGGATGTGCAGGTGACCCCTTTGGTCAGGTGGGAGCGGCTCGCAGTGCCCAAAGGACAGGTAGGTTGGGGACTCAAAACTATCTTTCTTTTTGCAAAATTTCCAGGTGCAAAGGGAGGATGGAGATTACTAAAAGCAAAGATATTGTGGACTCAGGTTGTGGTACAAAAGTACATTGCTCTTGAATCTATGGAGAATTCGATTAGGATGAACAAAAAAACTCACACGAGTGGATCGGTCATTTGGAAGGTGGTGGTACAGTCCTTTGATGTCATTGAAGACAGTTTGGCTTGGAATATAAGGAATGGGAGGAAGATGAGGGCCGAGGAGGACCCTTGGGTTGGATGCAATCAACAACATAGACTTTCAGAAAACTTGATGGAGTCCATAAGACAGAGAGAAATTTTCTATCTCTCTCAACTAGCTACTCTGGTACAAGAAAACCGATGGTCCTAGTTCTGGAAGTGGGCTTACAATTTTGAGTTACCTAAACAAGAGGAACTAGATTTGGCAAGCTATATTGAAGATTCGAACCAAACTCAGGTACAACTACGGGATAGAGAAGATGTGCTCATTTGGGATTCGGCTCCATGTGGGAAATATACCCCAAAGCAGGGGTATTTAAAGCTCAGTGCCTTAGGTTTTGAGAGAAGGATATTTTGGTGGTGGAAGTAATTGTGGAAGATTCAGAGCCCACCAAAAACCAGACTTTTTTTGTGGTGTGTTTTAGAAAATAAGGTCCCCACCTGGGTTATTCTACAAAAGAGAGGTTTTTAGGGACCTGGGTGTTAGTTGTGGAGCCTAATCTTCCATATCCAGAGATATTATTCAGTTGTGATTGTAACCCAGGAGTACTATACACTCATTCCCCCTGCCTTGGGGTTCGGGGGCAGCGCCCCCTAGAAAACGGGGGTTTGGGGGCGGAGCCCCCGAAAATTTTTTTGGGGATGTGTGTTGGCTAACAGTATTGCAGACCCATGGTATTGGGTTAACCCTAGAATTTTCCCATTGTATTTCCCCTATAAAAGAAAGCATTGTAAATCAACTGTGTATGGTATTGTATTGTACTGGAAGAGAGACTGTGAGAGCGTGAAGAGGAAGTGCATCGGTTTTGCTGCAAGGTCTATCCCTTCATCTTTCTGGACTGTAATAAAAGGACTGACAAATTTCTTTGTGGACGTAGCCCATCGTTTGGGTGACCACGTTATATCTATGTCTCTTTGTAATGTTTTAATGTGTTTTTTTTGCATCTTGTTTATTAATTTAACTGTATATCTGTTATTGCTCTGTGGTCTTGTTTTCTAACACTGGGTGGTGTGCTTTGTGTAAGGCTAAAGGAGAGTCTATGACTCATTTTTTTCTTAAGTGTCCATATTGTAAGGAAGTGTGGAAGGAATGTGTGAAGACTCTGGGATTGAAATTGGAATGCAGGTGGGAAGGGGATTATGTACTTGTGGCATGGGAAAGCTGGAGGAGGACAGAAATTTTGGATGTAATGACAGCCCTTCCCTTATTGGTTATCTGGGGAGTATGGTTTGTCCGGAATAACATTATCTTCAATGAAAAAGTGAACACTCCATCTATTACTGCTAGATTGGCTTGTGGGATTATACATGCGTTTCCACCACACATCAGGGTGACAAAGCAGTGGGAGGTATTGGCTCTAGATATTTATAGAACGGCTCCATGGGGTTTTTTTGATGGAGAATCACAAAACAACCTTTGTGGGGAGGGTGGGGCGATTCTATACTTAGCATAAAATCATTATTTTGAGTTGATAACTAGGCTAGGAGAGGGGAGCAACAAATTTGCAGAACTCTTAAGTTTAAAACTAATTCTCATTTTTGCAGCAGAGAAGGGATGCAGAACACTAAAGGTTTATGGTGATTCGCTAAATGTGAAAAATTGGATCAAGAGGATTCAACACTGCAAATATTTGTGACTTGAAAACATTCTATTATCTATTCTAGCAGTCATTGACTCATTTGACTCTTTCTCATGTGAACATTTCTACAGGGAAAACAACTGCCAAGCAGACAATGCATCGAAGGTGGGGCCCCAATTGGCTATGAGCCAATGGAAGATTAAGGAATGGATAGACAACACTTTTTATGAGTATTTTCACCAACCTTTTTATTGAGGATGCAACACCTCAATAAACACTATTGTTTTTATTGTTTGCATTATGGTTTATGGAGTTACTTGAACAATTTATGTTGGACATCCTTTCTGGGAAAGGCTAGTATTACATATTGTGTTATGAGACAGTTTTCTTTGCTTTCTGTCTACTATGGGTAGTCAGGATTTTGTTGATGTTACTACTAGACACTTTTATATTACATGGGCAGAATATATTTTCGGACATGATTTATGTTTTTTTGCTCTTGTCTACACTCAGGCTACACTATTTGGACAGAACTTTGGACTGCATTTGTTGAGACGGTGAACGAATGGCTCATACATATTTGTAGTTTTTACTATGATGGGGTTTTTTGTATGATATGAGATTGATTTCCTTGGCTCATACTTTGGTGACACTTTATGTGTTTTACTACTCAAAATATGCAGAAATGTATATCTACAAAATGTAAGTTTGTTTCTCTCTGGATGATATAAAATTATTTTTTTTTCCAAGGAAAAAAAGTCACTACTTCCAAGGGGTCCTACACAGACCTGAGATCAGCAAGAACTCAAAAAAATACAACCAAACCCTCCCAAATAGCCCTGAGAGTGAAAAAATCACCTACAAGAGGGACACGCTGGTGAACAACATGCACAATAGCATGTAACACGCTGGTTAAAAGGCCATGCACCTACATGCATTTAGAATACACGTGCCTGTAAGTGCTATGACCCGCATGTGGATATGGAAAATTTTAAAAAATGTGAATCGAATTCCGAAATTAACAAAGGAAGTGTCTAATAAGACACAATGATTGTTCCTAACTTGAAATCAAACTCAGTCCTTCAAATATACTGGGAAAATAGCCTTGGAGAACCTAAAGAAGATAGGCTTCTCCCAGTGGAGTCACCAATTCTTTTGCTAGGGAAAGTGTTCTTATGGCTTGGGTGAGGCCACCAACGTACTAGGGTTGACATACAGACATCTAAATTTCTGCAAATACAATAATTAAGAAAAAGGTTAAGGGATTAAGAGGGTTTGTACCTTACAGACATAAGGTTGATCCAAGACTATCCTTGTGTGATCCTTTTCTCTACAATCAAGGTGTTATGTAACTAAATATTTGTGATCCATTATTTTAAATATTAAATGTAGAATTAGTTGAACTAGCGTAGGGTCACACCATTTCATTAAGCGGTGTGTTCTGACCTATAAAAGGTCTTATCCATTATTGTAAAAAACCATCATATAATCAATTATCAATTTACTGTGGGTTTAATTGTGAAATCATGTGGGTTTAGAACTATTTTTCTACTTCAAGTGGTATCAGAGCCACTATTCAGCTCCTCTACACCTTCCACACAGCTCCACTCTTCGCAGCTCCCATCTGCTGCTCCATCCCTCCAATGTTGCTCCACTCGTTCTTCCACCACCGCACTTGCCTCCATCGGCTGCATTCTCCACCTATGCACCGTGCTCTCCACTTCATCCCATTCCATCCACCAGCACCCCATTTCCCCATCTGCTTCGCTTTTGCACCATCATGTGCATCCCTCCCATGTCCTGCTCCACCATCGTGTTTCCCTTCACCCTCACGTCACCCAATGCACTCCCTCTCGCTTCTTCACTGTCGCCACTCTACCAGCCTCCATCTCCCACCTCCCTTCCCTTCTCCACCTCCATGTCGTCCACCTGCTCGTTTCTCCCTCTACCATCCTTCGCCCCTACATCTCCATCCGCCACCTCCTCCATCCTTGCGACCACTCCTCCACCGCCCACGTGCTCCAACTCCATGACCTGCACACAAACAAACATAAAACATTATATATATAATATATATATTAAAATATATTATATTTATAATATTTTAAATTGTTTATTATATTAAATAATAATAATAACATTATTATATAATAATTAGTTTAATAATTAATTACTATTTAAAAAAAAACACCATTCTTATTAAACAAATATTCTTCCCTGCACAAGGAAAATGTCAGAGATGAATGAAATTAAAGAAAGAATGGCGAAATTAGAGAGTAACCAAGGCCAAGGTTCTAAAAATCTTGAAGGATTACGCTCAAGACTCAACCAAATCGAAACAGAATTACACAAAGGCAAAAATGAATTATTAGAGATTGTCAAAAAAGAAGTCAACGAAGCAATAGCTTGGGAGATGGAAGGTGTAAAAGGGAAATCACAGTATTGTTCGAATCCGGATTAAGCAAACTCGAGCGTGGCATGGATCAACAAAGCAGAAGAATTTTTTTCCATACACAATATCACAGTCGACGAAGAAATGATAAAATATGCCTCGATGCAACTAGAAGATCGGGCTTACAACTAGTACATGTGGTGGAAGGTTACAACATAGACAACTAAGCACAAGTGGAGAACATTCAAAAACCATTTCTTTAAGAGGTTTGAAGATTTAAAAGAAAAAGACTTATTCGCAAAACTCACCAGACTTTAGCAAAAAGTTGACGTCGATGAATACACCGATGAATGGGAAGCCTTGGCGACACATGTGCCGGAACTTACACATAGTCAACACCTCCAAAATTATGTGTACAGAGTAAAACCCTATATCAGAGATTAACTAGAGCTACTAAATGTATCAACCTTGGACAAAGCGAGACGCAAGGCAAAAATCATTGAGGAAATTTTGAAAAAGACATGGAACAAGAACCATGACAAAGATCGAAGTTCCATCCATAATACCAAAACCGACACCAAATACCAGCCACCACATCTAAGAAGTGACAACAAAACCACTTTAGAAGTCCAACGAATGAAAGAAGGAAAGTGTAAATATTGCAGAGAGAAGTGGGACCCAAGACACACATGTTTAAAAAAAGAGACAACCAAGAAGTTATATCAATGCAAAGCAGAAGAGGAAGACAAATCAGATAGCGAGGAATCCGACATAGAAGAAACACGTGACATCAAAAATCCTTCCTCAGATTCAGAAGATGAAGAAACACCCAAAATATCAATTGCAGCTATAACAGGAATACACCAACCACAGACATTAAAATTTAATGGACATATAAAAAATAACAATGTTGTCGTCCTATTCGACACAGGAAGTACCCATAATTTCATCGACGTTAGTGTTGCAAAGAGGCTTAACCTTTTCATATATCCAGTACCCAACATGAAGGTAAAGGTAGCAGATGGAAAGAAGATCGAGAAAGTGGGAAAATGCCACAAAGTTAAGCTGCAAATACAAGACTATAACCTTGAGTCGGAATTTTACGCAATACCCTTAGGAGGAGTTGATGCAGTATTAGGAATTCAGTGGTTGTAAACACTAGGTACCTACTCAGTAAACCACCAAGAACACTTTATAAGGTTTAAATGGCAAGGTCAAAGATACAAATTGTATGGGTTCCAACCCCCTCACACGCAAATTGTGTCATCCCACAAAATGGAGAAGCTAATTCCAAAGGGAGCACCAACACATGTCGTACAATGCCAAGAGATGGAATTATTAACTTCAGAATTAGTTAAACCAGGTCATCCATAGATCCAAGGATTAATCCAAAAATACAAAAAAATATTCGAAGATCTTCCCATGTAGTTACCACTAGAAAGGAATATCGAGCATGTCATCGAAATCAAGTCTAGATCAAGTCATGTCAATGTTAAACCCTATAGGTACCCACACCATTATAAGACAGAGATTGAAATATTAATCTGTGATTTACTGAAGTGTGGAGTGATTACATAAATTCAGAGTCCTTATGCTACACCAGTAGTACTGGTACGAAAGAAGGATGGATCATTTAGGCTATGAATCGATTACAGAGGACTAAACAAGATAACTATTAAAGACAAATTCCCCATTCCATTTGTCGATGAAATGTTGGACGAACCGCATGGTGCAAGGTACTTTTCAACATTAGACTTAAGGCCAGGATATTACCAAATCAGAGTATGGCTGAATATGTGGCGAAGACAGCCTTTCGAACCCATGAAAGACATTACGAGTTTAAGGTAATGCCTTTTGGGCTAACTAACGCTCCAACAAAATTTCAAGCAACCATGAATAACCTATTTCAGCCATTCCTAAGGAAGTTGTTACTATCGTTTTTCTATGACATCCTTATATAAAGTAAGACATGGAAGGACCATCTCACACACCTAGAACAAGTGCTCTCTATTTTAAAAGAAAATCGGTTCTACGCCAAGATGTCCAAATGCACGTTTGGTAAAGAAGAAGTGAGCTATCTAGGGCATGTAATATCTAAATAAGGAGTCAAGGTAGATCCAGAAAAATCAAATCAATCACATACTGGCCCAAACCTACTAACATATCCAAGTTAAGGGGATTCCTCAGGCTAACTGAATACTACAGAAGATTCATTAGGAATTATGCGCACATAACCGCACCCTTATCCAACCTTCTAAAAAATAATGCATTCCTGTGGAGTGAAGAAGCAGAAAAATGTTTTGAAGCCTTGGAAGGAATTATGTCCTCCACACCTGTATTAGCTACCCCAGACTTCTCCAAGCCATTCATGATAGAATGTGACGCTTCATGTTATGGCTTGGGAGCAATACTAATGCAATATGAACACCCGATAGCTTTTGAGAGCAGGAAATTAAATAAGCAAGAATAATTGAAGTCTACATATGATAAGGAAATGCTAGAAATTATGCAGGCATTGGTAAAGTGGCAACAATACACAGACCGTAATAGTCTTCAATACCTACTTCAACAGAAAACATTGTCCATAGAACAACAGAAGTGGATAGAAAAAATTGTTGCCTTCGACATGGAAATAATACACAAAAAGGGGAAGGAAAATGTAGTCGCAGATGCACTCTCTAGAAAAGATGAGGATATTACCTCTTACTCCATCTCAGTCGCAATTCCAGAATGGCAAGATGAAATACGAAGCGAATACGCCAAGGACCCAGAAACAAGCACTATAATTAACAAGTTTGATCGTGACCCCAAGTTTGAATGGAAAAACGATATCCTTTGGTATAAGGGGAGGATTTATTTAAACTCAAACTCTAAGTTCAAGGATAAGGTGATGAAGGAATCCCATGATTCACCAGCCATAGGACATGTAGGATTCTGTAAATCTTATTATAATGCAAGAAGATCATTTTTCTGGAAGGGAATGCAAAAAGATATCCAATAATATGTGGTAGAATGCGACAAATTCTAGAGGAACAAAAGAGAAAATGTTTTAACCCCTGGATTACTCCACCCCCTACACATTCCAAACCAGAAATGGGAAGAGATATCAATGGATTTCATCGATGGGTAACCTCCATCATAAGGAAAGGACAATATCCTTGTAGTGGTTGATCGATTAACCAAATTTGCTCACTTCATGGCAATAAAAAAAACAGACACGGCAAAACAAATTGCAGATGTATTTTGCAAAAATATCTACAAATTACATGGCTTTCCAAAAGTGATCGTCAGCGACAGAGATGCAAAATTTAATGGGAAATTTTGGAGGGAATTTTTCAAACAAGTAGGCACATCACTCAATATGAGCTCAGCTTACCACCCCCAAACAGATGGTCAGACAGAAGTCATAAATAAATGCTTACAAGCATATCTACATTGTTTCATAATAGATAAACAAAACCATTGGTCTCAATGGTTACACTTAGCAGAATGGTGGTACAATTCAACATACCACACCTCCATGAAAATGACCCCTTTCCAAGCTTTATATGGGTATGAACCTCCAAATTGGAAGGAGTTAATTCTGAACGACACTAATGTTCCAGAAGTAAGGAACCAACTAGATAAATCTCAAAAAACAATTGAATTACTCAAGGATAACTTAATCATGGCACAAAACCGCATGAGGAAACAAGCAGATCAACGCAGAACCGAAAGAGAATTTGAAGTAGGAGACTAGGTGTTCATAAGACTCCAACCCTATAAACATCTATCCTTTAAAAGTAAAGGAAAAAACAAGTTGGCCCCAAAGTTCTATGGACCATACCAGTTTACCTAGAAGATTAGTCAAGTTGCCTATAAATTGCAGTTACCTGATAAAAGTCGTATACAGAATGTCTTCCATGTATCATGTCTCAAAAAAAATGTTGTGGAAACATCAAACAGTACAAACAATACTTCCCATGTTAGATGACGAAGGGAGGATCATCTGGGAACCAGAGGCAATCATTGCAACCCGAGAAAGAAAGCTTCGTTCTCGAAAACTCAAGGAATACCTCATTAGGTGGAAGAATTTTCCAGATGAAGACGCATCATGGGAGACAGAACGATTTTGCCAACAATACCCATCCTTACCCTTGCTTTGAGGATAAAGCATTCTAAAAAGACAGCGACAATGTTATGTAACTAAATATTTGTGAGCCATTATTTTAAATATTAAAAGTAGAATTAGTTAAACTAACGTAGGGTCACACTATTTCATCAAGCAGTGTGTTCTGGCCTATAAAAGGTCTTCTCTATTATTGTAAAAAACCATCATATAATCAATTATCAATTTACTTTGGGTTTAATTGTGAAATCATGTGGGTTTAGAACTATTTTTCTGCTTCACAAGGAACCTGCAAAACCATTTTAAGACCTTCCTCAAACCAATTTGACTACACATAAAAGATTGATATTCACAGGAACATAAGACATTGATCTCATAAACATCAATAAGTAATCAAAAATTATATATACATGTACAAAGTGATTTGGAAATGAAATAATTTATAGTTTTTATTAATGAATGAAACACGTACATAATACCTTCCTTAAATTAAGGCACCTTGTGAAACCTTCAATTTCATATCTCATGCTTCTCTTGAAGAATCCCAACCTCCAATAAGTGTTATAGGGTTATATGGAAACTAGGGCACAAGTGAGGGGGGCGTGAATCAAAATTTCTTCAGCATAACATTACAATGGGATCCAATCCCTTTTCATGGTCCCCTCTTCCTCTATTATATAGAAAATGAAGAAGAAAGGGTTGAGGAGGCAGTAGTTACTGTTATAGCCAAATTTGGTACTTCTTCATTCGTGACAACACTTACATGTTTTGGTCACATGAAAATACTTCATGAAGTTATTTTTTCTCATCCAAATAACATTTAAGGATTACCTTACCTCATTCATGGTTCATTCAACAATCGGGAAGCTTATGAAAAAAATTGGAGACCAAAACACCTCCTAAAAAACCTTGGAAAAGGTAGTTTTCCTCATATTTTAACCCACACATAGGTTGCTCATGATCCACCAGTGTGTGACATTCTCCTTGTGCCCTTTTTCACCAATGTCTAACTTAAAAACACACAAAAATATATAAAATCTAAAAAAATGGGTGGTTTGGGTGGTTTTGGAACCATATCCTTGGTTGTAACTACTTCCTCCTTAACCCTTTATTCTTCATTTTCTATATAAGATAAGGAGAGGCAACCATGAAAATAGATTTGAGCCCATTCTAATGTTATGCTGGAGAAATTTTTATTCTCATCCTCCTCATTTATGCCTTAGTTTCCATCTAAACCTAATGCATTTCTCGGAGGTTGGGATTCTTGGAGGAGATAAGTAGGAGATATGGAATTGAAGGTTTCATGAGGTGCCTTGTTTGAAGGAAGGTATTATGTATTTGATTCATTCATTTATAAAAATTATACATTCTTCCCTTTCCAAATCATTGTGTACATGTATAGCTCAATTTTGATTACTTATTGATGTTTATGAGATCAATGTTTTATGTTCTTTTGAATATCAATCTTTTATGTGTAGTCAAATTGGTTTGATGAAGGTCTTGAAGTGGTTTTGCATGTTCCTTGATTGGATATTAAGAGGGGGACTCAAGGAGAGGCTTAGATCAACCTTTTGTTTAAGGTACAAACCCTCTTAAACCCTTAACCTTTTTCTTAATTATTGTATTTGCGGAACCTTAGATGTCTGTCTGTCAACCCGAGTACGTTGGTTGCCTCACCCCTAGTAGTTCATATGGCTGGGGTATGTTGATGTAATTGTAACTTCGAAAGATATTATGATGTATATTATCATTGTATGTTGTTGTACCCCCATTGGGGATGTGTTTACCCTCTTGTTGGATGTCTTAATTGTGTCTAGACCTTGAGTTACAACCTTCGTTGTAAGTCGAGCAATAGTCCCTAGTGTAACATCATGTAATGTGTATTTGGAGTCTCTATGGAAGAATTTGGTCCTGTTAGGGAAGACATGTGGGCCCCAGTCTTATGTTTGGTCAGTGACTTGAAAGCGTATAAATAGGGAGGCACTCTCCCTCATTTATACACACCTCACGCTCTCAAGTTCGCATGCATTAGAGGAAATTTCAACTCAAAATGGGCCTCCTAAAAAAAATTAATAAAATAATAGTTAAAATAATAAAATAGTATTTATTAATTTTGGCGGAAAAAAAGAAAAAAACTACTTTTTGTTTGTATTTTCGACATATCTCCCTATGTTTTTACTCAAATTTCGACTGTGGGAGCTCGTTGGATGTGGAATTAAATTACGCATCCAATAAATACCCACTCAGCATACTTTTGACGGGCCTCGCTACCCCAAAAACAAGAAATACCTGAAAAACATGATGATGCACGTTTTTTCAAGTATTTCTTGTTTTTGGGGTAGCAAGGTCCGTCAAAAGTATGCCGAGTGGGTACTCGTTGGATGCAGAATTAAATTATGCATCTAATGAGATCTCTCGATCAAAATTTGAGTAAAAACATGGGGAGAAATGTCAACAATACAGATAAAAAAGTAGTTTTTTCTTATGATACCTATCCCCAAATTTATATTAAAAAATTGTTCAAGACCTATACAGTATTTCAAATTTAAAGAAATTTCATTGGCTAACACATGATGACATGGAATTTGAATTAGAGTTAAAAGGCCCATTTTGAGTTGAAATGTCTTAATTGTGTCTAGACCTTGAGGTACAACCTTCGTTGTAAGTCGGGCAATAGTCCCCAATGTAACATCATCTAATGTGTATTTGAAGTCTCTATGGGAGAATTTGGTCCTGTTAGGGAAGACATGTGGGCCCCAGTACTATGTTTGGTCAATGACTTGAAAGGGTATAAATAGGGAGGCACTCTCCCTCATTTATACACACCTCACACTCTCATGTTTGCATGAGAGAGAGAGAGAGACAAAGGAGGAGAGATAGATAGCGGTTGAATACTTCTTATTATTGTTTTTTATCATCTTACTATTCTGAGGAAGTTTGCATGGTTTTCTCCTTTATGGTTTCCTCGATGAAAATATTTGTGTCTTGCGTATCTTTTATATATTATGAATCTTGTTGTACTTGTCATTCTTTCAGATAAAGATCCTAGATAATCTAGTCATATCTAAAGAAAAACTAATATGGTATCAGAGCCTCTCTGAAAGAAGGCACTGTGCAGCTGCAGAAACTAGGGCTTCCTAGTTCAATTTGTTCTCTCCACATATCATCAAGAAAAGAGGGCTAGGATAACTTGCCTCAATAGGGCGCATCTTTTGGTGGAAGCAGTTTTAGAATTGGAGAAGTTTCATTTTTTACCCTGTCACTCGTGTCAGGAGGAACTAGTGCATCAAGTTTCGGAGGTTTCCTGCCTCACTTTTCAGAAAGTGACTTAGCTGAGAAACTTGCCTCAAGGAGGCGCATCTTTCTGTCCAAATAGAATTTTCAAACACCAATTTTTAAAAATTAGGCTTTCTCTGACAAACCCTAGGTCAACCAGCTTCGGAACCAGGTCAGACACCTCAAATCGGTAAGATCTAAATCTTTGTTATTTCCATTTGAGGTTCTCATTTGAAAAGATGACTCACCATACTCGGCTTGAGGACAAGCTTGGAGGGGCTGATAACTTTCAAGCATGGAAGTACATAATCTCTCTGATCCTTGAAGAAAATGACTTGGATTAGTTCATCACTAGAGAAGTTCTAGAACTAGAGGGAGATGATGCTAAGGATGCTCATAAGAGAAGCATGGATAAGGCTAATAGAATAATTGCATATTCTATTAAGGATCTCCTCATCCCCTATGTGTCTGCATTCAAGGCATTGAAGGAAGTGTATGATGCTTTGACAAATATGTTCGAAGGAAAGAACATCAACCGGAAGATGACTTTGAGGAACCAGCTCAAGAATGTGAAAATACAGAACTCCGAGACTATACAGTCTTACTTCACAAGGGTTGATCAAATCAAAGAACAACTTGAAACGGTTTAAGAGAATGTCGAACAAGGAGAAATTGTAATGACTACCTTGAATGGTCTCCCTAGTTCATGGGACTCATTCATTCAAGGGATTTGTGAAAGAAGGAGGTTGATATCTTTCAATAGACTCCGAGAATAATGTGCACAAGAAGAAGCTTAACTCATGACAATAGAAGAGAAGATGGGAGCAACTGAAGATCAAGCTCTCACCGTTCACACCAGGAAGAACTTCAAGAAGAAGGAGAAGAAGGAGAACTTTCATCGCAACAACAATAAGCCCAAGAAACCGAAGAATACCAAGAGAGATACTTCAAATGTTCGATGCTACACTTATGATGTAAAGAGACATTTTGCAAGAGATTGTCCCATCAGTAAAAGGAGACACCATGCTCATATTGCTGAAGACGATGAACCAACAAACAAAAGATTCATACAGGAGAAGGATGGTTCAAATGAAGTGTATGTGCTACTCTTAGTACTTACTGGCACTATCTCACATGAAAGCAATGATTGGCTTGTGGATAGTGGAGGTTCTAAATGCATGATGGGATATAAGGGATCATTCGTAAATATGTATGAACACGAGTCACCTCACAAGGTGAAACTTGGGGACGATTACCAATACCCCATAAAAGGGAGTGGAGAAGCTTCATACAAGCTTGACTCCGAGAAATATTTAAAGATGCGGGATGTGCTATATGTTCCAAGATTGAAGAAGAAGATTCTCTCCATCACTACACTAGATGCAAAGGGAATTAGGGTTTCTTTTATCGATGATCAAGTTCTGATGTGGCCTAGAGGAAATACAATAAAGGATGCAACAGTGATTGGAGAAGAAGATGGAGGCTTGTACGAGCTAAAGGGACAGCCTGAACAAGCACTGGTTCATGAGTCAATTGAACCAAGAGAACTATGGCACATAATACTTGCACATGTGTACTCTAGATCACTATTGATGGAAAGAAAAGCAGTCTCAGGATTGACAAAGATCCAGGAAAAGCATGAAGGCATTTTCAAAGGATGTGCACAAGGAAAGAATGTGACTAAGACATTTCCCAGCAATGAGAACAAGGCTAAAGGAATAGTGGAGATAGTACACTCGGATGTATGTGGACCCATGTCTTCTAGATCATTAAGTGGGTATGTGTATTATGTCCTTTATATATTATTTATCACGTAAGACTTGGATATATTTCTTGAAAGGGAAAAGTGAAGTTTTCAGTAAGTTCAAGGAATATATATCCGTGGTCAAGAACTAGATAGATAGAAAGATCAGGACTCTATGGTTAGATAATGGCGAAGAGTTCACTTCGAAAGAATCCAAGGAACTCTGTAGAGAATCTGGGATTAAGAGGGAGTTGAGCACTCCATACAATCCTTAGCGGAATGGGGTTGTAAAATGAAAAAACCAAACCATCATGGAAGCAGCTAGAGCTATGTTGCATGGAAAGGATCTTCCTATGCACCTTTCTACAGAGGTAGCAAGAACAAATATGTATATACAAAACCATAGTCCTCATTGAGTACTTGAAAACAATACTACTGAACAGGATTTCTCAGGAGAGAAACCATAATTCAGCCATCTGAGAATATTTGGCTTCCCAGTGTACATACATATCCCAAAGGAGAAAATGACCAAGCTTGATCCTTCTGGGAGGAAGGGTTTACTCGTAGGATACATTGATACATCAAAGGCCTACCGAATATACTTCCCCGGATTCAAGAATATCGACATCAATAAAGATGTAACCCTTGATGAAGTCTCGCCATACTTCAGATCTAGGAGGGCACCCATTTAGGAGGTCGAGGAACCTAAAGAGACGAGAGGTCGAGATATGGAAATTGGAGAAGCAATTCTAGAGGACCATAAAGATCACGACATGACAGAACCAAAAGAGCTGGTAGAGGCATTCCCTGAGAAAGAAACCAACATGGGAATGAGAGCTCATACAAGAAGCTAAAAGGTATGGCGCTCCACAAGGAATACATAGAGAGAGAAAGAGGGAAAAGACATACAATAGCTATGTGGCCCTGTTATGTGACATCATTGATAGAGAACCTTCCACCTATGAAGAGGCTGCAGAAAAGAAAGAATGGAAGGATGTTATGATCAAGAAATATAATTCAATCATGAAGAATGATGTTTGGGAGATAGTTCCGAGACTGAAGAAGAAGTCTACCATGACTTCAAAGTGGACCTACAATATCAAGCATGTTACAGATGGTAGTATCAAGAAATACAAGGCAAGGTTCGTAGCACGATAGAAACAAGGCATAGATTACAAAGAGACATTTGCACCTGTGGCGAGGTACACTTCCATCAGGACCATACTTGCTTTGGCAGCAGTTATGAAATGGAAAATACACCAGATGGATTTCAAGATAAATTTATTGAATGGTGTAGTTGAGGAGGAATTGTACATGGAACAACCACTGGGATTCGAGACACATGAAAGGAAGACCCTTGTGTGCAAATTGAATAAGGCCTTGTATGGATTGAAACAAGCAATGAGGATCTGGTACGATAGGATGGATAACTTCTTGATGAGCTTGTGCTTTACCAAGAGTAAAACAGATTCCAACCTCTACTTGAAGGGGGAAGACGAAAGACCTATGATACTCCTGTTATATGTCGATGGCTTGTTTTAGACAGGCGAAGAGGAACTCATTACAAATTCAAGGAGGAGACTTGCTACAGAGTTTGAGAAGAAAGACCTAGGTATGATGCACTACTTCTTAGGCATGAAGGTGTGGTAGAGTAAAAATGCAATATTCCTTGGGCAAGGGAAGTATGCAGTGGAGATTCTAAAGAGATAGGAATGTTCGACTACAAGGTGATAGCCACACCTATGGCATCTAACTTGAAGCTTCTAAGTGATGCTTCATATGATTCAGTTGATGCCACGATGTATCGTCAGATGATTGGCTCATTAATGTATCTGACGAATACGAGACCAGACATATGCTTTGAGATGAATACCCTTAGCCAGTTCCCGACGAATCCGATACATGTTCACTAGATAGTTGCAAATCATGTTCTGAGGTACCTAAAAGATATAGTGGATTATGGTCTCAAATATGATGTGAATCAGAAGATTAACCTACATGGTTATGTTGATTTGGACTGGGCAGGTAGCACCACTAACAGGAAGAGAACCTCAGATTGTTGCTTTAGTTTGGGATCTGGCATGATCTCCTAGTTTAGCAGGAAGAAATCATGTGTAGCATTGAGTAGAGTCGAGGCAAATTATGTTACCACTTTCTCAGCTAGTTGAAAGCTACCATATGATTTATTTGATCTCCAGTTGGATGTGACTTGTATCTTCTGTAATAATCAGATTTGCATGAAGAGTTCCATGACAAGTTGAAGCATATCGAGATCAAGTTCCACTATATAAAGGATATGGTGTAGAGAGGAGTAGTGAAGCTCCAATACATGGTAACAGAGGAGAAGATAGTTGATGTGCTAACCAAGCCTCTAGTGAGAGTGAAGTTCGAGTACTTTAGAGAAAGACTTGGTGTGATCCAAATCGAGATCCCTTGAAAGTGGGAGTGATGTGTTTTAGCATAGCTAGAGAGATAGGTTGTCTGGGCGTAACATCCTGGTGAAGCTCGTAGGTTGCTCAGATGCAATCAGTCCTATAGGTTATCCTTGGATAAGTCACCTGGTGATGCTTGTAGGTTATCCTTAGATGTAATCAGTCCTGATATGACTCTATTCTAGAAATAGTTGATGCATGATATCTCACATGGGAAATGAGAAAGGTTGTCCAAGCAGGAAAAATCCTAATGAAGCAGGATGCTCGAAGGTAATCAGTCATGTAGGTTGTCCTTGGATGTAATCAATCCTGGTGAAGCTCACAGGTTATCCTTGTATGTAATCCATCCCGTGACATGTTATTCGAGTGTAAAATGAGACATGGCATGGTACGCAGGTTACTTGAATGTAATACTCCCTGTGGGTTGTCCGAGTGTAAAATGAGACCTGGCGTGGTACACAGGTTACTTAGATGTAATATTCCCCAAAGATTGTCTGAACGTAAAATATATTGGACATAGGTTGTTCAAATGCAATAATTCCTTGAGGTTGACCAGGGAACGTAAAAGGTCCTGATGTAGTAGGTTGTTTGGTCGTAATCTTTCCTTACATATATATCTATATATGTGTGTTCCCATGTTGAGATGATAAGGTCATGAAGCATGATATGTGCACCTAGGCAGGTTTACCAATAGAACCAAGTTGACCATGTAGAGACTTAATGCACTGAGTGTGCTCCTAAGCGATCCTTGCATAGTAGAAGCTGCAAGTTGTCTTAATGATGTGAAAAATATCTTGGCTTACTACTATGGTGAAAGAATGCAGGTTGTCTGCATCTAAATATTTGTTCTTTGTTTTTTTTTGTGCAGGACAAAAGAGATGATTTGGATAAGATGAGATGAAGGTAGGAGACACAGGTTATTTTCATGGTGATGTAAAGAGGTCATGAACCATTCCTATGAGATGGCTTGCTTGAGATGTGATGAAGACATGGATGAGGACTTGGCCTGCACCCATTCGAGAGAGGGTTGGCTATGTAGAAACTTCCAATGACGGTTAGTATTGTTTGATGATCAATTATAAGAATATGATGGAAACAACTATGATGATGACTCTATGACTCCGTGATGATGACTTTGCGATGAAGACTTGACCAAATGTGTTGATGACTGCAAAGAGAGAGATTAGCTTCCTAGTTAAGAGGTAGTGTTGATGTATTTGTAACTTCGGAAGACATTCTGATGTATATTATAATTGTATGTTGTTGTACCCCCATTGGGGATGTGTTTACCCTCTTGTGGGATGTCTTAACTATGTCTAAACCTTGAGGTACAACCTATGTTGTAAGTCAGGGAAATGGCCCCAGTGTAACATCATGAAATGTGTATTTGGAGTCTCTCTGGGAAAAGTGAGCCCTATTAGGGAAGACATGTGGGCCCCAGACTTATGTTTGGTCAATGACTTAAAAGGGTATAAGCAGGGAGGCACTCTCCCTCATTTGTACACACCTCACACTCTCAAGTTCGTATGAGAGAGAGAGAGAGACAAAAGAGGAGAGTTAGATAGTTGTCGAATACTTTTTATTACTACTTTTGATCATCTTACTATTCTGAGGAAGTTTGCGAGGTTTTCTCCTTTATGGTTTCCCTAATGAAAATACTTGTGCCTCATGTATATTTTATATCTTATGCATCTTGTTGTACTTGTTATTATTTTAGATCAATATCCTAGATAATCTAATTAGATCTATAGAAAAACTAATAGGGTGAGGTCACCAATGTACTAGGGTTGATAGACAAACATCTAAGGTTCTGCAAATACAATAGTTAAGAAAAATGTTAAGAATTCAAGAGGGTGTGTACCTTACAAACAAAAGGTTGATCAAAGCGTCTCCTCTATTCCTCCTCTTTCTCTCCAATCAAGGAACCTACAAAACCACTTCAAGACCTTCCACAAACCAATTTGACTACACATAAAATATTTTTATTCAAAAGAACATAAAGCATTGATCTCGTAAACATCAATAAGTAATCAAAATTGAGATATACATGTACACAATGATTTGGAAAAGGAAAAATGTATAATATTTTGTTAATGAATGAAGCAAGTACATTATACCTTCCTTCAATAAGGGCACCTCATGAAACCTTCAATTTTAGATCTCCTACTTCTCTCCTCCAAGAATCCCAACCTCCAAGAAATGCATTAGGGTTAAATGGAAACTAGAGAACAAGTGAGGGGGGTGAGAATAAAAATTTCTCCAGCATAACATTGCAATGGGATCCAATCTCTTTTAATGGCCCCCTTTCCCTCTCTTATATAGAAAATGAAGAAGAAAGGGTTGAGTAGGAAATAGTTACAATTGAGGAGATGGTTCCAAAACTACCCAAACCACCCATTTTTTCAAGATTTTATATATTATTTTTGTGTATTTTTTAGGTAAACGCTGGTGATAAAGGGAACAAGGAGCATGTCACATGCTGGTGGGGCATGAGAAACCTACGTGTGGGTGAAAAAATGAGGAAATTTTTCTTTTCCAACGTTTTTAAGGAGGTGTTTTGGTCTCCAAATTTGTTCATAAGATTCCTAACTGTTGAATGAACCATGAATGAGGTAAGTCCATCCTACTAAGGTATCAAATATGGCTCTTCCATCCCTAAATTTTCATTGGGCGAGTGACAATAACTTCATGAAGTGTTTTCATGTGACCAAAACAAGTAAGTGTCTTCACATATGAAGAAGTGCCAAATTTAGTTATAATAGTGAGGCATGGTCATAACAATTGATATGGCAAATGCTTTCGATAGAATGAGACATTTGTTAGATTTTTAATGGTTATACAATATCTAAGAACATTTAGAATCATAATATCATTACCATAAGCGAAGGATCACTGAAAGAAATACAATACAACAACACAAGAGAAAACAAATATTTTCCTCGGGGAAACCACAAGGAAGAAAACCCTACAAAACTTCCTTTGTATATAATTTGACCAAGTACAATGTAAAACCCCATAAACAAGAATAGTTTCTCATCTTCCACAGTAGACACTCTCTCTCTCTCTCTCTCTCTCTCTCTCTCTCTCTCTCTCTCTCTCTCTCTCTCTCTCTCTCTCTCNCTTGAGTGTAAGGTTTTTCTAAATGAGAGAGGTGCCTCACCTATTTATATTCATCAAGTGAGTGACTCACTATCCAACTAAGTCGTCCAGGTTAACTAATTAGGGTCGACCTACCAAGGAAAACACAAAATACATTTTATATATTACTTTTGTGGGTACTATTTCTCCAAATTTAAACAAAGGATTTACGTCAAGAGTTTTACATGACAAATTACATCAATGACATCTCTGAATGGAGGAATAACATCTCTGAAGGAGGATACAACAAAACTACAATAGAATATCCTTCGAAGTTACAATATTTCAACACTCCCCCTTAACGAGAAGGGTATTATACTGACAATAACAAAATCAACTGTAGGAGAAATGGGAGAGAGAGAGAGAATCATCAACAACATCAAGGGGATAAATCTATAAATCATTGGAATTTTTCTTCAACAACATCAAAAAATTGAACAATTATTGGAACATATTCAATATCTTCAATACTGAAGCATAATATTCTACAACATTGAGTCTTTGTCTTTGATCTTCATCTTCTGCAACACTCGATCATCTACAACAACACTTGATCTTTCAATCAGCAACAACATCATATGCAGCAACACTCCCTCTTAGCTAGGAAGGTATTCTACATCAGCAACAAGCATCATCACAACTGTACAACTGACAGGTGAATCTATATATGTCACAGGAATTTTTGGAACAACACCATGCATCTTCATCATCAATCTCATTATGAGAATAATGGATCACCTTCTGCAACCTCAATATGTAAATACTGAATCATCTTCTGAAATATTAGTATGTGGATACTAAATCATCTTCTACCATATCAGTATGTGAATATTGAATACTAAATATTCTTCTGTAACATCAATATGTGAATACTGAATCTTCTTTTGTAACATCAGTATGTGAATACTAAATCTTCTTCTGTAACATCAGTATGTGAATATTGAATCTTCTTTTGCCACATCAGTATGTGAATACTGAAACATCATCATCTGCATCATCAATATGTAAATACTAAAACATCATCATCTGCATAATCAATATGTAAATACTAAAATAACAACAACATCATTAGCATGTTAGTGCTAAAGCAACATCATCAATAAATGCTATATCATAATCTGCATTATCAACATAGAGATGTTGGAACATCATCATCATCATCAACATAAAAATATTGAAACAACATCACCATCGTCAACAAAATGTGTTGAAACAAAATCATCATCATCAACACAAAGCGTTGGGACCGCAACCATGCCATCGGCATCAACATACAAATGTTGAAGTAACATCATTGTCAATATCAATATAGAAATACTGAAACTACCATATCAACATCAGTATGAAAATATTAACCTGCAACAAATATGATCCAATTACGGGATGATCAACCCCTATCACTTTAGAATATAAGTCCAAGGATGATGCAATCCTATCCACATCATGAAGATAAAAGTTTGTGGATCACTTTAGGACTAATGTCTAGGGATGATACAATCCCACCACAACACGGAGACAGAAGTCTGTGGATCACTTTAGAACTAATGTCCAAGGATGATACAATCCCACCACAACACAAAGACAAAAGTATTCAGATCACTTTAGGACTAATGTACAGGCATGATACAATCCCACCACAACACGAAGACAAAATTCTGCTGATCACTTAAGGACTAATGTCTAGGGATGATACAATCCTTCCACATGGAGACAAAATTCTACGGCACACTTTAGGACTAATGTCTAGGGATGATACAATCCTTCCATGCGTAGATAAAAGTCTACGAATCACTTTAGGACTAATTTCCATGGATGATACAATCCTTCCACGCAGAGACAAAATTTTGCGGATCACTTTAGGACTAATGTATAGGGATGATACAATCCTTCCACACGGAGACAAAATTCTGCGGATCACTTTAGGACTAATGTGCAGGTATGATGCAATCCTTCCACACAGAGACAAAAGTCTGCAGATCACTTTAGGACTAATGTCCAGGAATGATACAATCCTTCCATACAGAGACAAAATTCCACGGATAAATTTAGGACTAATTCCATGGATGATACAATCCCACTGGAACATCATCATTATTTCTCCCCCTTTCAAGGAAGGTACTTTCGATCCACACCAAACCCTGAGATCACACCTGATCCCAAACTGAAACATCATCCTGAGGTGCTCTTTCTAGCACTTCCTCTTTGCATCTATAATGAGTGTGTCCTCTTGTGTCAGGTCATCTACATATACTAGCCATCCTTATTCAACCTCAAAGTAAGGGTTGGAACTTGCTTTACTCTTGGTAAAGCTTTAGTCCATCAGGAAGTTGTCCATCCCGTCATACCATGTCAAACTCGGAGATCTCATGTAGTCACTCCCTTTTTATAGGGAGGTATTTTCGAACAACATCAATCTTGTCTCGAAAGTGTTCAAGGTTTACACGAGACAAAGGCTTGGTCAATACATCTTCCACATGTTCCTCTATAGGAACATACTTGACCTTTACAGCGCCCTTATGCAACTTTTTCTTTATCATTATCCTTTTGTACATTTGCAACTACATCATACATACACAACTTCATCATATCTTCTCTTGTAGGTGATTGCATACAATCCTTCCTACGAGTCAAATGAACTTGTATGATTAGAAACATTTAATAACATATTCATAATGACAATTCTTATGCATAAATATATGTGTTATATAATTATGCAACTATTTCAACTAATATAACATTCATCCATATCCCGTATACATACGATAAATTTCTAGATACCTTCCATATCTACCAAGACATTATGTCAACAAAGAGGTTTAAATCTAGATAAGTTGTAATGGAATGTTGTACAGCACCATAAGCCACTTACCCATCATATGCATATCAACAATAAATTGTTCATAAATGCAAAACACTCTAACATGCATAATACACTTTCTACATCTTGGAACATATCTATGTACATAATTGAACAACTAGATATATAGGAAATGACAATTCAAATACTTATCTTTGTTTGTTTGGTAGACTCCATCTTGATCTCTATCTTTTTGAATTACTGGAGTCTCTGGCAATGTGTTCAACTTCATTGTCTAATTCTGAGGACTTCTAATCCCAAGAATCATGTCAAGACTCTCGAACTTTGAGATATACCGTAGTCACTCCCTCTAAGGTGGACCACCATCCTCCCTCTGCATCTTGTACTCTCTGCATTATTACATTGGAGTGACAGGTATCCTCCTCTACTATTAATTTTATTTGTATCCATCTATGTCACCTGTTGAGGTTACTAGATATCAAGATCATTCATCTCGAACTTTGTTGCAAGTTTTCTCTTACACCCATCTATGAGATTATTGTCCTTTGTAGGATTCTATCTCCATCACTCTAGTTGATCCTCAATCTCCTCGTGTAATTGTATGTTTTATCCCATGGGTGTCGACTGAGCTTGTACAAATCCTTATGTGCATACGTGATCCTTTGTAAAGATTCTCAAACCCTGTATGTTGCTTGATATGTTCTTCTACTTTGATTACACCAACTGTCGAGTGTAATATTCACCACTGAAGAGGTTTTTCTAGACCCTAGAGCAGTGTATTTCCGTAATTGATTCTCTCTTTCTAATAGAAACCACGAACCTTGCTTTGTATCTTTTGATACTTCGATATGTTGTATACTTGATCTTATATATTTTCTTGGAAGACTTTAGAAAACTTACCTTCATGTATTGAACTCATACCCAAACATCATTCTGTATGATCGACTGGTACTTCTTGATCAAATCATCCTTCCATTCTTCCTTGGAACATTATTTTGCAAAGTGTTCTTTGTCATCATAGCTGAACATCTGAGTTGTGATATGTCCTTCTATTCTTTACAGGAATGGTCTTCCTTCTTGTTCTTTCTCTTCTTGGCATGAGTTGTTAAGGCTTGATTGTAATATTTATTCATCTCTTCTTCTCTTTCCATCAATCAAGCTCCTTCTTACATGCGTTCCTCCATAAGTGATCTTCCTTCTAGAACAACTCCCTCAAATGAACTTGGAACACCATTCAAAGTTGTAATATATGCTTTTGCTTCTTTGACATAGTCTCTAATGGCTTCTAATTTCTCCTTGAGCTAAGATATCCTTGAGCTAATAGAGTTGTTTTCATCAAATCAACTTTGTCATCATTAGCAATCTATCATAACTCCATCTTGCTTGCCCCGGATGGGGTTTCCAATCAGATAGATAGCCTCCAACACAAATTATTATGGTAGGGAAGGAAACCAATGCTAAGAAATATCATTTAGTAAATTGCAAACAATGGATGGAAACTAAAAACAATGGAGGTTTAGCAATAAGGGACACTGGTCTTCTAAACAAATCTTAAGGGGCAAAATTTATGTCGAACATTGTTATAGGGGAAGAAGCGTGGTGGAATAATGTTGTAACTAGGAAATATAATCACTCAAATAGAGGCATAATCATAGATCAACAATTTTAATAATGAGCTGTGTACAACCATATGGAGTTTATGCAAACCTTTAGTAGAGTTTTTAAAAACACGAGCTACATGGATGCCAGGAAATGGACAAAGTATTATAATATGGGAGGATCGTATCCTGGGAAGGGATTAGTTAAGCAATAATATCACCTTATCACAAAAATGGATGAAGGAAAACAATTTTCATGCTCTGTAAAATATCTCTAAGTGGGATGCCAAAGGAAGATGGAAGGGATGGTGGATCCTCGGCTTCTTAAAGGACTTAAAACAACGATAGATAACTATGGAAACATTGCTAAATGGAATTGATCCTACACAACTCTCATCTATGAATAAGAGGGCATGGGGCCGAAAATGTTGCAATTACACAATAATGGAAATATATGCAAAGAAAAATAATGACATATTTTGTTTCCCCGTAAACTCAATATGGTCTATAATTTGGAAAAGTGAAACTCTTCCAAAAATAAAGCTCTTTAGCTAGGTATTATGCCATGAGGAAACAAATCAGAGCTTAACAGCCCCTATCTCTCAACAAGAAATAAAAATAGCTCTGGATAACATGGAGTCTGACAAAGCACCGGGGTCAGATGGGTTTACAACAAGATTCCTTAAAGCCTGTTGGCCTGTTATCATCAAAGATATTCACAAGATGGTAGTGAAATCTCAAAAGTGTACCAAGATAGGGATATGCATCAACTATGTATTCTTATCCCTCATCCCCAAAGACAAAGGTGCAGCCTCCTTTGACAGATTTAGGCCAATCTCGCTCTGCAATATTGGCTAAAAAATCATAACAAAAGCTATAGCCAACATGATTAAGGGAATTCTTCATGCACTTATACCGACAAATCAAGGGGGTTTTATTAAGGGAAGGCAAATCTTAGATAATATTATTCTGGTCTAGGAAGCTATCCACTCAAGCATTCTCTGGCATGAAAAAGGTATGGTCATAAAATTAGATTTAGCTGATGCTTTTGACAGAGTTTGTCACAACTTTCTCTTTCGGATTATGTTGCAATTTGGGTTTGCTCCCAATTTTGTAAATTGGGTAAAAGCCTGTACAAGATCCCCTAGATATCCCCCCTAGTCAATGGTTGGGCTGCTGGTTTCTTCCAAACCTATAGAGAGCTCATACAAGAGTTCCCTCTCTCTCCTCTTCTTTTTGCAATCCAAGCTTCGATCCTCAGCTTTCAACTAGAAAATCATTGGCGCCAACAAGACTTAATGGGCTTCAGAATAGTCCAAGAAGTTAAGGATATAAATCACGCCTAGTTTCTTAATGATATATTGTTGCTTAGATGAGCTAGCATCCATATTGTCAGGAAGTTTAAGAGAGAGTTGGATATTTACAAAGAAGCATCAGGTATTAAAATCAACAACAAAAAGAGTCAAATCTTTGGATGGAACTGCCCCCCTAGAGAGATGATGGAAATTTCAAGAATTCTAGAAATGGAGGGGAAAACGAATTGGGAATCCTTTAAATACTTAGGAGTTCCCATATTCAAATTTTCACCAAAATATGCTCATTGACTCCCTCTAATAGATCAATTGAAGAAAATAATATATTCGTGGGGTGCCTTGTGGTTGAATTTGGTCAGGAAAGTAATCCTCATCAAATCAGTTTTATCCAACATTCCCATTTATCAATCTTCAATTCTCTCGGCACCTCGAAAATTTATCTCCAAGGTTGAATCTCTCCTCAGAAAATTTCTCTAGAATGGTGGGAAGTAAAGCAAAAACAAACTTCATTTGGTAAGCTATGGGAAAATCACCAAACCCACTTTGGAAGGTGGCCTTCAGATTCGTGATCTCAGTCTCCAAAACTTAGCTCTAGAATCCAAAATCCTCTGGAATTTAGTACCAGGTAAGTTAACTTGGAGTAAACATGCTTTATGGAAAAGGTATTTCCAGGGGACAAGGAAAAAGTGCCTTGACTTGCCTCCAAAGACTATTCGAGGATCTCGAGTCTTTTCAATATGCCAAAAATATCTTGGCTTCTTCAAATCCAATCTCACTTGGGTTCCTGGCAATGGGAAGAATATTCGCATATGGGAAGATTATATCTTAGGTGAACCTCCTCTAGATACTCATACCAGTATGCTCAATATGAAACTATGGATGCAATCTCAAAACATCTCAACCCTTTGGGATATATCCATATGGAATAATGATGAGACAAGAACTTGGAAAAAGTGGGAAACATCGAACTATCCTCTTCAGCTACGTAATGAAGAGATCCTTTTGGTTTCCTTGCTCCAAGGGAAGACTCCTCTAATAGCTTTTGTTAAGGACTCGTGAGGTTGGGGGTCTGCCTCTAGACTCTATTCTTCGACAACTAGGTATAAACACTTAAAAGAAATACCTCGCATCCCTCCCAATATGGCTGTTTGGAAAGGCATTTGGAATGTCATATTTCTGCCGAAAATTGACCTATCTATCTGGACTCTCACTCATAACAACATTCTCACTGGAGACAATTTAAAAAACAAAATAGTGGGAGGTTCCTACAAGATGCCCCTTTTGCAGGGAAGAAGAGGAATATGTTGAACGTATTCTTCTGAACTATCCATTTACCTTATAGGTTTGGAATCTAGCATCGGTCCCCTGGTCTTCTCAAGTTCAACTCCCTAAGGATATTCCCTCTATTTTAAGTAGTTAGAGCCTTCTAAGCCCCTTCTCTCTTTTAAAAAAAATTAGCTGAAAAGTTGTTGGTTTACTCTTCCTAAATCTATCTTATGCAAACTTTGGTTAGAAAAGAGCACACGCATCTTTAAAGACCAATCCAACACTGCTACTCAAGTAGTGGTTAAGGCTAAAGCTTTGTTAGGGTAATGCCTCTAGTTCCTTCCTTTTCATAAGGACAAGGCTCCGCTCTCCCCTGATGAAGAAGCTTAGATGATGAGTCTCTCCCTAAGTCTCCAGAAGTTTACATCTCCATCTCCTCTAGTTCTAAAAAAATGGGAAATTCGAATGTACCTCACTACCTTTCAAAGATGGTGGAATTCGTTTCACAAATATTCTCTTCTGTTTGATGGAGCCTCAAAAAGAGATACAAGGGTGGAAGGAGGGGGAGTGATCCTTGTGGATCCTGATGCAATGACAGAATTGAATTACTCTAGAGCAACCGAATCCGGTTGTCCATTAGTCGAATCCGACTATCATTGTAATAATGAAATACGAATAATAATAATATATTGGATGATGGATAAAATGTACAATAAGCTCGCCTTTTATATGGCTTGAGCCAACATAGTGAAGGGTTACACCCTTTCACTAGTAACCTAATAGTCTAATTACAATTGTATTTTATATTTGTTACATTGCCACTCCCTTTAAGGAAGCTTTGTCCTCAAAGCTTAAGTATTTTCCTAGTGTCGTTCTTTATTCTGACTCGGTGTCAGTATTAGAATCGGACGAGGTCTCTTGTGTAGAGACTTGCACTTCCTTTCCATTGATGATTTTGCACTATATTGTCTCATTGTTCCTACATTTATGACTAGGGGTCCAATCATCAGCGCATTGACGACATATGTTTTTCTTCTTTTTCTTTTTATTATCAGAGTAACCGTTAGATGACTTTGATCTATTTCCCATTTCGTAGGCGTATGATTAAGGTCTGTGGCATTGATGGTCGGGAGACCAAGTATCTGTATAGTACCTACATTGTGTCTCTTTTTCTTGTCGATAATGGCTATCGCCTTTTGTTTTTATTCCTTCCAATTTGCGTTTTGCGGCTTTTGCTTTATGTCTTGCTACTTCTACGTTAGGTATGTCATGTAACTTTAACTCTTTTTGGAGGTGTGGTTTAAGACCTCCTAAATAGATTTTGAGTCTTTGCTTGTCAGACAACCCAAATACTCGTGTTGATAAGGATTCCCATTGATGAGTGAATTCCTCAATGTTTCCGACTTGCTGTATTCTGGTAAGTTTACTGAAAAATTCATCTTCTTTGATTCCTTGAAACCTATTAAAAAAATCATTTTTGAACAAGTTCCAGGTGTAGGTAAAATTATCTCTCTTCCACCATAAGTACCAATTATAGGCATACCCTTCCATATGCATTGACGCATATTTCACCTTCTCCTCGTCAGATTGAAGGTTGTAAATGTCGAAGTATTCTTCTGCTTTGCTTAACCAAGCAACGCATTGGTCTTCACTCCCATTGTATTTCGACAACTCTATTTTTGACTTAGGTGGGTACACTTTGTAAGGACGACGTTGATTTCCTTTTGCCTTATGGTTTGATGGTGGTTTGGAACTACTGGACGATGAAAGTGACATATCTGAATTGCTTCGTTGTTGGTGGTGATTTTTAGTTTTTCTTTTCTCTACTATTTTACTTATAGCGTCTATTTTGTTGTTTAATCGTGCCTCCATATCTGGCAGTACTTGTGTTTCTATCTCTTGCTTAAGCGTCGCATTGTTAATCTTTATTTCTTTTTGCAATTCTTCTTGATTCTTTGCGAGTGTTTCCTGGGTAGCAACATGAAATGAGGCATCTAGCATGTGTGGACTGCTGACTTGGCCCGGACTGGGTATGAGCCTTTGTAACATCTCAATTAATGTATTATGGTTCTATGTCATGGTGCTCATGTTCTGTGTTAAGGTGTTTATGTTTTGCGTTATGGTACTCATTTTGTCATCCACGTTTTTTTGTTTTTCGTTCAGGATGTCAAGTTTGTCGTCGAGCCTTCCTTCTAGTACCAAAACAAGATCGTTTTTTAGTAATGTATTGTTATTTTGCATCTTTTCCTTCAAGCCTTCTTGGTTAGCGACAAGGGACTTTATGTCCTTCTCCATTTTTTTGATCTTCTCTTTCAGTTCCTGCATGGTCTTGAACCTTGTATACGGAGGTGTGTATTTCGGCGCTATTTTGGCTTTTGAGGTGAAATTGAATAATAATATATTAATTAATTAATTAATTAATATTATTATTATTATATTTTTTTTATAAACTATATTTTGTATATAGTTTTTATTTTTTATTTTTTTTAAACAAATATTATAATAATATTTATATTATAATAAATACAATATTTGATTTTTTTTAAATATATTATAATTAATATATTACAATATTATATTATAATATAATATAATATATATATTTTTTTGTGTTGCAGGTTTAGGAGGAGGAGCGGAGCGACGACGTGGTTGAGGTGGTCGCTTTGGAGGACAACGCAGAGGTGATAATTGGAGAGGAAGGCTTGTGGATGAAGGGGGCAGAGGCGTGTGTAGGGAGTGGGAGGAGATTGAAGTGGGAGTGAAGGACGTGGAGTAGGTGGTTGGAGCGCGTGGGGGTGGAGCGCGCGGGGTGAAGATGGGAGCAATTGGGGGATGGAGGTGGAACACGCAGTAGGTGCAAGGGGAAAGGATGTCGTAGAGGATGGAGCAAGTGAGATGCCAGGGAAAGGAGATGGGGATATGGAGGAGGGCGGATGGGGGTGGAACGCGCAAGTGGTAACGTGGGTGAGATGATGGCGCGGTGATGGAGGCGGCGATGACAGGGACGTGCAGGAGCAAAGAAGGTGGGTGCTGCGGGGAGGAGATGGGGAGATAGAAGAGGGCGGATGGGGGTGGAAGGATGTGGCAGATGTGGTGGATGGGAAAGGTGGCGAAGGGTGTGGCGGAGGAGTGCACAAAAGTGGAGATGGGGAAGGGTGGGCGCGGAAGTTTGAAGGGTGTGGCGAAGGAGTCGCGTGAAGTGGGAAGAAGTGGCGGAGGAGTGGCAGAATGGAGTTCATAGAGGTAGTATGATGGTAGGGAGAAATGAAATTAAGGATGTATGAGAGATGTGAGCGGAAGGGTGATGTGAGATGAGCTGAAACCGAGCTCAAGTGGGAGAATCCGAATACGAGATTAGTGTTGAGGAGCCAAATCCGAGGTCAAGTCAAAGGAGCCTAATCCGAGCTCTGATACCAAATGGAGCAACCAAATTCGGTTGTCCATTAGTCGAATCCGACTATCATTGTAATAATGAAATATGAATAATAATAATATATTGGATGATGGATAAAACGTACAATAAGCTCGCCTTTTATATGGCTTGAGCCAACATAGTGAAGGGTTACACCCTTTCACTAGCAACCTAATAGTCTAATTAATATTGTATTTTATATTTGTTACATACTCCTGGGGACTCGGGGTGGAAACTAACAACATGGTTGAAGGGTTTGCACTATGGCAAGGGCTCCATCAATATTTGAGGTTAAATGTTAAATAGATCATTGTTTTGGGAGATTCTATACTTATTATCTAGGCTCTAGTAACTCACAAACTCCCTAAGCACATGAAGCTTTGACATCTACTGAAGAAAATTAATATCCTCTTACTTTCTTTCTGAACTGTTCAGTTATTTCATGTCCTCAAGGATCTAAATGTAGAAGCCGATAAGGAAGCAAATTTGGTTGTCCCTCTGAGCAAAGGGACCTTGATGTTAGATGGAGTGCCTCATTCTTTCCCTTTACCCTAACCCCTTGGTATAAATGTTGGCTACGAGAGGTTGGCAGTTTCATTTCTCATGCGAGCCTCTTCCTTTAGCAGGCCATGGCAAAGTTCGGTCTCCATTATCCCCCCATAGGATTTGCTCCTAAAGCACGGGATTTGTTGTGTGCGAAGATCTCAGCAAAGATGATGGGTGTGCTACATGTGTAAATTGCCATGGATCCAAGTCTGGAAAATGAAGGAAACTGACAAGGCCGAGTTCGTTGACTAGAGAGAGAGAGATTAAGGACTTGCGTTGGAAAGTGAGGGATCAAAAGCAAACTATGCTTAGGCTGGACGAGGAAGGAGTAATGCGGTTTGAGATGGTGGAAGAGGATCGGTTGTAGATGAGAGAGAATCTTACTGACACCATTGATCAAAAGCTACAACCTCATTGGGACACTCAAGCAGATCTGGAAAGCAAATCTTAAGGTTGGAAATGCAAGTTTGATGCCTCATGTTGGATAGACAAATTGATAAGGAAGAAAATTTGGTTGCCTTCCAGCTCCCCAGAGCGTCAAGCAAGTCCAGATAGTAGCATTGCTATGATGTCAGGTCTTTGTGTTACTATTTAGCTTCCCTTTAGTTTTGTAATATTTGGGTTCATCATAGATGGCTAGGCTGGTAGTTGTAGGTTAAGAAGACTAATATGTTATTTTGGAGTTGTGCCTCTGCACATGGACGTTTATCTAACTAAAATTTGTATTTGTGCCAGAGGCAAGGCCATTGTTTCTCTAATATAATCCATAACCATTCTTGTTATAAAACAAATGTTCTCATAAATAATACTAAAATAATTTAAAGGTTTTACCTCATCCCTTTCTTTAAGGGGAAATTTAAAACTTTGTTTGTGATTGAAGATTTTTGAATAGAGTAGTAATGATTAGGTGAGGTCCCTTGTAAATTGCACACAGTAGTATTGATTAAGTGAAGTCATAGGAAGATTGGTTTTTCTAGTTTTTATAAAAGAAATTTATATTTAAAAAAAAAATATTTATTATGGTTTATTTAATTAATTGTAAAATAAATATAATAAATATATTTTATTTAATATATATAGAGAGATATATATATAATATTTTATATGAGAAATATTTACTAAATAATTAGTATTATATGAACACTATGTTCAAAAACTTGAAATACAAATGGCTAACTTTGTTAACAAGAATAAATCACGTAAAATATATATTAATAAATTATGTTTATAATTTAAAAAAGAAAATTATTATGGTTTATTTAATTAATTGTAAAATAACTATAATATAATTTTTTATTTAAATATTTTATATATAGATTATATATATATGAAAAATCTTATTAACTAATAATTAGTATTACATTATAATAATAAAAAATTATGTGAACATCAGGTTGATAAACTTGAAATAAACTTTTTATGTCTTTAACAAGAATAAATCGGGTAGATGTTCCTTTAAGCAAGCATAAAGTAAAGGTTAGTCCAAAACAATACGATAATGTAGTAACACAAAATATATAATAGGTTTTAAGGTTTACCTTCAAATAAATCTTTTTTAAAATAATTTCAAACAAGTGTTGCGTGGTAGCTGATACCTTATGAAGTTGGAAGCTTAAATTGCCCACAAGTTGAATTGCAATTGTAACTTTGTTTATTTAAGTTTTTTTTATATTGACAATTGAAAGATATGTTCCACATCGTTTATTATATTGACAATTGAAATAACAAGGCGGATTGTATTATTTATGTGGTTGTCTCTATACTGGCTTGGATTTTGGAATATTGAGTAAGTATGCCTGGCACACAACATCAACATTAACTTATTAATAATATAATTTATAATTTCTATATGGATGAAAAAAATCTCCAATTTAAAGTTACTCTTTCTACTCTACTCCATTCAAGGTATAGAGTGAACATGAAATAAAATAAAATTAACGATTAACTTTGTTCCCGACTTATTAAATACCTCATACTTGTAATATAGATAAGTCAGATAATCATGTAAAAAGAGCTTTGCAAGGAACAACAAGAAGGATTTCCTATCTTCATATTGAAAAGCAAGATGTTAATTTGCTTATTAAATACCTCATTCCTGTAATATAGATAAGTCAGAGAATCATGTAAAAGAGATTTGCAAGGGACAACAAGAAGGATTTCCAATCTTCATATGGAAAAGCAAGATGTTAATTTGCTTATTGTTGTTTTAATTATTGTTTGTTCAAATACAGGGAAGAGACACGGTTTTACAATCATGAATACTTATCCAACTATGTTTTGATGACAGATAAACACCCTTCATGTAGGTTGATAATTGTGCAATGTTTAAAGTTTAATAAAAATAAAATCTACATTTATAGCCTCGTTTAGTAGGCTTTTGTTCATATATGAAGATATCATACAGAAAAATCCATTTATTCCAATGGACTCCAGTTCTATGAAGGAGCATATCCTGATGGAAAAATATTATTTAAGCAAACTCTTGGGACAAGGTGGATCCTCAGAGGTATACAATGGGAGAAACCTGAAAACTGGCAAGAGAATGGATCACTATGCTTTAATGAATGACTCAATTTAAGTTATTAATGTGGGATTTGAAGGTATCATAAAAGGCATATCTCTGGGCATTTATGGGAATTGAATGGAATTTAAAGTGGCATTTTAAGGCCCATATGCTTGAAAAATTACTAGTGATTTAGGTTGGAAGATCGAGTATTTACGTATAATTTTTTTTCCATTTCCTTGGTAAATTGTGAAATTTATTCATTTATTTAGACATAATTTTTTTGCAGTTTTTCATAAAACACATCAAGAAAGAAATATATGTGCTAAGAATATTGAGGCATCCCAACATCATGTGGTTGTGCGAAGTCATGGCGGACATAAACAAAATATATTTTGTGATGTAAAATGTCAACGGAAGATCCCTCTTACAGATGCTTCAAAAGCTCCATGAGGAAGAAAAACAGTTGGACTAAGACACAACAAGAAAGCATTTCCAATAGCTGATCAACTTCGTGGACTTCTGTCATATCAAAACATGGGAAACGACGGGTTATTACACACTTGTTGCGGAACGCTCAGCTGCTTTGCACTAGAGATTGTAAACTGTGCAGGCTACGATAGTGTCAAGGAAAACATATGTCGTCTCATTTGGATTCATGTTAGCGAAACTGTAATTTTCCCTAACAACCTTGATTTGATCTTCAGAGACAATGTATACTAAGAACAAAATACCCCATGCCTGTACGTCTTTCCTTTACTATATTTCTGGTCGAGAGTGAATTGTATCTCCTTGGAAAATGAGAGTACACAAGAATTGTTATTCATGTCGAAGCAGTTGGTTTTTTCCATCGTATCAAAGATGCAGAAGGCCTGTTAGGGTGCGAAACATAGTGCCAGAGAGAGTGTAAGTTGGATATAAGAGTAGTGAATCTTGTTAGGAATGTGAGGTCCTTAATCTGATTGAAAAACCAATAGCCCATTGTTGGCAAACTACTATATTTCATTTGTTATCAATTGCCCAACATTCTTAATAAACAATTTTGCTAGAGGGTCACGGCTGAAATATTTCAACTTCTAATTTTGTTGACTTGTATTCTTACAAAATCACCAATGTACAACTTCTATTGGCCACCTATACACATTTATGATCCCTGCCACCCAACGCATAAGAAAATGCCACAGCTATAAAAACATTTATGATCCCTCCACCCAACGCATAAAAAATGCCACATCTAAAGCAGCAGGCGACCATTGGTGGATGCGACCAGCAAATAGTAGAAGAGGGAATAATGTAGAGCATCCCAAGGATATTAAAATCACAAAAGATGGGGGCCTGCCATGAATAATTGAACGTAGAGGCAAGGTGGCTCGAAAGCAGCAATCAAAGACACGACATACCCTACAGATATTTGCACGTCAATGGGCATGCATTGCGAGGTAGCTTCTAGTCCTAGCTACCTTGTCACATGCATATCATGCCATACACACAGAGGTTGTCCACCTATGTTCATATTAGCTAGTCAACATAGACAAGGAGAAACTCCTAAACAGATGTGAATTAATCTAACCATTCCATGGCTAGTCACTGCCGCTAGGTTAGTCTTTCTAACTAAAGGTTCGAATTTCTAAGGAGTTTTCTACAAACACTAGGGAAGGGCCTTCGCAGTATTCAAGGATGTGAAACACTTTCACCCATATCTCATGAAGTCGAAGACCAAAGTCATTGTTTCACACCCATCAGTGATATCATTATTGCTAATGAAGGGCCAGCCTTAAGATTTTAGTGCAGTAGCAATCTAATTCTCTTCGAGCTACCAATGAAGTGTTCACTATATGGGCCAATGCTTGGAAAGGGCTTGACTCTCTTGGTGTAACATATACCCTTAGTCCAAATTATTCCCAGCTTAACAGGTGAGTGAATGTGTTAGTATTGCCAATTTTGTTTTCATGAGTCATGAAGAAAATAAGGGTGCTCGTCTTTTCTATTGGCAATGCTCATGCAAGATACGGGGTTTCTCAAAGTATTCTGACATCCAGAAAGATGTTCATCTCTTAAAAAAAGCATACATGGTAATTGATTTGGCATTGTTTTTTTTTGACAAAAACGGTTAAAATTTAATTAAAGATTGGTAAATGGGCTGCCAGGGCCTTTACATAGCATATTCAGATTCACTATTCTGGTTTTCCTTTCTAGCTTAATTCCCTTACAACTTCTGATCTTGATGATCTTCCTTTCCTTATCCTTATGGGATCACACAAATTGAGCTTCCTCCATTGACAATTAGCTGGCTTTTGTTCAGAAGAGCACCACGATTGGCTTCAGCGTCCGCAAGGCTATTTAGGTTCCTTAGCACATGCTGAGCCTTATAATTTCTGAAGTGAGAGAGGAGGAGGCAGACTTTCTTAAAGATTTGGGCAAGATAAATGTCTGAGGGCACCTTCTTGGTATGAACCGCTTTAATTATCATCCTAGAATCACCGAATATATTAATCTTTTGGATGTTCAGATTTCTTGCCTGGATTAGGCCCTGCCGCAGTGCCAGGATTTCAGCTTGGTTGTTGGAAGCTTGTCCTAGGCCCCATGCATAGGACACGTGGATTTTGCCTAAAGGTTCAAAAATAATACCGCCTCCTCTAGCTTGCCCAGGGTTCCCTTTCGAGGCCCCGTCAAAGAAGAGACACCATTCATTTAGCACTGATCTCCACTTGATAAAATCCATTTCCGCCAGTCTAATTTCCCAATTGGCCTTGTGGGGCGAGTTCATGGCTTCATTGCTGTTATGAGCTGTCTGGAACTCCTTAAACCATTGATCTTCTTCAATAGAGAGAGGGGTCGTGTTGTTTTTGGGAGCCTTTATTTTTAATGCTTCAGACAGCATGACCCGGGCTTTGACAGCGATTTGAGCTGGGACCCTGCTTTCATCCTTGAAGATTCTATTATTTCGTTCCAACCAAATTTTCCATGACAGGAACTTGGGGATCCACATCCACGAGGTTTTAATAAGATTCTTTTTGCTCAGGTCGTAGAGATAAAGGTGGAGCCAGCGACTTGCCATCTCCACGACTGAGCTGGGTAAACTGATAGCGATGGGACCAAGCATTATTCTCCAGGCCTCTTGAGTGAAATCGCAGGCTATGAACAAGTGATCTGCGTTTTCTTCAGCGTTTTTGCACAGTGGGCAACGAGAAGGTCCAGCCCAGCCCTTCCTCTTGAGATTGTCATTGGTGAGAATGTTGTTATGAAGCAATTGCCAGGTGAAGATATCAATTTTTGGGATGGACGGGTATTTCCATACAGCTTTCCACGGGCCTGGATTGGGGGGAGCCCAAGGCCGTTCCAAAATAGAAGCATAACCGGCAGATGCAGAGTATTTACCTGTGCCAGAGCCCCAGCCCCGTTTATCTTTAGATCTGGCAGAGATGGGCGATTTCCCTTGAAGAATATCCAACAGCAATAGCGCTTCCTCCTTAAGCTCGTCCGAATAATCTCCAAGGTTCCAGCTTACCCAGGAATCTTTATCATCATTTCCTCATGAGGAAATATCCCACAGTGTGCTGCAATTGTTGTCAGTAAGCCAAGCTTGGATGTTCCTCGGCTCATTCAGGCTGTTAAAAGGTTGATCTCCTAGTATAGAATCATCCCAGATTTTTATGTTTGCTCCATTTCCAGGTATCCAAGTAAGCTTGGCTGTGAAGTAAGGCAAGGCTTTTTTGCAGAGCAAGAAGATCGGAGAACCAGTCTGCATTTTAGGAGGCTTTTCTAGGCACCTTTTCCTGTTTCCTGTGAAGTATTTTTTCTGGAGGATCTGCTTGCTCCAAGTATTCTTGCCAGAAATCATGTTCCAGAGAATTTTGCCACCCATGGCTAGATTTTGGGTGGCAACATCTCTGATTTGAAGGCCCCCTTCTAGTTTTGGCTTTTTGATCTTGTCCCAGCTTACAAGATGCAGCTTCTTTTCATTATTTCGTCCCCCCTCCCAGAGGAAACGTCGAAGCAGCTCTTCAATCTTGTTCGTTATGGTTTTGGGAGCTAACAGAACTGAACACTGATAAATAGGAAGACTGGTGAGGACAGAATTAATCAAAATAATTTTACTTGCCTTGTTGAGCCAGGTTGCTCCCCAAGCTTGGATTTTGTTTTTGAGCTTGTCCAGAAGGGGCAGCCAGTGGGCAACTTTAGGAGAGGCTTTGAAAATAGGGATGCCCAGATAGGTAAAGGTGTCCCAGTATGAGATACCTTCCATGTCAAGGATTCGAGAGATGTTCAGCATTTCGAGAGGGGAGCAGTTCCAACCATAAATCTTACTTTTGTGGAAGTTTATTTCACTTCCAGAGCTGTTCATGTAGCAGTCAAGTTCTGATTTGAAATTCCTGGCTGTACTGAGGTTGACCATTCCCAATAACAGAGTGTCATTAGCGAACTGGGCATGGTTTACATCCTTGACCTTGGGAGCTATTCTTATGCCCGAAAGAGCTCTGTTTTGGAGACTTTTATTCAGCTGGAAACTTAGAACGGAAGCCTGGATGACATAGAGAACTGGAGAGAGAGGGCAACCTTGCCTTAAACCTTTTGAGGCCTGGAAGAACTTGGTAGGCCGGCCATTAATCAGCAGAGCTATCCAGGGAGCTGAAATGCAGGCTTTAACCCACTGAATAAAATTTTGATTGAACCCGAAGTTTCTCATGGCAGCAAAGAGGAAGTCATGCTTGACTCAGTCAAAAGCACTGGCTAAGTCCAACTTAACTACCATTCCTTTCTCTTTATTCCTGTAGTTGGAATGAATGGCTTCTTGGACTAAGATTATATTGTCCAGAATCTATCTGCCTCTAACAAACCCACCTTGGTTTTCTGGAATCAATTTTGGCAGAATTTTTTTGAGTCTGTTGGCCATTATTTTGGTTGTGATTTTGTAACCAGTATTGCAGAGGGAGATTGGCTGGAACCTATTGAAATTCCTAGCTCCTTTTTCTTTTGGAATGAGAGCCAAGAATGAGGAATTAGTGCTACCTCCCAATTTGGAGCAGATCTGAGCCTTCTTGATCATTCTGTACAAGTCCCTTTTAATTATGTCCCAACAAGAGACATAGAACCGGGCTGTAAATCCATCCAGCCCGGGAGCTTTGTCCGGTTCCATGTTGAAGAGTGCTTTTTTAATTTCATGAATGCTCACAGGAATGTTCAGCAGCTGGTTGTCCTCTTCACTTATCAGCTTTGGAATCACTGATAGAGGGAAGGAGTTCGGATCCACCGGGTCCAGGTCCGGGGCAGAGTAAAGATTTTTAAAGAAGGAGTGGGCAGCCTCCTTAATGCCGTTGGTGTCCTTTATTATTTGGTCTTGCATCTGAATTTCATTGATAGAGTTGTAGATTTTCCGAGCTTGAGCCTGCTTGTGAAAAAAAGTGGTGTTTTTGTCTCCAGCTTGAAGCCAGAGCGTTCTAGATTTGACTCTCCGGTAGGTTTCCTCCTCTCTGCACGCTTTGTGGTACTTCCTTTGGAGATCAGCGTCCTTATTGAGCAAGTCGAGGGTGGTAGGGGACTCTTCCATGGCCAGTTGGTGCTGTTCCAGAGCCTTCTGGATTCTTTTCCTTTCATCTGAAGGGGATCTTAGACCTTTAGCCCAAGTTTTCAGATCAGCTTTGAGCCTTCTTAATTTTCCTTCCCAGACAAAGAAGGGAGACCCATAAATCGGTTCGTTCCAGGAATTGTTCACAATGTCAAGGAAGCCATCCTGATCTACCCATAAAGGGCTAAAACGGAAGGGGATGGGGCCTAACTGAACTTCAGGGGAGAGGGTGAGCGAGATTGGTTTATGATCGGAGGTGTAATGCACATGGATCTTAGAGGAAGCCATGAGGCCAAGAGTAAGGAAGGAGGAATGAATAAGGAACCGGTCTAGGCGGGCAGCAATGTGGTCAGGCCCAAATCTTTTATTAGACCAGGTGAACTTTCCTCTGTTAGGGGTGATATCTACAAGGTCCCAATCCAGCATCAAGTCTTCCACCCATTCTCTGGCAGGATCTCGGACTATTGATCCCCCTTTTTTTTTTGCTAGATCAAGGGTTACATTTAAGTCTCCAGATACTACTAGATTCTCAGGGTTATGCTGGTTTAGGAAGATTTTGAAAGAATCCCAGCACTCTTTTTTTTCCACAAAAGAGACAGGAACATACAGGTTAAAGATACTTACGAAGTGACCAGAGTCTTTATGGTACAACTTGGTGAATAGCCAATGCGTGGTGCCTTCTTCTTCTACAAGATCAAGCTTTGCGGAGTCCCAAAAAGTTGCCAAGCCTCCCGAGGCTCCTCTAGCGCTCACAGCCCTACCTGGCACCTTTCTTCCAAAATGAGTTCCTTGCACAGAGGAGAGCTTCCTCCTCCATTTTCGTCTCCTGGATTAGTAGGACTTCCGGCCTCAATACTCTTACTAAATCCCTTATAGCTTCTTCTTTTAGAGAGGTTCCTAGTCCTCTGCAGTTCCAGGAGACGTATTGCATTATTTTCCTGTTTGAGGGGGGTGGCCCCCTTTCAGGGTTTTCCCTATCTTCATCCCCGATCTGGTGTTCATCATTTCTGGAATGGTGTGTTGTGAGCCTTGAACTACATCCTTGTAGGACTATTCTTCCCTTCTTTTCTTCTCAGGCTTCCGTCCCCGCTTTGGTTGATTTGGAGACACTGACGGACTACTTGCTTCAGTATCACCTTCCTCAGAGGAATCAGCTCCTGTTTCCGAGCTCAAGCTGGTGTGCTCCTTTGGCAGACTGGAGGCAAACCGATGAAGGGCAGAATCGCTTGGGCTTTGTGTCCCCCGAGCTTCGCCAGCTTCTGTACCAGGGTTTTGGGCCTCATTAGAAGTTTCCTGAAGGTTGGGCGCTGGATTGCCTTCCTTTGGTGGTTCTTGGATCGTTTTCTCCTTGTTTTTGGTGTTGCTAAAGGTTTTCCCTTTCTTCACTTTCTGCCATCCTTCCGCATCTTCTTTTTCAGCAGCCAGTTTGGGCCACTATCTTTGGAAGTGGCCGTGTTCTTGACAGTTCCTGCATTTGAAGGGCAAGTGTTCGTAGTCCAATTTCTGGTAGTGGGTCCAGGATCCAACTATTAGTTTTACTGCCTCAAGTAGGCCGGCTTCAAGATCCACTTCAACACAGATTCTGGCGCAGGAGTATTGTCCTTTGTTATCGAATTTATCAATGAAGTGGCCGATTCCGTTCTCTATTCTCTTCAGAGTGTCAAAGTCCCAGTAATGCATTGGGAGATTGGGGAGCCTGACCCACACTGGCACCTCTTTGGGGAGGTCGATCGCAGGGTCAAAGTCTGGTGTCCATTTGTTCAGATATAGGCCCTGCGTTCCCATGAAGTAGGGGCCATTCCTGAAGACTAAATCCCGGTCTTCTTCTGAGATGAATTCAAACACAAAAAACCCTCTCCCAACGGGGTAACAGGTTACACCTTGTTTCAGGTTGGGCTTCTAGTTCCTCTGGATCCAGTCATCTGTGGTCTTGGCTGAAGGTCATAACCCCATGAACTGGCCCACTAGGCCTCTCTTAGCCAGAGCCAAGGCTGTTTTCATTGGTTTTTCTTCAGGAAGGGCGATTTCAGGGATTTCCTCCAGCTTCTTGATGAATTTTGGAATGACCAGGGGAGAGATCTTTTTTCCTCTGCTCTAGAGGAGCCTTCTGAAGGCATCCTCATCCGAGATCGAAGGGGGGGGGGCGTCCTCCCCTCCCCCAGGCACCGCCATGCCACACTCGATGAACCTCTGCTCGTGCCCTAGCGTGCACTGCTCCAGCTCTTATTTTTTCTGCCTTTTGTTGATTTGGCATTGTTATATAATTATACCCTTTTATTAAACAATTGACAAGGCCTCCCTTTTGTTGAGGATTCATTCTATAAATGTAGCTTTGTGTGGAGGGATTTGAACTGACTTTTCCTTTGTTAATTTATGTAATAATATATTTTTATGTGTTCTCTACTCATTTACTCATTTACTGCATTGAAAGAAAGGTAAAATTTGACATCAATTTTTGGCTACAGCATTGTGGTAAAAGATGTAGGCTTGGATGGATAAACTATCTATGTTTCTACACTGGTAACAAGTGACAAAAAGTAGTAATATTGTAATTATGCTATTTTGATATGGATATATTGTAAATATGTAGTTACGGTCAAGTAATTAAAGCAATAGATACAATATACGAAGAAGCAGGCCTACCAAGATATTGAGTGGTATCAATGATCGACAAAGAATTGAATAATATGTGCAATCAACCGAGTTGTTTGATAAGGCTTTTCTTTAAAAAAAAATTGTAACAGGTTCTTGTTAGAGATTTAGCTCTAGAGGCACTACTCATGTTTTTGTCTTGTATGTGGAAGTGACCATGCACTAGGTAAGCTACTTTCCTTTGTAGTATTGTTTTATAAAGTTAAAGTGATTATTATGTAAATGGGACTTTTTATAAACTATTCCCTTGTTTTAGTTTTATAAAGTGACTTTATGAGATTAAGTGCACTTGGTTCATAAAATAAATGTGACTTTATTAAAATTAAATGTAACTGCTTTTGGGGGGGGAAGTTTCTCAACCCTTGATCTTGAAAATACAAGATTTAATCTTGGCCTTTGGATTTAAGGATTGGGAAGGTAAAAGTCCCTCTCAAGTTATAAGAGAGAGCCTAGGGTAGTGTGCAAGACAAATTGAATGAAAGCATTTCCAAGAGTGAGCATTTGGCTGACTTATTTGTAGAGAGAGAGAGAGCTACAATTTCTCTCAAGTGGGCATGAATCCCAAGGAGAATTTTTTTTTCTCAAGAGGGCATGAATCCCAAGGAGTTGGGCAGTTTTCCAAGGCATTTAGTTTATGTTGAGTTGTATTGTTCCGTACAGTCCGTACGATACAACAATGACACATATTTCGAGAAAAAAATTATGGGCACGTTTTTCAAGGAGAAGTGAAAAAAATTCAAGCACAAAAATCTGTACATTCCGTACAGTCTGTTAGGCATGGAAATCGAGAAATTTGGTATAGTCATTAATGCTGAAATAAATGCTGTTGTAAATTATTTTTTCTGCTTGATAAATGTTGAAAAAAAATTCTCTTGGACTGCTTGTCCCTGGGGTGGGGTTTTCTAGGGTCACATTGACCAAAATTCTACTATTTTACGGGTTTATCAGTCTGTTGTTTTTTATGTGTATTTCCATTGTTACAAACTTGGTTTTTTTAGTGTTTCAGGTTCATGGTTGTTGGGTTTTATGCATGTGAAGTATTTTTACTTAATGACAGTTAAGTCTGAAATATGGGTTTAACTAAGTGTTTGGCAAAAGTTTGTTTTTTTGTCAATATTTCTACATGGTGTTAGAGCTGAGGCTTTGAGATTACAGCTGATTGTGGGGACAACAGTAGTGTTGAGTTATTGGGCAAGGGTTATTGTTGTGTTTTTTAAGAACTTGTGTGTTGGAAAAACCTTATTTGGATGTGACTTGCAGGTGGTGGGGAAGAGTGAATATATTGTTCTTTTGTTGGTCTATTTGTTTTCTTTGATAGCACAGATGGTTGCATGCATTAGATATGAGGATGGGTTGGATGGTATGTCCAACTACTTGTAGTGGAAAGTCAGGATTACTATTGTTCTCAAAGAAAACAGACTATGGACCATAGTTAGCACCATGGTAACTCCTCCTGCATCTGATCCTATTGCTTTGGATATTCATGAGGTAAAAGAGGCCAAAGCCCAAAGATTGATTTTTGATGGTATAAGGGACCACCTTATTCCACATGTAGATAAGAAGAAGAATGCTTATGAAATGTGGAATACATTGAAAGGCTTGTATGAGGCTAAATATGAGAACCTGATAATGGCTCTCAAGGAAAAATTGCAGCGAACCAAGATGGCCAAGGGTGAGGGTGTAGCATATTTTCTTACTTGAGTGGCCCAAGTGAAAGATGAGCTAGCTCCAGTTGGAGAAGTCATTTCTAATTCTGAGTTAGTGTGGATAGCCTTGAAAGACTTCACTAAGGAATGGGAAGTCTTTGTGAAGTGTGTGGTTGCTTGAGAAAACCTTCCAGATTGGAGCAGATTATGGGATGATTTCACTCAAGAGGAGATTCGGGAAGGATCTCAAGGCAGTGGAAAGAAGGAGGGCGCTAGTGAAGAGAATGTTGCTCTTTCTGCTAAGAGCAAGAAGGAGTTGAGAAAAGTTCGATGTTTTGCTTGCAGCCAGTATGGACACTTTTCTTCTCAGTGTCCTCAGAAGAAGAAGAAGGAAGAAGATACAGTTGTTGCAGCTACAACAGAAGAAGAGGACTTTGCGAGAAGATTCGAGAAGGAATTCTCATTGTTCTCCCTTATTTCTAGTGCTGATAGTAATGGAGTAGTTCAGAATGGTACTTGGTATATTGACAGTGGAGCCTCATGTCATATGACTGGAATATGGCATATATTCCATATCATTTATGAGACTAGTCCTTATCGGTTCGTTCAGTCAGAAGGGGGACATGCACGTGATGTGTGAGGAGTTGGAAAAGTCAGATTCCAACTTAGTCGTTGAGGATAGATTGATCAGGATGGGGTCCTCTTTGTTCCAAGGATGAGGGTAAACTTTCTCTCGGTCTCAACCTCGAAGATGCAGGGTATTCGACATTGTTCCAGAGGGGACATGTGTACATTTTTCCAGATAGAGATGATCTGGGACATGTTTATATATACTCAGAGAGAGCGGGACTTATTGATCCATAGTTGATTAGTGATCGGTTCTGTGAGTTGTACAAGTTCAGTGCATAGCCCATGGTTGATGATTCAGACGAGGAACAGGAGGCTCTTAAGGCTGCAGTGGTGCCAAGGGTACAATCTTGAGTTTCGATGGAAGAGAGGAAGTCTCTTATGAGTACTGGCAAGACGTTCAGCCAACATGAGCGAACCAATGCTCGAGAGTGGGGAATTGATTCTCCTAGGAGCTCAGGGTTCAGGGTGGCTTCCAGAAGGTTATCTTCATATTCGAGTTCAGAGTAGGTTGTAGCATTGGTTCCATGTTCATAGGGAGATCCTACAACAAACAGTGTGATGGATTTGAGGACAAGACCTATTGATGATAGCAGTGAGTACCTCCCTCGCTAAGAGGGAGTGTTAGAGATTTAGCTCTGGAGGCACTCCTCATGTTTTTATCTTGTATGCAGAAGTGACCATGCACTAGCTAAGCTACTTTACTTTGTAATGTTGTTTTATGAAGTTAAAGTGACTCTTATATAAATGGGACTTTTTATAAAGTATTCCCTTGTTTTAATTTTATAAAGTGGCTTTATGAGATAAAGTGCACTTAGTTCATAAAAAAAATGTGACTTTATTAAAATTAAATGTAACTGCTTTTGGGGGGGAAAGTTTCTCAACCCTTGATCTTGAAAAGGCAAGATTTAATCTTGGCCTTTGGATTTAGGGATTGGGAAGGTGAAAAGTCACTCTCAAGTTATAAGAGAGAGCCTAGGGTAGTGTGCGAGACAAGTTGAAGGAAATAATTTCCAAGAGTACGAATTTGGTTGAGTTATTTGCAGAGACAGAGGGAGTTGCAATTTTTCTCAAGTGGGCACCAATCCCAAGGAGAATTTTTTTCTCAAGAGGGCATGAATCCTAAGGAGTTGGGCAGCTTTCCAAGGCATTTAGTTTCTGTTGAGTTGTATTGTTTCGTACGGTACAACAGTGACATAGATTTCAAGAAGAAAAAAATTATGGGCATGCTTTTCAAGGAGAAGTGAAAAAAATTCAAGCACAAAAATCTGTACAGTCTATTGGGCATGGAAATTGAGGTGGGCACAAAAATCGAGAAATATGGTACAGTCATTAATGATGAAATAAATGTTGTTGTAAATTATTTTCTGCCTGATAAATGCTACAATAAAATTCTCTTGGACTGGTTTTCCCCGGGGTGGGGTTTTTTCAGGGTCACATTGACCAAAATTCTACTGTTTTATGGGTTTATCAATCTACTGTTTTTTATATGTATTTCCACTACTACATACTTAGTTTTTTTAGTGTTTCAGCTTCATGGTTGTTGGGTTTTATGCATGTGAAGTATTTTTACTTAATGACAGTTAAGTTTGAAATCTGGGTTTAACTAAGTGTTTGGAAAAAGTCTTTTTTTTGTCAATATTTCTACATGGTATCAGAGCTGAGGCTTTGATATTACAGCTGATTGTGGGGACAACAGTAGTGTTGAGTTGTTGGGCAAGGCTTATTGCTGTGTTTTTTAACAACTTGTGTGTTGGAAAAACCTTATTTGGATGTGACTTGCAGGTGGTGGGGAAGAGTGAATATATTGTTCTTTTGTTGGTCTATTTTTTTTCTTTCGTAGCAGATATGGCTGCATGCATTAGATATGAGGATTGGTTGGATGGTATGTCCAACTACTTGCCGTGGAAAGTTAGGATTATTGTTTTTCTTAAAGCAAACCTACTATGGACCACAGTTAGCACCATGGTAACTCCTCCTGCATCTGATCCTATTGCTTTGGATATTCATGAGGTAAAAGAGACCAAAGCCCAAAGCCTTTGATTTTGGATGGTATAAGGGACCACCTTATTCAACATGTAGTTGAGAAGAAAACTACTTATGAAATGTGGAATACATTGAAAGGCTTGTATGAGGCTAAAAATGAGAATTGGATAATGGTTCTCCAGGAAAAAATGCAAGGAACCAAGATGGATAAGGGTGAGGGTGTAGTATCTTTTCTTAGTCGGGTGGCCCAAGTGAAAGATGAGCTAGCTGCAGTTAGAGAAGTCATTTTTTATTCTGAGTTAGTGTGGATAGCCTTGAAAGGATTCACTACGGAATGGGAAGTCTTTGTGAAGTGTGTGGTTTCTCAAGAAAACCTTCCACATTGGAGTAGATTATGGGATGATTTCACTCAAGAGGAGATTTGGGAAGGATCTCAAGGCAGTGGACAGAAGGAGGGTGCTAGTGAAGAGAATGTTTCTCTTTTTGCTAAGAGCAAGAAGAAGTCCAAGAAGGAGTTGAGCAAAGTTTGATGTTTTGATTGCAGCCAGTATGGACACTTTTGCTTCTCATTGTCCTAAGAAGAAGAAGAAGAATAAGGAAGAAGATACAGTTGTTGCAGCTACATCAGGAAGAAGAGGACTTTGCGAGAAGATTTGAGAAGGAATTCTCGTTGTTCTCCCTTATTTCTAGTGTCAGCAGTAATGGAGTAGTTCAAAATGGTACTTGGTATATTGACAGTGGAGACTCACATCATATGAATGGAATATGGCATATATTCCATATCATTTCTTAGACTGGTCCTGATCGGTTCATTCAGTCATAAGGGGGACATGCACGTGCTATGCAAGGAGTTGGAAAAGTCAGATTCCAACTTATTCATGGAGGATACATTGATCAGGATGGGGTCCTCTTTGTTCCAGGGATGAGGGTAAACTTGCTCTCGGTCTCATCCCTGGAAGATGTAGGGTATTTGACATTGTTCGAGAGGGGACATGTGTACATTTTTCCATATAGAGAAGATCTAGGACATGTTTATATATACTCGGAGAGAGCGGGACTGATTGATCCACATTTGATTGGTGATCGATTCGGTGAGTTGTACAAGTTCAATGCACATCCCACAGTTGATGATTCGGATGAGGAGCAAGAGGCTCTTGAGGCTGCAGTGGCGCTAAGGGTATAGTCTCGAGTTTCCATGGAAGAGAGCGAGTCTCTTATTATTACTGGTAGGAGGCTCAGCCAGCATGAGCAAACCAATGCTCAAGAGTGGGGGATTGATTCTCCTAGGAGCTCAGGATTCAAGGTGGCTTCCAGAAGGTTATCTTCATATTCAAGTTCAGTGCAAGTTGTAGCGTTGGTTCCAGGTTCAGAGGGAGATCCTACAACAAACAGTGTGATGGATTTGATGATGAGACCTGTTGATGATGGCAGTGAGTACCTCCCTCGCTAAGAGGGAGTGTTAGAGATTTAGGTATGGAGGCACTACGCATGTTTTTGTCTTGTATGCGGAAGTGACCATGCACTAGCTAGGCTACTTTACTTTGTAATGTTGTTTTATAAAGTTAAAGTGACTCTTATGTAAATGGGACTTTTTATAAAGTATTCCCTTGTTTTAATTTTATAAAGTGACTTTATGAGATAAATGCACTTGGTTCATAAAGTAAATGTGACTTTATTAAAATTAAATGTAACCGCTTTTGGGGGGGGAAGTTTCTCAACCCTTGATCTTGAAAAGGCAAGATTTAATCTTGGCCTTTGGATTTAGGGACTGGGAAGGTAAATATTCACTCTTAAGTTATAAGAGAGAGCCTAGGGTAGTGTTTAAGACAAGTTGAAGGAAAGAATTTCCAAGAGTGAGCATTTGGCTGAGTTATTTACAGAGAGAGGGAGTTGCAATTTTTCTCAAGTGGGCATGAATCCCAGGGAGAATTTTTTTTCTCAAGATGGCACAAATCCCAAGGAGCTAGGAAGTTTTCCAAGGCATTTAGTTTCTACTGAGTTGTATTGTTCCATATAGTCCATACGATAAAGCAATGGCATAGATTTCGAGAAAAAATTTGGGCACGATTTTCGAGGAGAAGTGAAAAAAAATCAAACATAGAAATCCGTACAGTCCATACAGTCAGCTGGGCACAGAATTCGAGGAGGGCACGGAATTTGAGAAATATGGTACAGTCATTAATGTTGAAATAAATGTTGTTGTAAATTATTTTTCTGCCTGATAAATGCTGCAGTAAAATTCTCTTGGACTGGTTTTCCCCAAGGTGGGCTTTTTCCAGGGTCATATTCACCAAAATTCTACTGTTTTATGGGTTTATCAGTCTATTTTTTTTGTGTATTTCCGCTGCTACAAACTTAGTTTTTTCAGTGTTTCGGCTTCATGGTTGTTGGGTTTTATGCATGTGAAGTATGTTTACTTAATGACAGTTAAGTTTGAAATCTGGGTTTAACTAAGTGTTTGGCAAAAGTCTGATTTTTTTGTCAATATTTCTATAGTTCTTACTATTTTTTAACGTTTATTTTGACATTTTTGTTAACTAGTTCTTAGGGTTAGTTAAAAATTTAGCCAATATATGAAGCAAGGTAGGAATCTATTCAAGCAAATTTATTATTGCTTTGTGTTTCTGATTCAGTACCTACATTTTGATAAAATAATTGCAGGAAATAAAAAGAAATATGCTAAAACTTACAAATTGCGATCCAAAACCAACTCGGAGGTGAGCCGAGATCCTAAGATTAAAAAATGGATCACATGTAGTGTTCAAATCCACTTGCAAATGTATCTCCCATTTACATGGGAGAAGAAACAATAAATTGAAATAAATCCTTGCCCTAAAAGAAATAAAAATTGCTTTAGTAGGAAGATGCTCAACTCTAGTACCATTAAGATTTATCATGTAAAATGCCTCACCTCAAAATCTCTAGAACCCACTAACTCTCTTGAACCTGGCTCTCGTGTACATGAGCTCCCCATCGGTTCCCTTCTCCAACGCAAGCACCTCTCTAGACATGCAAATTGACTGCACTATGCCCAGAATTTGAGAATTTGTCTTAGTGCAAATTTTATTGAAGGAATAACCTGTCTTTTCACTATTGCAATACATGGTACAGATGGGAGTTCATAGAATTTGCAAGCTACTGAAGAAAAAATGCCTGAGCCTACAGATCATCCTACACTATGAAATGCATATTTGGCCTCCAATATGAAATGAACATTGTAATATGGTCGAAACCCTATGGGTTTTTTGGGTTTGGGTCGGTGGAAATGGCAGTGGCATTCAATGACAGTCAGGTGGCAATGACGGTGTTGCAACTGATGGCATTCAATCACAGTTAGGTGGCAATGGCGGTGTTGCAGCTGGTGGCATTCAATGGAAATTGGAAATGGCGGTGTTGCAAGTGGTGGCATCCAATGGAAATTAGTTACGGTATCAAAAGACATTCTCTAATACTAAGAACCCCATCGTCAACTTGGCAATAACACCCTCAACCTCTTAACCAATTGTATTAAAAATAAATAGGTTTTAATAAGCAAAAGAAAATGAAAAAAAATGATGGTGGCATTCAATGGAAATTAGTTACGGTATCAAAAGACCTTCTCTAATACCAAGAACCCCGTTGTCGACTCGTCAATAACACCCTCAACCTCTTAACCAATTGTATTAAAAAAATAGGTTTTAATAAGCAAAAGAAAATGAAAAAAAATGATGGTCAATGTTTGCCATAAGTAAAATAGAAAAATAATTAAGTCAACTGGAAAACTAATGCCCACTCAACACAAATCGAAAACAATATACCTCTACCTTCGGCGGTTATAATAACGAATGAATTCAATAGTTGGACTTCACACTTCGATCGCAATTAATCTTTATATTTTTATGGTCAATAGTGAAATTCAATTATTGGACTTCATTTTTCATTATCTTTACATCATTGGACTTGATTTCTCATCATCTATATGATAAAAAGTTTAGAAAAGTTCATTTTAATTCTGAAAATGAATAAAAAGATATTAAGTATTTTAGTTGAGATGATATTTTAACGTATTTTTCATTTAAATTTAGTGAAGACATAATTTTATTGGAAAGTAATTTAAATTATAAATATATATAATGAGTTAAAATAAAATTATTTTTTTGTTTGTTAAAATATTTTTAATTTATAGGAGTGGTTTTTAGTATGAGAAACCATGACTTAGGGGCATCTAAGCCGTCAAAATCACCTAGGATCGCACTTGGCCTAGGCCACACCAACCCTCAACTAGTTGGATTTTGGTGTCTATTCCCAACTAACTTACCTCTAAATAAAATTGAACTGGAATCACCCTACTAATAAGACCCACACCTTAACCAAATAAACTAACAAAAATTGACAAAATAAAAAAATAAAATCATTTTAAATTAAGAAGAAATATTAAATTATTAAAATTTCATAATGTTAAATATCTTATAGCTTAGGGTTTTCGATAGTCATTTTATCGAATTGATTTGTTTGGCTCTAAGAATATTTTGAAATTTTCCATTGGATCGACAACCTCGGCTCTGGTTTGATTGTTTGGACTAGCCTCGGTGGCTTTAGACGACCCTGATGTAGGCTGATCTATCAGGGATATTGATAGGAGATTGTTGGTTCGATCTTGCTTGGGCAGATTGAAATCCATTGGATTGATGCTTGCCTCTGGTTCGATTGCCTAGACTAGTCTCGATGGCTTTAGACGACTCTGAAGCAGGCATATCTGTCAGATTCGAATCTTGACAGGAGATTGCTTTGGATTGTTCTTGCTTGGTCGGGTCTGCTTTAAACGACACTGAAGCAAGCGGCTCTGTTTGATTTCAAATCTTGAGACAAGATATTGTTGTTTTACAGGAGCTACAGACTAACTCTGGCTACGTGCTGAACGACCTTCTGACTTCTCCCATGGACACCATAAGGGGTCCTCCCCCTCCTCTTCCTCTTGAGATAGATGCCTTTAAACACTTGGTTGCCTCCTGCAGCAAGAGGGAAGGTAGCCCAAATATGTAGAAATTTGTGAAGAAAGTAGACAATATTCCCTCTGTTGAATTTCCTGTTGAACGACCTCGATGGACTGCATTGAATCTGGTGGAGCGTGGGCTCATTGGACAATTTATGGGTCTCTGGCCTTCTCCTAAGCCAATCAATCGATGGGTTCAGCGAAATTGGAGGCCTCTAGTTTCTGAAGGAATCTAAAACCATCTATTGGTAGAGGGTACTATGTCTTTGTATTTGATTCAGTCGAAGATCGTGATCTCATCTTTCAAAATGGTCCATATTTCATGGACCCTCAAGGGCTCTATCTAAATAAGTGGACTCGATATTTTGATCCTACCCAAGGCATACCTTCAATCGTTCTTGTCTGGATAAGGCTACCCCATTTATCTTTACATTGTTGGAATTTAGAATCTCTAAAAACCATCGGGAACAAGATAGGAAAATATATCGATAGGGTAGAAAGGAAAGAACAATATTCGTGTGCAAGAATATGTGTTGAAGTAGATTTGGAGATAGGGCTGCCTGAGGAGATCAAATTAACAATAACTGAATGGTCACACATAGAGGATCTCGATTACGAACAACTCCCTTTCAAGTGTCGTCATTGCCATGGATATGGTCATTTTGCACGAAATTGTAAGAGAAAATCAGAGGAAGAACTTTAAAAAGAGAAGCCTTGATCAATGGATTCAACTTCAGAAAGCAGGTACTTCCAAACAGGATAATAGAATGAAAGGTAAAGGAGGAAAGATAGTGAATGGAGACATTATTGATGGGAATATACTTCCTAAACTTTAGGCTGCAGAAAAATTCATCGTTTCATCAAACCCTTTTGTTGTTCTAAGCTCATCTGAAGATCATAATTTACCAGTTCTTGAAGAGGGCGAAGTGCACCATTTAATTGTGCAGGAAGAAGAAGTTGAAGTAAATACTGGACCACAGGAACAATCTGGAGCAACAGTCTCAGAAATACCTTGCATAGATGCAATCTTGCAAGAAAAACATGACTCTCCAACAAGCGCCTCTCCTTCTCTCTCTTATGTAGCAATCATCAAGAAGAAACTTGTAGTCAACTCTAGTTCTTCTGAAGAAGATTCTATTGAGCAATTTTCCAAAAAGGTAGGCAGGAAGTCTCGAAAGGAGGTCAGAGAAGAAGAGGTAGAGAGATTAAATGTGTAGGGTATTCAGTCTACAATCGAAATGTCAATAGGTATAAGTAAGCGGTCTAGACCCCCAAAGGGAGGATTGACTCCCTCTTTCTCAGGTAAATAATGCAGATCGCCTCGTGGAATTGCAGGGGATTGGGGAATCCAATCAAAGTAGAAGCAGTTAAAGATCTATTAAGAATGGAAGCTTCTGATATTCTCCTGCTTCAAGAGACAAAGGTTGAAGAGGAAGTTCTTCTATCCTTAAGCAGAACAAAGTGGAAAAAGAATGCAGGCAAGGCGGTCAGTGCTCGAGGTACTTCAGGTGGTCTTGCAACCTTATGGTCTGAAGACAAGTTTCTTCTGAAAGGCTCGTCTGCAACCCAACATTGGATTTTTACAAAACTTCAGCATGTAATAAGTAATATTTCCATGGCACTGTTTAATCTATATGTCCTGATAAATTTTTAGGAAAAAAAGGATTGTTGGAACTCTCTGTCATATTTCTTAGAAATATACACTCCCATAAATATCATAGTAGGAGGGGATCTCAATATAATTTTAGACCCTAAAGAGAAAAAAGGAGGTGTTCAAAGTAAAGATCCTTTTCATGATACTGTGGAGTCTTTGATCCATGCTTGGGATCTTCTTGATTTCAAACCTAAGAAAGGTCGTTACACTTGGACCAATAATAGAGTAGGGGCTGCCAGTATCTCTGCTCGACTAGATAGGTTTTTGGTTCAAAGCTCTTTGATGGAGGGGAAAATATTAATCTCTTCCAAAATTCTGCCAAAATTAACATCAGATCACCACCCTATTTCCCTGCTAGTGGAAGAAGAGGAAGATCTAGGCCCTATTCTGTTCTGTTTCAGTCCTCTTTGGATTGAGAGAGATGACTTCTAGGAAATAGTGACACAAGCTTGTCAGAGTTTGTAGAAGGATCACCCAGTTATGTTTGGGAGCAGAAACTTAAGTGTACTAAGTATGCCTTGAAAAATTGGGCAAAAAAAACTCTCACAACTCCAATGATAAGCAAACAAGAGAAAGTGCAGGCGTTAGCAGAGATTCAGCTAGGAATGGAGGAAATAGAAATTACCAAATCACACCTAGTTATTGAGTAGTCCGCTCAATTAAACTCATTCCACTCTTTTCTCCAGGAAGAAGAGTATCTTCGTATCAGGTCTCGTAGTCTTTGGTTGCAGGTGGGAGATAAAAAATCTGCTTTCTTTCACAGACAATGCAGAGCTAGAATCTCTCGTAATCACATTTCAAAAAGCTCCTCAAGTGAGGGGGAAGCCATTAAGGGTCACGAGCAATTGAAGCAGGCTATACCTAGTCATTTTCAGCAATTTCTCCAGGAGGATGGCATCTCTGATGATGAGGTGACTGCTAATTTTTTTCCTAACTTCCCTTCTCTAGTCAGTGCAAAGTTAAATGTTGGCTTAATGAAGCCTTTCTCTAAAAAATAAATAGTGGACATCATCTGGGAAATGGATTTGGATAAATCCTCTGGGCCGAATGGCTTCTCAATTCATTTTTAAAGAGTTTACTTGAATGTTATAAAAACATTTTTACTTCGCATGGTTACATCCTTTCATAAAAAACTAAAGTGGGAGGGTGTACCAATTCCACTTCCCTTGCTTTAATTCCAAAGGAAGTTAATCCATAAAATTTTGACAGGTTTCGACCTAACTCGCTTTGTAATGCCTCATATAAGCTCTTGGTCAAACTCTTTGCTAATAGACTCAAGCCTTTATTAGGGAATATGATTTGTCCTATTCAGGGAGGGTTTGTAAAAGGAAGGCATCTCGTAGGCAATGTGATCCAAGTTCAAGAAGCCCTTCATTCTAGCTTCCAAAGAAAGGAGAAATGAATGGTAATCAAGCTGGATATGAAAAATTCCTTCGACCTAGTTAAGCTTTCCTTCCTCTATCAAGTCCTTCCCTGTTTTAGTTTTAGTGTTTAGTTTGTTATCTTGATAAAAGCTTGCACTGATGGGCCCTAGATAATGCCTCTTGTTAATGGTATACCATCAGATTTTTTCCAAGCTACAAGAGGACTCCATCAAGGATTCCCTCTGTCACCTTTCCTCTATATCTTACTGGCTGAATCCCTAAGCAGAAAGCTTACAGCAAAAATGGAAGTAGGTTCTATTCAAGGCATTAAGACAGCAAGAGGAGTGGACCCTATAAATCATGCCCTTTTTGCAGATGATTCCCTTCTTTTATGAAGGGCCTCATTAAAGATAGCTCGGGCCTTCAATGTAACACTACAAAACTTCTGCTTAATTTCAGGAGCTTTGATTAACAAAAGAAAAAGTGTTATCTATGGTTGGAATGTAGACCATCCGTCAATCCTTCGAATAACTCAATCCTTGGGTTTCCCTAGTTTTGATAAGTGGGACAAAATCAATTACCTGGGTCTTCCTTTAACCTTGGGACCAAGCCCTCCTTCACTTTGGCTTGAAGTTATAAGTAAAATAAAAGCCAAAATAGTATCATGGGGTGATCAATGGTTAAAAAAGGCTAGTAAGTTGGTGTTGATAAAGGCAGTCCTTTCTGCCCTCCCCATCTTTCAGTCCTCTCTATTGCTTACTCTCAAGTCTATCACGTCTCAGATTTCCACACTTCTTCGAGACTTTCTTTGGAATGGTGGCAAAGGAAATCAGAGCAAGTTGTATCTAGTAAGTTGGGAAATTCTCAAAAGACCAATTATGGAAGGTGGATTGCAGATTTGTGATCCTGGCTTGGAAAATCTATCTCTTGGAGGGAAAATCATATGATAGTTGTTTGCAGATAAAAAGCATCCACTAAGCAAGATCCTTTGGATGAAATATCTTAAGGGAGGTTCTTTGAGAAATTTAAAAACAGAGAACACACCTACAGGCACAATAATCTGGAACTTATGTAGAAGAGGAATAGATCTCATTCAACAACAACTTTACCGAATTCCTGGCAATGGGGTGAGGATTTTTCTATGGGAAGACAACATCTTATGGAAACCCCCTCTATCCTCCTTAAACTCATTAAATGAGATCAAGTTATGGTTAGTCAACAAAGGCCTCCTTCGGCTTGCAAACATATGTTCTTGGGATATCTCTGGGAATTGGGCAGGTTGGTCATTCTCGGAGATTCCAGAACCTCTTCTCCCCCAAAATAATTTGCTGATAACAAAGCTCTCAAGTCTATCATTAGTCCATTGTTCTTCTAAGGACAAATGGGGGTGGGGACGGTCTGGTATCTATAGTGTTGCATAAGGATTCATTTCCTTACAACCTCCTCAAGCCACATTTTTGTCCCCTGCGCTTTGGAAGTCTGTTTGGTCACCGTTTAGTCTTAGTTAGTTACTCATGCATAAAAGGGCTCTGACTGGATAAAATTTGAATAAACATGGATTCTTAAGACCATTTAGATGTTGCTTATGCAACTCTGCCTCTGAAACATCAGATCACGTCTTTGTTGATTGTATTTTCACTCAATTAGTGTGGGAATGGGTCCTTCACGAATTGAATGTCTCTGCTCCACCTCAAATGTTAGTCGTCCCTCTGTTCAACTCCTGGAAAGATCGTAATCCTAGGAAAAAAGATAAAAATGCAAATTGGAACAACGTCTGGCAAACTTGCCATAATGTATATCATAGAAGGTGTGGTTGGCTAGAAATGATTGGATATTTAATAATAATATTTTGAATCCAAAGATAGTGTCGGCCAAAGTGAAAGTTCTCATTTTGGAATCAATTGGAAAAAAGGTTTTACTCTCCTCTCTTTCTTCAGAAGCTTCCGCGTGGATGGGATCATGTGTGATCTGCAATAGGAGGACAACATATAAACTGACATCTCTCCCTTCCTGGCGTTTGCATGTCAGCGCATCATATTTGTCTGTGTTGTGGAAGAAGAACAATACAACCTCTATATTCTTTGACGAAGTGTCCAAGGGGAATCCCGGGATCGCTGGTGTAGGTGGATTGATTCTGTCTTTGGACAAATCAATCAAAACTTGTTTCAGCTAGGGTCTAGGAATAAGCTAAAACAATCAAGCTAAAAGTTATAGCCTTCTTAAGGTGTGTCAGATAGCAAAGGAGACTGGATATAAGACAATCTAAATTTTTGGAGACTCGGAGCTGCTAATCAAATTGTTAAATTCAAAAGATCATTTTAGTAATCCTTCATTGAATAAAACCCTACAGCGAATTCAAAATACACTGAAAGCTTTTAACAGTGTTGTTTCTTTCCATATTCTGTGAGAGTTAAATAAACAAGCAAACTATCTGGCAAATAAAGGTTGTATGTTGTCACAAGGAAGTCTCGGTATCAATAGAGAAACCAACTTGTTTCATCCGTTACCTTAATCAAGGTTCACCAAGGAGTGACCAGGCATGAAGCATTTTCAAAATTCAAAATCTCTATACTAAATTGGACCTTCTCAAATTGTACAATCTGCTCATTATGTAATTGGTTAATTAAGCAATAGCCCAACCAAACCTGCAATTTTCCAAAAATTAATAATAATAAAAAATTATCCATTTGAGTTATATATATACATACATATATATTATAGCTTATGTTAACTTTGCTTAAGTTAATCTTCACATCCTTTTTATTTTTATTTTAATCTCAATATTTTAAATCCCCAAATAAAATCTTTCTTATTTTTTTAATATTTTGGATCTTGGTATTTCAAATCCTCTAAAAAACATAAGAAATGGAAAGTGCCTTATATATATTTAACATTCTTTTAGTAGAAGATTTTAACCAAAACCATAAGTAAACTTATATTTTGATCTTGGTATTTCAAATCCTCTAAAAACATAAGAAATGGAAAGTGCCTTATAAAAAATGGAAAGTGGCTTTTATATATATTTAACATTTTTTTGGTAGAAGATTTTAACCAAAATCATAAGCAAACTTATATTTTATTGTGTTTTTGATAAACTAGCATAGATCAAAATCCTAGGCTCTATTAAGCGCTCAAAAGGATCAAATCTTTGGAGGTGCAAACCTCTTCTAAGTATTGCACTCAACTATCAGTTTTAGTGTGATTCACACCAAAAGGCACATCGTTTTATTTAAGGTCCAACATATAATATTTTTTATTATTTTTTATTTAATACTATTTATGGTCGACATATAATATTTTTTATTATTTTTTATTTTGTTAGGAAAGAACATTACAACATCTCCCCCATACATAGTTTTAAAACCATGTGCAAGGCCCTCCTAAAATCATGGGTTGTTTAGGAGGCCTTGCACATGGTCTTAAAACCATTTGCAATGACCTCCTAAACCATGTATAATAAAACCATGGGTTTTTTAGGAGGCCTTGCACATTGTCACGTACCCATACCCCATCATTATGCGGAATTAAAATTTTCATTGAGAACCTTCATTGTTCATTGAAACATAGGGCATGGTCGTGAACCACATCTCGACAATTTCAACACTATCGCGCTCCCTCCAATCTTCCATAGATCAGTTCAACCATATGCAAGGAAAGATCTTAGAGGAGATTGGATAGCGAAGAGAAAACGTGACGAAATCAACAATCGTAAACGATCCCACAGACCAGATCTAAATCAACGGTTTATAATTCACCCGCAAAAATCAATAGTGCAGAAATTATGAGATGCGGGGTTGGAAGTTACACAAAATCTCAATCTCACTTCTCGCATCCCGCATCGGAAACAGATCAACGGCAAAGAAACTTAATTTGCGGGATTGGAAATATGAAAATCGCAACACCGCGATCCTGCATCCCGCAAGTTGCGGAAAGAAAATCTATGAAACGACGTTCTGCATCCCGCCTCCCACAAGTTGCGGAAGGAAAATCTATGAAAACCAAAATCTGCAAAATGACGTTATGCATTCTGCATCCTGCAAAATCCTTAATCCCGCAAACTGTGAAAGTGAGGACTTCTAGCAGAAAACTCAACTTTTCAGCTGAATCCTTGGATCAATCTGATCATCCAGGACAATACCAAACTAGCCAGTCTACCCTGCAACTTAGTAAAATGAATTGAAGGAAAAACATACATAGATGCCTATAATTGTAGTTATTCAAGGAACAATACATAACTCAACATAGCAACATGTTCATCACATTCCATCAAGCAATTACAATGCAAGAATTATAATTGCAGAGAACAACATAATAACATAGGCAAGAGCACTTATCTTTGAACAAAACTTGCCCCGCAACTAGCTATTTCACTGCAACGTTCCTCCCAACCATAGGCCAGTGTGCTCCTTAGTCTCTCAGCAACACTTCCAGCCCCAAGCTCGGCATGATTTCCTCAAGGAATAAGGGAACACTGGCAGACTCACACATAGCCAGGGTGCAACAACACTCAGCCAAGCCAACACAGTTGGGTTTACCAGGTTGTATGGGAAAACATCCCATCAGATGGGTTTCATAGGCCACTCTGCCAAGCCATCTCACAGTTGGGTTTCACAGATTGTTCATAGTCAAGCCAACATTCACCTTTAAGGACCTGTCAAGCCAACAAATGGGTTTATCAGATTGTTCACAGTCAAGCCATCTCATTGCTGGGTTTATCAGGCTACCTAGCCAAGACAACATTAGCAGTTGGGTTTATCAGACTGTCCAGCCAAAGGTTACTTACCAGGTCAAGCACAATAAGACACAACCAAGCCAACAGATGGGTTTCACAGGCTATCAGCCAAGCCATCTTTCCAGTTGGGTTTATCAGGCCTCTAAGGCAATGGGGAGGAAGAATTGCTAAGCTAGTGAGCTCATCTACAGAGCTAAGAACACCTTCACAAGACCTATATGCCATGGCTTCCCTACTGCCTACACACCCAACATAAGGAAGTGTCCCCTTCTCTGCTCCACAGTCCCTCAGGCTACACCTTCCCTTCCAGTGCTCTTCGGGATGTGCATAGCAGGTTTACCAGCCACTCTTATCTTATTGTGAGGTCCCACACTAGGTTTATCAGGCTACCTAGCCAAGCCAACATTAGCAGTTGGGTTTATCAGACTGTCCAGCCAAAGGTTACTTACCAGGTCAAGCACAACAAGACACAACCAAGCCAACAGATGGGTTTCACAAGCTACCAGCCAAGCCATCTTTCCAGTTGGGTTTAAGGCAATGGGCAGAAAGAACTGCTAAGCTAGTGAGCTCATCTACAGAGCTTAGAACACCTTCACAAGACCTATCTGGCCTAGCTTCCCTACTGCCTACACACCCAACACAAGGAAGTGTCCCCTTCTATGCTCCATAGTCCCTCAGGCTACACCTTCCCTTCTAGTGCTCTTCGGGATGTGCATAGCAGGTTTACTAGCCACTCTTATCTTATTGTGAGGTTCCACACTAGGTTTATCAAGCACATTCTACATCTCTCCCATTCCTAAGTCTCATACATAGCTCAGACCTAAACCAGGGTGCACACACAACAACCACAGGGAGACTCTACAACATAGGTTTACTCCGAACACGAGTAACAGGGTCTCATATGCTCTGTAGTTTAGGATAACACTGTAACACAGCAAATATCACAATGTCCAGGAAAAACATGCTCGCAGAACGCGAAGGATACATACATAGAAGGAAAGCTCTGCTATTATGTCGCTTCTACACGACGACCGAGGAGTGAAGATGATGAATCCATGATCGAATGAGATGAATGATAATCGAGTGAATACCCCCCCCCCCCCCCCCCCCCCTTCCCACAGCTCTCAAAACGTGAGAGTAGGAAAACCAAGTGCGAACGCATCGGTCAAACTAACATACGGTTCTGGTGTTTCTTGTCCATGCAAGTAAAACACGATATCCCAAAACTGGGTGCTCTACCCAATTCGAAATTGCCCATACCCTTCCCTTCCAAGCAATAACTACCTCAACCACCTTCTGACAAAATAAATGGTTAGGAAGAAAGATAAGAAAGAGGGTAGTTTACAGTTCTGATGGGTTCTCCCCATGACACATGGCTTTTCCCCAAACAGGTTCAAGGTTAACATTCGCACCCCCTTATCCTTAGGAAAATCATGCCCCCATCTCATTATTCATTGCATTGACATAGCTGGCCTTGGGTTTTCATTATATTGCATATTTACATGATGTTTACAAGCGTGCTTGACTTAGCACATAAACCATAGGCATCAACCACGATCGCCTATACACCAAACATCAATCAATGACAGGGCCTTAGCCTTGAGCTCCTTGTCATGATTCAATAAAATATTTACATCATATACATTAATGCAACGAGGTCAAAACCAAGGTGTTACACACATGGTTTTAAAACCATTTGCAAGGCCCTCCTATACCATGTACAATAAAACCATGGGTTGTTTAGGAGGCCTTGCACATGGTTTTAAAACCATGTGCACGACCAACATTTTTTTGCCCATAATTCAATTTTTTAGTATCTATTATTTTGTTAAGTAGGAACATTACAACATCTCCCCCGTATTGTGTTGTTTTTCTCACACACATTATTTTTGGCCGATAATTAATTTTTTTATTTTTTATTGTTTTGTTAGGTAGGAACATTACAACATCTCCCCCGTATTAGGTTGTTTCTGTGGCCGACATTTATTTTGGAGGATAATTTTTATTTTTATTTTTTATGGCCAACATTTATGTAACGTTATAACGTTACATAACGTTACAATATCTCCCCCATACTGGGTTGTAGAGCGCCTCTCAGCGCAATCAAGAAGGCAAGCTTAAACTTAAACATGAAAATACAAAGGGTGAAGTCTTAATTTAACGCAAAATGGTGAAGTCTAGTTTGAAAAAAAATGGATTATTTTTTAAATTGAGATTTGCATGTTTGATGCGGTGGCACATGGTTCAAGACAACTATGCAAATAGCATTGAAGTTTGTTAAGTACAATAGGCAATGTTAACGTCATAATTGTTAATATTAAAGTTCAAACAACAACTAAGAAATTTTGATTTTAATTATAAAGTTTGAGGACCAATTATAAAGGTTTTGGGACCAATCACAAAGGAGTATTAACCAAGTTTTATTGAATTTCTAAAGCAATGTTCTGCTTCATTTATCTTAAATAGAATTGAGATGCATGGTGAAATATGTCAATATATATATATTTTTAAGTCATTTCTCATATTGAAGTCTTTCTCATGTTAATGAAGACAATGTTGGATAATTTTGACGATCAATGTCAAATCTATATTGGCATTGAAACAAGGATGTCACATAGGTTTAACTAAGAAGGATGTGTTTTACTTATAATGTTGTTCATGAAGTTATCATGTTTGTTATAGGAAGATGAAGATAATCAAAGACAATGTTGAATCTTGAAGTGGCCTATAGAGGATATCAAAAACAGTTTTGATTGAAGGGAAAGTTAAGATCTATTGTATATAGATCATGATCATGGTGATCTTGTCAAACCTCGAAGCAAGTGGAAGGATCATGACAGCTCGGATCTTGAAGGAGTGAAATCAACAACTGAGGAAAGTTCTGCAGATTAAAAAATGCTCAAGGATTAACATAGTTGAAGTATAGAGAAGTGAATGGTTCTGAACGTGAGGAGGAGATCGACAACTAAAATCACATTTTGCTCAATCAACTTGCACACAAGTTAACATGAAATTTGTGTGTGAAATCTTATTGATTTGAAATTCGAGAGTGTGAATGGTTCAGATGTGATCGAAGAAATCAACGACAGGAATCAAATTTCGCTCAGTGAAGTAGCTCAACAGTTAAAGTCTAAATCAAACGGGAAATGTTTATGAAATCCAATTTATTGCTCGTTTAAATCCACTGTCGAGCACCACGAGTATTTCGTTGTGTTAAATTAGTCAAAGGTTAACGCTTAAAAGCAGACACGAAAAGAATTATAATATTCCACTCACCGCCTTATTTGAAGTCTGCCCATTAAACGAAGGGTTTTCTTTGGCTGAACTACCAACTTTGAAGAATGCCAAAATTAGTTAACTCTGCAAAACAATAATTCCTTATTAACTAAACAAGATTGGAAGACTATGAAGATCAATGATGAATCGATACCATTAGAAGGATACAATGTTTTTAATATGAGAGGCACGATTTTCCGAAAAAGACACAATGATTCAAATAACAAGTCTTTTGAAATAATATATAACCATGCAGTCAGAAGTATGACGATGGGACTATGTAGTTTTCAAATGAAGATTAGAATCAGTGCAAAGGCTAAAGAATGCATATGAAGTACATAAGCATATTATGTAGAAGTTCTTGAAGACCTGGAAATAAAAAAAGGGGTGGTAGGGTGGAGTTAGGGCAGGTTGCAGGCTTACAAATGGTGTTGTAGCATCATGTCCGTCGTAGCTGAAAAAATTAGGGTGTGGGTGCAGCCTTCAGTTTTAGCTGAGAAATTTGGGATCGGTGTCTCCAACAAGTAGCAGTTTGCAAAAACATTAGAAAGAATTTTTGCAGTGAATAGAAACGAATTTGAGATTGTTCCTAATTGGGTTTTCCATGGTAACAATTTTGTGTACTATGCATCTTGTTGATTACATGTTTTAAATTGTTAAACAATGATAATTAAAGTGGTTTAAATTGTGAAAATACTCAATACTAATTCACCCCCAATCTCAATATTGGGCAATATTATAACAATTGGTATCAAAGCCAGATCCTTCACTACACTCTAAACTACTGGAAGGAAAGATATTAATAAAAACCACAATGGATCATCAAGAAGCGCTAGCTTCTATCATAGCTCTATTATTTACAAGAGATAACTATGGAAATTATTTTATCTAATGTCTCTTGGATGCAATGTATGGAATTCTGTTGAAAAGGGGTATAAATTACCAGACAACCTACCTTCAGATAAAGATGAAAAAGACCCATATGAATCCAATGCAAAAGCTTTGAATGCAATCTTGAATGGGTTAGCAATCTCAGTATTTCTTAAAGTCATGCAATGTAAGAAAACCAAAGAGACTTGGGATAAATTAAAAACTATCTATGAAGGAGCTACCAAGTTCAAACAATCAAAACTTCAAACATACAAAGGGCAGTTTGAAAGTCTAAAGATGAAAGAAGAAGGAAATATTTCAGAATATATTTTAAGAGTAAATGAAATTATCAATGATATTAGAGGCTGGGGAGGAGAAATATATGAGAAATAAATTATTCAAAAAGCACCAAGAACCCTACCAATAAGGTATGACTCGTAAGTGTCTACTGTGGATGAACTACATGGGATCTTCGATTCCTGTGAGATGAGAACAAGGAAAGACAAACCATCAAGAAAAGAGGCAACATTCAAAGTCTCAAAAAAAGAAAAGAAACAAAGACATGTATCAAAAGAAATTAATTCAGAAGAGTCATATGATGAATAAGCAAGCTTTATCACGAAATTGCAAAAATGTACTAGCAAATACAAAGGAAAACTACCTCTCAAATGTTCCAGTTGTGGTAGAATTGGTCATTTTGCTTCAAAGTGTCCTTATCCAAAACAAAAGCACAATGATGATGAAGAACTTTGCAATCACAAGGAAAATCAAATTAGAAAAACTGGATACAAGAAAAAGTTCGATAAGAAAAAGAAGAACTTTTACTCCAAAGAGGACAGTAGTGCTTATGACATGAGTGAAGATGAAGAGTAGAAAGTTTTGTTTATGGGTTTGTAGTCTCAAAGTAATGAGTCTTATGAAGATGAAGAATAACAAGAGGTTAAAGTAGAAGTTGATCTTGAAGGAGAATTGATTAGTGCTCTTGAAGAACTAAGCAAATATAAAAAAGAAGTATAAAGTATTGAGTAGACAACTACCAAAATATGAAGAGGACCAAAAATCAAAAGATGATGAAGTTGACAACTGCTTAAGAGAAATATTGTAATAGAAACTAAAGGAAAAGCAGAAGAATTGTGAGAAACTATAGACCGAAATTTCTTCACTGAAAAAGAAACTTGAGGAAGGAACTAATCCTTCAAGGATGAAGAACAACTCTAAAATATTGAATGAAATTATCAGGAATCAAAGATCAACTAGCAACAAGATAGGACTTGTGTGTGAACAAAAGAAAGTTGGTGAAAGACCAAAAACATATGTAGTTGTTCTTCAAAGCACCTTCAAGGAAGAGAATAAGGTCCAAAATCAGTAGAAATCTATGCCTCCTCCAAAAAGAGATGAATTCAAGGAAAATGCAGTTTCAAGAAAAACTCTCCCAAAAAGGTATCAAAAGTTGTAGTAACTTTGGGCATAAAGTTGTAGATTGTAGAGCCTACAAAAGAAACAATCAAAGATATAACTTCATAAACAATATGGTTATCAACAATCAAAGAAACATAAACTATAATTCTTTTGTTCCTTTAGAAAGTCTCAATGATGACAATAATGATAGTAAATTTTCAAAAATAAATACTCCAAACATTCAAACCATAAAACAACAGAAATTATGGAAAGAAAAACAAAGAGAAAACAAGAAGGCAGAATGCAATATAGTCTTATGTGCCAAAGAAGAGAAAGACAAATGGTATGTTTATAGTGGATGTTCAAAACACATGACCTAAAATAGAAATAATTTTTTCAATTTGAAAAAGAAAGGAGGAAATGTTATTGTTGGAGATAATGCATCTGCCAAAATACTTGGAAAAGGCACTGTCAGTTTAGGGAACAAATATTACCAAGGCGGAAAATGTACTTTTAGTTGAAAATCTAAAGCCTAATTTACTTAGTGTAAGTCAAACCTGTAATCAAGGACATATTCTAACTTATGATTCCCAAAAGTGTGAAATCGGAAAAAGGGATTCAAGGAAGCTAGTTGGTATTGCAACAAGGATTTCAAATAATGTTTACACCTTGAACACAAGAAAAGAAAAATGTTATATGAGTCAACTAGATGAAAGTTGGCTTTGGCACAAAAGAATGGGACACATAAATTTTGATAATCCGGTAAAAATTAGTAGAAATGAAGCTGTGAGAGACATGCCAAAAATTAAAAAAAACCCAAACCTTGTTTGTAGGCAATGCTAGCATGGGAAGCAAACACAAGTCAGTTTTAAAACTAAGGAATATTCCACCTCAAAACCACTGGAGATGGTTCATACTGGTCTCTGTGGACCAACAAGGACTAACAGTATACAAGGAGAATACTACTTCACGTTATTCATTGATGATCTTACAATAATGACTGAGGTATTTTTTCTTAAAGAAAAATATGAGGCATTTGAAAAATTCAAAATTTTCAAAGCACATGTTGAGAATGAGTCTGATCTAGAAATCAAATATCTAAGATCAGAAAATGGAGGGGAATTCACCTCAAATGAGTTCCATACCTTCTGTGAAGATAATGGGATTAAAAGACATTTTCCAGTCCCAAGGTCTCCTCAACAAAATGGTGTTGTAGAAAGAAAAATAGAACCGTTCAAGAGGCAACTAGAATCATGTTGAATGAAGCCAAACTTTCAAATTTTTACTAGAGAGAAGCAGTATATACAACTCTATACATACTAAACATAGCACAACTTAGAGTCGACCATAACAAAACACCATATGAATTATGGTTTGGTAGGTCAGTTTCTATTAAGCACTTCAAAGTATTTGGAAGCAAGTGTTATATAAAAAGAGATGATGACATTCTAGGAAAGTTTGACTCTAGATCTGATGAAGCCATATTTCTTGGTTACTTGTCCAACAAAAAGGCTATAGGTGCTACAATTTGAAGCTAAATAAAATTGTGCAAAGTGTTAATGTAAAGGTGGGTGACTTGCAAAGGAACAACATTCAAGCTAGCCCAAGAAAGAATGAAAGACTAAGCAATGAAGACGATGAAGAAATTATAAGGGAAGAGATGCAAAATGAAGAAAAAGAGGAAGAAGAGAAAGAAGAAGAAGAACTCTTTCAAGAAGAAAATGAAGAATCAGTAAGGAAAGACACAAAAGCTCCATTAATAAGAACATAACTAAACCATCCAGAGAGTCTAATAATTGGAGATAAAGATGCTAGAACTCAAACTAGAAGAGAAATAATAATGGATTTACGACAAGCATTGTTATCACTCATAGAGCCTAAAACAGTTGCAGAAGCCAACAAAGATAAAAATTGGATTAAATCCATGAATGAAGAACTGAACCAAATAGAGAAAAATCAGACCATGGAACTTGTTCCAAGGCCAAAGAATGAGAATGTAATTGGTACAAAATGGGTCTTCAAAAACAAGCTTGATGAAAATGGACAAATAATCAGAAATAAATCAAGAGTAGTATGTAAAGGATATCCTCAAATGGAAGGCATTGATTTTGAAGAATCATTTGCCCCAATGGCCAGATTATAAGTAATAAAGATGTTTCTAGCATTTGCAAGTTATCAGAATTTCAAGGTATATCAGATGGATGTCAAATCAACATTTCTCAATGGAAATCTAAAGGAAGAAGTCTATATAGGACAACCCAGTGGATTTATCATATCAGATGAACAAGATTATGTTTGTAAACTATATAAAGCACTATATGGTCTCAAACAAGCCCCCAAAGCATGGTTTTCCAAACTTGATGAATACTTACAACAACAAAGTTACAAAAGTGGAATGATTGCTATCAATATGTATATCAAAACATAAAATCAAAACATGACAATTGTTGTAGTGTACATAGATGACATTATCTTTGGAAGTACTCTAAATTCCCTAAGTAAACAGTTTGCTACATCAATGAAGATATAATTCGAAATGTCCATGCTTGGAGAATTAACATTCTTCCTAAGGTTGCAAGTGTCATAGTAAGACAAAGGAATTCTTATATCTCAAACTAATTATATCAAAGAACTGTTGAAGAAGGTTAAAATGGAGGACTGCAAATATGTTAGCACCACTATGATCACTGGATGCAAATTGAGTAAGGATGAGGATTCATTGGAAGTTGATCATTCTATGTATCAGTCATTGATTGGAAGCCTGTTGTATGTGACAACCACAAGACCAGATGTGATGCAAGCTATACGAGTAGTGGCAAGATTTCAGTCTGCTCCAAAAGAAACACATGTAATTGCAGCCAAAAGAATTACGAGATATCTAAAAGGAACCATGGACTATGGATTGTGGTATCCTAAAGGAAAGGATTTTAAACTAACTACATACACTGATGTTGATTGGGCTGGAAGCATTGATGACAGGAAAAGCACAAGTGCAGCAACATTCTTCTTAGAAGACTACCCTATGTTATAAATGAGAAAAAAACAAACATCTATTTCAATATCTACAACATAAATTGAATACATTGTTGCTGCATCATGATGCACTCAAGTCAAATGGATGAAGCAGACACTAGAAGATTTACATGTTAAGTATGATCATCTAGTTGTAATAAATTGTGACAATACCAATGCCATAAATATATAAAAAAATCCTATCATGCACTCCAAGACAAAACGTATTCCTATAAAGTATAATTTTCTAAGGGATCAAGTATCCCCAAAAGTTGTGAAGCTAAAATATATGGGTACTAAAGAGCAAATCATAGACATTTTCACTACACCACTGCCTAAAGAAGCATTTGAACATCTTAGGAAAAAGCTAGGAGTAGTTTCCCTATAGTACATAAAAGAGAAAATAATGATGATAAGGGGAGACATGTGGACATGGGGAGCTATCAAAGAAAAGATTGGAAACTCTCTGTTAAGATAGTTACAACAAGGGCATAAATGTGTTATCATTAGCTGTCAAAGATAAAAACATTTTTTTATAATTCAGGCAGAACATGTTACCCTTTGGCACTGGTGTTAAATGGGGCGGGTGGGGGGGGAGTTTTTCAAATGTTGCCGTCAATGCCAAATGGGGAGAATGTTGGATAATGTTGGCAATTGATGTCAATCTACATTGGCATTGAACACAAGGATGTCGAGTAGGATTAACTAAGAAGGATGTGTTTTAGCTATAATGTTTGCTATAAGAAGCTGAAATTAATCACCTACTCCCCTCAAAGTTTTAATCACCTACTCCCCTCAAATTTTTACTAAGGAATCTCACAAATACCCCCCTATCACGTAGGTCTATCTCCCGACTTTACCGGTGAGTTACCAAGGGTATGTATGCCTTACCAGATCTTACAGTCATATGCCCATTTACATGCAAATTGCTCCTTTAAGTTTTTTTTTTCCCATGTGTCTTCATGGTAACTACACCATCACCATCCATTGTTTTATCCTCTCACTTTTTCATGCTCATCCACTTGCTCGATTTCTTCCATACTCCTTTTGTAACTGCATCCAACACTATCATTGATGTCCATATAAAAATGAATCCATCTACCAGAATACATGGGTCCTCAGTTGTTGTAACTGTTAGTTCTCTAGGAATCCTTTCACTTACGTGGTTCGTCAATCTTAGTCCCAAAACTGAGATCAAACCATCTCACACTCCCCCCTATAATCGAAGACTCAACAACCTCTCCGATTCCACATCAAGCTAGGCTACAAGTACACCTGGCACCCTCGTACCTACCCAAGTGGTTCATTCCACACTTGATGCAACATTCCTTCTCTGCGCATACCTTGTGCTTTTAGCACCCATAGAAATCCAAAATTGCCTATGGCTAAGTTTCACATGGACCAAAAGTTACTACTAAAGTGTTGGATACCATCAAACATACACCTTACACAATACATTAAAACTCGGATACAAAACATTCAATAATTTACAGCATATAGTTTCAACCAACCAATAACTACTCACTACATAAGACCACTACCTTTTACCTTTTACCAGTTATTATGTTTTGAATGAGAAAGCAACATTCACATAGACACACACATTTACCTTGGAAACCCCATGCATGAAAAAACCAACACTAATAAAATTCTTCATTACCCTAGCCAAATCGGCCAATCGGGCCAAGCGAGCTAGCCACCGCTCACCTCCAGACCACTTTACAATGGAGCCTCCTCAAGCCTTATAAAGGCTTCCTTATATGCAATACCATGGGCTACAAGAAACCATGTGTTTGACCTATACCACCTTTAACTCATTCCCAAGTCAAAAGATTAACCCTAACAAACTAAATTAGATTGAAAGACTATGAAGATTAATGATGAATCGATACCATGTGCTAGACCTAAACCACCTCTGACTCAATGATGAATCAATACCATGGGCTACAAGAAACCATGTGCTAGACCTAAACCACCTTTGACTCATTCTCAAGTTAAGATTAACCCTAACAAACTAAACAAGATTGAAGGACTATGAAGACCAGTGATGAATCGATACCATTAACAGGCTACGATGTTTTTAATATGAAGAGGCATGGTTTTCCGAAAAAGGACATAATGATTTAAATAACAAGTCTTTCGAAATAAGATATATCCATATAGTCAGAAGTATGAAGATAGGACTCTGTAGTTTTCAAATAAAGATTAGAAGCAATGTAGAGGCTAGAGAACACACATGAAGGACAAAAACGGACTTTGTAGAAGTTCTTGAAGACCTGAAAATAAAAAAAGGGGTGGTAGAGTGGAGCTAGGGCAGGTTGCAAGCCTGCAAAGGGTGTCGTAGCATCATGTTAGTCGTAGTTGACAAAATCAATGTGTGGGTGCATCCTTTAGTTGTAGCTGCGAAATTGGGGATTGGTGTCTCTAGCAAGTAGTAGCTTGCAAAAACATTATAAACAAATTTTGTAGTTAATAGAAACAAATTTGTGGTTGTTCCCAATTGGATTTTCCACAATAAAAATTATGTGTACTGTGCATCTTATTGATTACATGTTTTAAATTGTTAAACATTAGTAATTATAGTGGTTTAAGCTGTGAAAAATCTCAATATTGTTCCCCCCCCCAGTATTGGGAGATATTCTAACAAACAACACTAATTGAACTTACAATTAATAAAAACAACATAAGGAAGATGAGAAGGGGATTCATAATTTATATCAAAATTTAGTGATGTTCAAAGCAAATCAAAAGGCATTTATTTATTTTTGATTAGTTGATTATTCCATTACAATATTTGGATTGGAATCTCATTTTACAACATCGAGTGAAAAATCATTATGCAATCAAAAAATATTGTAAGAAGTAGTGTGTCAGTGAGAATGGTATTTTCCTCGCAACCGAGGATGACAATTTACTTTGGCGTTGGGATACTGTTTGTGGCGCTCTCAATGCAAACAATGCCTATTAAGACTTATCGGTCAGTAGGTGGGGAGACCATAACTATTGGTGGTCTTCAAAGATTTGAAAAATGGAAGTTCCCTTTAAGAATTTTATGTTTTTGCTGGTTAGCCTTGAAAAACAAATTTCTCACTTGGGAGAATTTGCAAAAACGTTGTTGGTAGGGTTCGAGATGTTGTTGCTTTTGTGGGAAAGCAGATGAAATGATTGATCATCTCTTATGCACATGCAATATCACCAAGCAAGTATGAAAAGATTTGTGTAGGTTCTTAAGTCTCCATAATTCTTGAGATGACAATATTCTTGATCAAAGTCTCTATGTTTCATCTTATAGGAATCCATCCTGACAATCCTTGTTTGTTTTCGTTTGTTGGGCTATTTGGAGACACCAAAATATCAATGTATTCGAAAACAAACCTGTGAATATCCCCAACACTATTAGATATGTCATTTGACTTTCTAAGGGTTCTAAAACAAAGCATGGACGAGATGTAAAAAATATCAAACCCCCATCTTTTGTTTTCATTCATCCTTTTGGGTTTTTTGATGGTGCCTTACAATATTTTGGTCTGGTCTCTGGCGTGGGTGACAAGCTAGTGCTTTTCGATTCTCATTATTTCTCCATCTGGATGGGTTGCGGTGAAGGATCAAGCACCTGCAACAGGCTTTTGGCTCTTGCAGTTCTCCATTTTTTGCACGACATAAAAATCTGCAGTCTCTATAGGTTATTGATAGCTCCAAAATAATTGTGGATTGGGCCAATCAGTATGGCAATTTATAGGTTATCTTATTAGATTAGTGGAAGCAACATGTTCGTTCATTGCAAGATACCTTTTAGTCCACCTCTTTCCATCATATTTATAAGAATTTAATTCATCTGCTGACATTTTATCAAAGAAATGATTGTCTTCTTTGAAAGGCATTTAACAGTTTGAAGAATGGCGTGACAATGCTATAGTCTACTATGGTTCCATTCCGTTTTTTGGAAGCTTAAAGTTTTGGATATAGTTTTTTGCTAGACTAACTTACAACCTATCTTTTGGATATTCTTGGAATCGAATTTAATTTTGCTTATGTATTGCAAAATATTGTATGATTTGATTGTTCTATAGATAGTAGATGATTAAATACATGCTGAACAACTATGCTAATTGAAGGAACAATTGATGTAAAGGAACAATGTATAGTTTGATTTATCAATATGAATAACAACTATAACTATATTTTATGTGGAAAAAAGGGTGAGAGTAGCAAGTGACAAGTCATTTTGTAATAAAATTATCTTGAATGAAGTAGTGTGTTTGTGAAAATAAGAAAAACCATTCCACAATATGGATTTGAATTGAAAGCTAATTTTATGTCACTAAGAACTTATTTGTGCACTTTGGTTTGCATTTTTTTAATGACCATTCCTCATAACTTATGTGATAATGCTAAAATAAAAATATCATGACTCACAACTTAATTGATAATGTTAGAAAATAAAAAAGTAATAGAAAGAGGTCAAAAGTTGAGAAAAAGTCCATGTACTTTTGATCTTGACGATTGTGATGATGCTTTTTTGTTTGACTATATCTCACATTTTTCAAAACTTATGGGAATTAGGTACATACAATATTTATGATCAAATATGTTTCCTCACGGAGGAGGAGGACGACGACACAACACCAAAATGGTATATGAGATCCTCCAGGAGGAGGAGGAGGTCACAACACCAAAATGGTATATGAGATCCCCTTGTTTGTGGGACAAGGAGGAGGAAGTCACAACACCAAAATGGTATATGAGATCCCCGTGTTTGTGGGACAAGGGATTTTCATAGGTGTATATCAAACAAGGGATCTTCATAGGTGTATATATCCTACCCTTTATGGATTTGAGCCTGAGACACATGTTCTTAATTGTTATTACATCGATAGGTGTTTATTACATCAACATGTGTTTATATTTTAGAATTTGGGGTGTAGTAGCAAGTATGTTTTTCTTAGATTGCACGAGGATGAGACAAATGTACTCTCTCGATTGATTTTATGAGTGTCCTTCCAAATTCCAAATAAACAATTAAAAAACAAGAATATAAAAAATAATTGGTAGTTGTTACATGGATCACTGATACCTAATGTTAACTAAAAGAAGACGAGTGATAACATGTAATTTAGGCACATACAAATGTGATGACAACTACACATGGATAATAAGTAAAATATCACTTGTTCATGGCATTTAACTTATAGCCTATTGTATTCACTGGTCACAAGTTAAGTGGCTATGCTAGTGACTAGTAACATTGATTTTTTTTTACCATGGGAACAACAACCTCCCAAGAATAGTAAGCCAGATATACCAATAACTTGTGACTTAAAAGTCACTAATAACATGTTATTAGTTAGCTTGAAACAAAAATTGAAGGTCCAAACACATACTTCCTTGGTTGACACATGTTATTTGTTAGCTTGAAACAAAAATTGAAGGTCCAAACACATACTTCCTTGGTTGACACATAAGCATATACCTCCTTGGTTGACACATAGGCATTTTTTTGGGGGGCGTTTCTTAGCGCCATTAGGGCAATTGCTAATAATAAAAGGGATGGAGTTTGTTGCGATCGATTCTGTTCTCCCATCACGTCGAATTCTCATCCCAACTCTCTTGTCTCGTCTCCAAGTAAGTTATTAAACCCAATACCTAATTCAACAAGTTTCTGTGGTTGCAGTGGTCGTGGGGACTAACATAGTCTGTCTCTCTGGTGAACCCTCTGCAAACGAGAAACAAGAGGGCAGGGCGACCCAGGGCAATGGATCCTGATGCAGTGGCGAAGGCATTTGTGGGGCATTATTACAACCTGTTTGACAGCAACAGGGCAAACCTGGCGGGGCTATACCAGGAGGGATCGATGTTGACCTTCGAGGGAGAGAAGATACAGGGCGTGCAGAGCATAGTGGGAAAGCTCACCAGCCTCCCATTCCAGCAATGCAAGCACAACATATCCACAGTAGATTGCCAGCCCTCAGGACCCGCCGGCGCCATGCTGGTCTTTGTTAGCGGTAGCCTACAGTTGCCTGGGGAACAACATCAACTCAAGTTCAGTCAGGTAAACGCTTCGTTTTCCCCTCCTGTTCTCCCTTTCTTGTTACTTAGCGTGTCTTTTCAATGGCTATGGTTTCGATCCCCCATCATGTTTATCACATGGACATTCAATGAATCAATTCTTAACCTAATTTCATTAGCCCTTGCATGCAGAGGGTGATCGTAAATCTGGGTGTAATGATTAATCTGTTTCATTATTGCTCTTTACGATATTGACAAACCAGATGCCAAAGTTGGGTTTTTGTTTTAACCCGCATATGTATCTAGGATTCATCTTCCTGGCCAATCGGCAAGCTATGGTGGTTTTTAACCTGTCTACTAGTAAAATGGAGCTTTGATGATCCTAGCTTCTGAGCTGTCTTCGTGGATAATTGCATCACTATTCACACATGTGCTTGTCCTTCTACTGTCTTTGGGGGAACTTACACAATAACGTATCAGCAGAACAATATGGCTTCTTGATTGGAACAGGGACTGTGAAAACTGTGCTTTCTTAATCATTTTGATCTTATGAGCAGTTATGGCATGCTATATCATATACCAATAATACGGGAGCCTCAAGTATTCTTGGGTACAAGGAGGTTTATATTCAGTCATGTATGTAACAAGGTAAATAGGGGTTGAGTCAATCGGTTAAAAAGGAAGCTGGGGTTCGCCATAAGGTTTTCGGTTTTAGTCTTGCTGAGGTTTGAGTTTAACGCACTGGGTTACCAGCTGCTATTGTGGGTGGTGGTGGAGCCGTTCTCCATCTGGAGTTTTCGGGAAGAGGAGGGATCCCGTGAGGTTTCATGCTATAGATTCTTAAGAAATCTATTTTTTAAACTTTAACATACGCATAACTTTCAGCAATTTTTTTTCCCACTCCATTTTCTTTTTCATTCCTGCTTGGCCTTACCAATTTCCAAAACTTGCCAGTTTGATTACCTTGGGATAGCATTTTCAATTTTATTCCTGCATTTGACAAACGGCAATTTCAAGGTCTATTTTGTTTGCTTGTAATGTTCTTTCAATGTAAGCAACTGATCTTTGAAAAATAAATAAGGCGAGTAATACTGTCCTTTAATTTCTTTTACAACATTCCTCTAGCACATGAAATGCCCCCTGGAAAATTATGTTCCTTTAGATGCTTTTGATATTAAGGTAATGTGGATTGGAAATGTTTTTTTTTTTCAATTTTCAGAAAGAGCTTCCATTTAAATTGAGAGAACTATTGCAACTCTTCCGAAGAAGTCGTGCACCATAACTGACCCACTTATGTGGGCAAAAATTCCCTCATGAACCTTGTGTAATAGAAGTCTTGGAATCATGTTTCTACGTTCCTCCTAAGATTACCTACCAATCCCCCATAGGTATTTTTCGTTCCAACTAATTAAGTTTGGTTTTAATAGGAAATGAGTACTGGTGTGACTAAAAGTTAATTTGAGCTTTTTGAAGCCACATTCTTGGGTGTTTATGTCCATTCAAATCCTACTGTATAATGGGTTAGCATCTTATTTACCACTCTATGAAGGAATCAAATCACTTGAATTGTCAATGGCTTTAACTTTTTTAATATATCTTGATTCTTAAGTTATCCATTAAATATTTTGTCAACAATATCTATATGGAAACATGGTTATAAAAGAGTAAATTAATGAAGAAGTCTAAAAATGTGATGATTTTGACTTCCTGGCGAGTTTTTGGTCAAAATTTGGTGATTTTTTTTAAGAAATTTGGATTTTGTATTCTTCAATTCGTGATTCTTAGTTCATAAATGGATGCAGTGCCCTCAAAAATCCCAGTGCATCCATATTCTGCAAATTTAAACACTGTTGTTTGGAATTTTAAGAATTCCTTCAGAATTTCTTTCAGATTTCGTTGAAATTACTCCAGAAAAAGCTGTTGGGAATGGTTGAAATTGTTGCGCACTTAGGCAACGCACGGTAAATAATTAGTTTTGCACTAGCTCTCCCCCCTTTGTAACACATTAACGATTATGGGAAAAATAGTATGGCAACAAAAAGAATAAGATATTGGTAGAGGATGTCAAAGTTCAAATCTGGAAGATATATACATTTAAAAAAATTCACGTAAACCTTTTTGTGTTGTCAATAGTTCTTTTATGATATCCCACCTTTCAAATTCTTTAATTCAATTGCTCATTTATAGTGTTTCAAGTGGAATATCTTTTGAGTTTTCTTTGACGAAGCTTAATGAAATTTTAAATTTTTTTAATCATTGAAAGTAGCTTTCAATACTTACAATCTTCAAGTGCCTTAGCAACCAAAGAATGTCAACTGTGGAGAAAAGAGGGAAAGGGCAGATAATAAATATAATTGCAGCAGCGCTGATTGAGTGGAGGGGAAGAAATAGAGAATGGTGATGTAAGTATAATGCAGATCGAATTGAAAGGTACCTAGTGGTATAAATTGAGACTGGACAAGGAAAATTGCCATTTCTGCCCACCCAATTTTTTGCTCTCTTCTCCCAACATGTAATCTTGGGAAATCATGTTTTCTGGATTCGAAATCAATTGGTCACAAGGGCAAATGTTTTTTGAACTATTTAGTGTTAGTAGAGTGCATCCATGATCCAGCAATGGGAAAAGAGAATTGAGACTGGAGAAGGAAAATTGCGTTTTCTGTTTTCCTATTTTTTCCTTTATTTTCTGAGTGCATCTAGTAATGGGAAAAAATAGAATTTTGATATTTTTAAAATTATGGGAGAAGAGGGGAAAAATAGGGTGGACTCATGTTTTGGTAATGTTTTTCGATTTTTGAAAGACACGAAGTTTTAGAAATGCCAAAACATGTGTTTCGGTTCTCTCCTGAAATGTTTCATGTCTCTGGAAACATTTTGGGCCCAAACTGTGGTGTTTTGAACTGAAAACTCAAAAATAAAAATATTATCTTAATTCTTGGAATCGTATTTAACTTTTATTTTTCATTCTTAAGGTTGATATTTACTTTTAGCATTTTCACATTTGGGATTTATGTTAATGGATCCTAGTTGACCATACGCCCTATATCCCACGAGCCATGTTGATCTGTAAATACTAGTGATTTGATTATACTATAATGATGTTTAGACTGGAGGTGTGAGGGAGTCTCCCCACTCTTGTTTCCACTCCCCATTCGCCCATGTAAGTGGATCCTTGCCTATGCATTGAAGGCATAGAATAATAGCAGATTTCCTTGACCAATGTTGTGGGGATGATGTGGATGCTAAAGTGTTCAAGCTTCTCTTTGCATGTGGCATACCATTTTATGCTTTTCACTCACCCTATTTTCATGATATGGTATATGTCATCAACAATGCCTTTAAAGGATACATGAGCCTTGAGTATGACAAAGCTAGAACCATGGGACTTGACAAGAAAATAGTCAAAATCTTAATTATTTGGGACAATTTACAAATGATTAGACCGAATATGGGTGATCCATTGTATCTGATGGTTGAACAAATTTTAAGGGTAAGCCATTGATAAATGTTCTTGTCATCTCTGCTAGTGGGGGGGTCTTTCTTTCAACTCATGACTACTCAAATTGTTACAAGACTGGTATTAATATTGAAGAGCCCTTAATTAAAACCATTCAAGAGATTGGGCCATACAATGTCATCCGATTCATTGTTGATAATGCTGATAATTGTAAGGCAGCAGGAACAATCATCAAGGATGTGTATCATAACATATTTTGGTTTTGGGTGTTTGGTGCACATGTGCACATTGAACTTTTTGATGCATGATATATAAAGTTGAAGGAACATGACTATAAATGGATTGGTGCCTTGTACGAAAAAAGAGAAAATGATAAAATTTATCATCAATTGTAGTAGTGCCCACTACATTTTCCACAATCACTCAAGTTGGAGAGACTTAAGCTTGCGAAGACCAGATTTGCAAGCTATTGCTTTACCTTTAACCCTCTTTTGAAAGTAAGAGAGGCATTGGCTAGTATGGTCTCAAGTGATTCATGGTAGGGTTTGAAAGATAGGGCTGCATCCAGCATTTGATAGAGAGGAATTTCAAGATGCAGAGGACAGCATTTTCAGTGGTCAGTTTTGGGCACAGTATAGGTATGTTTTGCACTTCACCAAGCCCATTTATATTCTTGTAAGATCCTATTCATAAGCACGTGGTCAAATGGTGGGATAATCTGAATGTTTCACACCATGCTTTAACACATGTCTTGGCACCAAAATATTATTTTTCATAATGGTTGGCCCAACTGGCACCCTAGGGTGGGGTCAGGAGAATGACACACACAGATATGGAGGTAAAGAGTGGGTATATGACTGTATTAGACAAGCTGGTCCCTGATGGTGGCGAGTGCTGAAGTATGAAGTGAATTGAGCAAGTACATCTGTGGCCAATGAATTTTTCGAATATGCTTGCAAATATATAGAGATAGGATGAATCCTATCAAATGGTGGAACATGTATGGCAGTTCTACCTCACATCTGCATAAATTTGTGGTGAGGGTGCTTTCATAGGTTGTGAGCACTTTTTTTGCAGAGAGCTGTTGGAACACCTACAACTTCACCCACTTGAATAGAAACAACCTGAATGTGTGGGTTCTAACTCAGACCTAAACAACTCCAAGAGCAGTTTCAGTGCTGCACTTGACACTTGGCTAAGAACCTACTTAATAAGTAGGCTTTCCATGTGTGTTTCTTTATTTTTTACAGTGTGGGATAAATGGCTTACATCATGAACTTATTCAAGTAAATTTCACACCAATATCTTTAAGCTTTCATACTAAACTGCTTACATAGAGCTTTTTGTGCTTCAAAAAACCTGTCCTACTGCTAACCCTACCAATATAAATTAGGATTCCCTACTCCAGTCCTATTCATTGCTAACCATTTCTTCTTAGCTGGAGACAATACGTACTCTTTAAGCATAATGACAGTGCTCCTCCGCTTCTCCCCATCTTGTTCTTAAAGCAATTAGAGTGCTGGATCTTGTAGTGTTTTGGCTTTCCCCATGCTGCATCATCTGAGAGCAGATCATACAATATGAAATTTGACTTGTCTTGTATAGTTCTGTATAAGGTTATTGAAAAACATATGATTAGGTTACACTATCAGCAATTAGCTCCATTTTTTTATAGCAAGGAACCAACCTGACCTCCAGTATCAAATAACCATGAAGATTATCAATGGCATCGTTATTCCACAATCTGTATATGGCAGAGGTTGATAAATATAAAGAGATAGCTGCTGTCAAAAGAAAGTTTTGTTGTCTATTTCCATAACTAGTGAGAATCCTGATTGAGCAGCAACAATATTGGTGCTAGAATAAAATTTACCCTATTGGAGCCACCAATCAATACAACATTTAGAATCAAACAGATCAAGAAACATAGTATAGTAGCGGCATTACCAATTGAGGGCATCAATGCACCTTCTTTTGCTAGCTTCTTTACTATATTGGATATGCCATCAACGTTTGATGTTTTTGAAGTAGAGGATCATTTGAAACAAAACATGAGATCTTGCTTGAAACTCTCTGCAATCTTAATTTTTTCAAACATCTCTCTATCATCAATGATGCCAACTAAGCCATAATCTTTAACGCCATCAGCATGAAAGTTGGTGCATATAATCCCCACAAAATATTGGAGCCCCTTCAAGGGTTAACACTGCTACTAACTTTACCTCTGATTTCTGCATTGATTATGATCAGGCTGATGTGGAGGGTAAGTGTGTAAAGAGTTAAAAGGCGACAAAGACATATGCACAAGTCATAGATACAATGAGCAAGGCATGCAAAATTGGAGCTTGAATAAAGAGCTCAACACAAATGTGGATGCAATGTGCTCCCCGCACTCACAACATATAGTACATGCTTAAGCTCTACTTTTTTCTAGTAGGGAGGACCGTGTAGGATCCCCCCTCTTCCCCTGATTACATGGATGGATTGTGGCTCAACTGTCGGTCACAATAGCGGCTGGTAACCTTGAGGGACTTGACTGGATTTGAACCTATGGCCTCATGAGCAACAACAGGTGTATGGTTCCACTGATTGAGCAAACCATTAGGGATTTTTATTTGAAGGTCATGGGTGTAGGTTTTGATCCACTTATGGGTGAATTGGTCACAAGATCATTTAATATAATCTCTCTAGGTGCAATTGCATTTTTTGACGACTACCTCAAGGTGATCCGATTGCTTTAGGAAAAGCCCTCACAGGAATTGACCTTGCTCACTAATGAAAAACTCCTCACTCAGTTATGGATCCAACCCTTTTGGGCAGTAGCTTAAGCTCCACTATGTACTAAAATGGAATGATTTTACTAATGTTCCACAGAGTTTCTGGGGCGGGGGAGCGAGAAAATGCACAAGGGGGACGTGTGGAAGCTACCCCAAATTTTAGGGAAATTTCGGGGAAACGGGGGGATGTCGGAGTCATAAAAATTAATTTAAAATATAAAAACGATAAATCCCAATAGTAACTATTACCATGTAAAAAGTAAAGCTAAAAACTAAATTCATCATTATGGGGTGTACATTTATTAGTTATTAGCATATCAAATTTCAAATTTGTAAATGATACTGAACTATGTTACTATACCCATGTAAAAACAAAAACCTAAATATCATAATTATTATAATGCAATGTATATCTAAATTCAAATTTCAAATTTGTAAAAGATAATGCAACAAATCCTGAAGTCTGAAATAGTCAAATAGATACTGAACAATGAACACGTAGAAGTTAGAACTTAGAATAGTGAAGATTGCTCCAAGTTTAGGTGCAATATGATTATGAAATGAAATTGTGAGAGGATAGCGTTTAGGAAGGTCTTAGACTCTTAGGTTAGTCTAGGATTTAATTTAATTTTCGTTTTATTATGTTTTAATTTTTAAACACTTTTTTAATATTTTAATTTGCATTTATTTTTATTGTGAAAGATGAAAATTTGGGGGGGACGGGGGGGCGCCTAGAAGCTTTCCATAGGGGGAAACGCGTTCTGCACTTGGGGAAATGTGGGGAAACATGTTTCCCTGAGTTTCCCCCAAAAGGGGGATGTGGGGAAACATTTTTGCAGGAGTTTCCTCGTCCCAGAAGCGTGGGGGAGCAAGGGGGCGCGTTTCCCACCCTAGGGGATGTGTCCCCGTGGAACACTGGATTTTACTAAATGCAGCTGATGAAATAACCTTTTATTAGTACCTTTTATTTGTAAGTAACAATGATAGCTAGGATCTTCACCACTAAACTACATATTGAACTATCCCCAATAGCCTACTTAGGTATGCAAATAAAATTAGAGTGTAAAGATCATGTCTTTGGCATTGTGTCTACATCTTGTATATATATGACATACCCTTCTCTGTGTTAATTTTCTTATCCCAACACACTTTCCTAGCAAATCCTTACATATACCTTTTATTTGTAAGTAACAATGATAGCTAGGATCTTTACCACTAAACTACATATAGAACTATCACCAATAGCCTGCTTAGGTATGCACATAAAATTAGAGTGTAAAGATCATGTCTTTGGCATTGTGTCTACATCTTGCATATATATGACATACCCTTCTTTGTGCTAATTTTCTTAACCCAACACACTTTCCTAGCAAATCCTTCTAAGCAGATTTAGTTGAATAAATGCACAGCTGGATTATTAACGATCTAAACCAATGAATCAACGGAGGCATAACAAGGAAACCATAACACATTTGACATAACGGTTACCCTGGAAAACCCCAATGGGGAAAGACCAACAATCAATGATTTTATTAATGATAAAATCTGGCCTCCCGTCTTGGGATATTGGTTCACTGAGGAATAATACAAAACAACAAATAGCCTAGCCTATCACACCACAAGATCTGTCCTTCGATCTTGCTGGCTGCCACTATGTTGCTGCTCCTTGCTTCTTTCCTTGGACCCTGCCCCTACACACTTGGATGAAAGTCCTTCTCTAAACAATACAATGAAATCTCACTATCTCACTTTGTGTGACTGTGTCTCCTCCTCTCCTTAGGCCTTCTTTTATAACATCTCAATGACCAAAACCCTAACCCCCAATCTCCAGAGCGATGGATGGCTGCGATTAGATCTCAAGCCTCACTTAAGATCAACGGCTGTGACTTAATCTTAAGTTCGTTTTTAGTCATCAGCCAATATTAATTTAATTAATGTGTTTTTTCTAAATTAGACTTAGGAAAGAGATAGAAAAGTAAATTGAGCAAGTACCTAGAGAGGTAATGGACAACTCCTGCATGCTAGACACTTTGCAGTCTCCATCTTGTTTCCTTCTAAGGCTAACGTTCAAATTTGATTTTTTTGAGGTTCTTTGAGGACAACACATTGTGCTGGAGTTCGCAGGACTTTGGAACCAGCTAGTGTTCCTTTTCTTCAAGCTCCATATCTTGAAAGCCAGGCAGCAAGATTGACCTGTAGCAAGTGCCAAAACTCCATCTTGCATACAAATAAGTATCTGCACACAATGTGTCATTTTCCTCATCAGCATCAATAGCATTATAAGTACTCTTGATAGGCATTGCACTTGATTTTCTTTTCAAGTCAGTCACTTTCAAAGGAGGTTTTTGTTCGCATTCTCGTTTATTTGTATGCTTTTGATATTTATTAAACAAATAGTTTAATATCCCATAGTAGTTGGCCAACTACTTTCCTTGGAAACATTTGCAGGCAAGCATGCCTAGACTATAGCTATACTCGTGTCAACAAAAAGAGCCAATGAAATATTATCTGGTATTTATGAATTCATTCAATATATAAGAATCTCCATTATTTCAAGGTATCTATGGCTTGAAATGATAATCTTAGTTTGTAAAATGCATCCTACTAGAGTGTGAAGCTCCATCAGGGGTAATTTGTAAGTTCATTGGACTTCCATAATCCTTTAACACATCTAGAAGTAAAGGAAAAGAGCTATCAACAAATGGGCGAGTTTCCAAAATAAGGCTTACACAATCATTAGAAGTAAGGTCATCCTGATTGTGAGGACGAAGACTTCCAAAATTTTTCTATGAGTTTTGATACTTCCAACTGTAACTTTGCAAATGATTGTAGCAAACAATGGATCAACACTCTAATAGCCCCAAGCTTCATCACCCCCTCTTTGGCATATGATATTATGCTGTTAAAATCAGACAAAGAATGAAAATGATATTCATTTGTCCATTATTATCATAGCCTTGTATCTCACTGCATTGAGAAATTGGAAACATTTCAATTGTAGGTGTTTCACTTCATGGAAGTGAGTTTGCTGTGCCCCAACATCAACTGCACAACATGATTTCCATATTCCATACTATGTTTTAAAGCTATTTTTATGGACTGTTGTAACAAACAACATAGAGAGCCTATCGCCTGTTTAGGCACACAGTTAACAATTGCAGCAGCAATCTCTACTATTGGAGAGATTGCTCCGAAATCTGGGAGAGTATTTTTCTTGTTTGAGAACAATGTTATCAGAATTGGAACCAACCAAGTGTCAGATTGGGACTGGAACTGGCCATGTGTTAAGACTGGGACTGGAACTGGCCAAGTGTTAGACCAGGACTGAACAAGAACCAGACAGAAAGCTGGGTTGAAGAAGTGCTAGACTAAAAATACATGATATATTAAATTCTAAAAAACTATATATACTTTCATGTACATCAATGCAAATCCAAGCCATTAGTCACCCAATATGCAAAGTTCACTCATATATATTTGTATGCAAGGCCTTATTTTTGCTTTTTTTTTCTGCATTCTTTTGTTTGGGTATGATGCCATGTAGGTGAAACCCAATCTTTTTAGGGCCATTTAATTACAGAACCGATTGAACCTGCCCTGCTGGTTTGGGCTGCTTTCGTTGTGATCCTCTCTCAACAGGCAGGTTCTGGTCTGGTCTGGCGGATCTGATAACTACGCTGGAAAGAATAGGAGTTAGCTGTTTATAAATTTATCCACATTGCTTTTTACAGTAGGAACGATCTTGTACCTTGAAAGTTATCTTTGTAGTTGTCCTTAGATGCTGCAACAAAGGAACCTACAAATTGCTGATTTCTAGAAGAGCACACATTGTTAGCAGATTCTGGTGCATGGTGTCTCAACTTCTGGTTGACATATGAGCAAACAGATAGTTTATTAGCTTGATTGTGGTCTCCAGCATCACTTTTAGTATGCCATGCTATAATTCTTGATGATTTAGTAGCATCCTGTTATCAGTACTTTCAAATTCTAAAGCATCCAAGCTGTGGACAGAGATGTTAGCTTTCCTTCTGGTCCTCAACATGGCCTATATTTTCTTTCCCATCTTCAGATTCTATCTCGTTGTAGCCTGCACTGTAGAAACTTTGAGTTTTAAGATCCATTTCCTTTGATCATCTTTATAAAACTGAACATATTCTATGAAACTTTCAGTAGATTCTTAGTTCTATGATTCCTATAACCCTGAATATTCATCAACGAGGGATAACATATGCCTTACCTATTCTTTCTGCATCTAGGAGAATCTGCAGTATGTTGCATTTTTCTCATGGGGCCAAGTAAGTGCTCTGGTACCACTGTTGTGAACCAAATTTGATAGTTTCCAATAAACTGCTGTTATAACTGGGAAAGGGATCTGCTGACTAAAGTCTCAACTGAAAATTGGAAAACTTACATTTGAAACTAACACTCTGACTTCTGGACTGAAATGATAACTGAATTTCTGAACAGAAATTTGAAATTGTCAGTTGAAGGAACAACACTTAATGGCCAGAAAGTAGACAACTGGACTCATTAATTTAGACAATTATATAAGATCAAATAACTTTCCTGAGGAGGTATAGTTTTTGCTTTTGGCTACTTTTTTCTTATAACAACTTAGCTTTTATTTTATGCTTCACGATATAGCTTATTTGAGTAGCTTTGGCACTCCTACAGAATGTGCTACAGGGTTGTACTTGTGAGTCCAATTGAACTACCTATTTGGTCATTTGTGGGAATTAATAGAATTATTTAATCTGATCTTATTTTTTTGTTAAGTTAGTCATCTGGATTCATTTCCATGCATGCAAAGTACATTGGGTGGTCTAGTAGGTCCTTACTTGGTCTGGTGCACAACCAGTTCTATACAACCTTGTGCAACGATGTATGCATGTCTTTGTTGACTTGATGAGTTTGGAGCTTTGGGTTCATCCTTTGTCAAATCTGGGAGATGATTTTCTGCTCATTATGTCATGGGCATTTTATCCTTTTTGTTCTTGAGTTGTTTCAAGGGAAATAGATCTCATGATATCATTTTAATATTTCATTCAATTTTTACAAGAGTTTGAATGTTTCAACCGGTGTAGTTTGACTGGGCCAAGATTTGCGAGTTGCTTAGCTGGGCCAAGTACTCCGCTCATACTTGGCCATTAACTCTTTGTTTGTCAAGATTCGCCCAGACTTGCCAAGGCTCAGCCAAGACTTGCCAGACTGGCCCATACTTGCCTAGACTATATTTGGAGTTTTTTTGTATTTCCCGGATCTTTCCCATGTCTTTCCCTGGTCTTTTTGAGTCACCGAGTCTCGTGGAGTCTGGGGCCAGCCGAGTCTTTGCCAAGTATGAGTTGGTTTCAACATACCTTTCTGTTGTGATGTCAATTAATGATGACAACTTTTTTAACATGATATGATTATTTACTATTTAGTGGCTTGAATGATTGTTTTTCGGTGAGATGTCCAACTGTTTGCCAAGTACTCGGCTCATGCTTGGCCATAACTCTTCATTTGTCAAGAGTCTCCCAAACTTGCCGAGACTCGGCGAAGAACATCCAGACTGGCCCATACTTTCCTAGACTATATTTGGTGTTTTTTTTGCATTTTCCTAGTCTTTACCAAGTCTTTCCCGAGGCTTTTCTGAGTCATTGAGTCTTGTCGAGTCCCGGGCCAGCCCAGTCTTTGGCATTTGCCAAGTCCGCGTTGGTTTCAACATTCCTTTCTATTATGATGTCAATAAATGATGAAAGCTTTTTTAACATGATATGATTATTTACTGGATTGAATGATTGTTTTTCTGTGAGATGTCCTAGTGTTTTCCTAATTTGTGAACACTGCCATTTGGGAGATAGCATTTTTGTATCTGAAATTATTCTGTATGTTCCCCCTTTTTGTAGACTAAAATTATTAGTCTGGACTCTCAACTTACACAGGTCTAAAGCTACCTTTTAAAAGCGCATGACATGTCCAATTGTCCAAAAGGCCTTGTCAAGTGCAATCAGTTCTCCGTATCTCAATTCACTTAAAAGAGATTAATTGGAACACATCCCTCCTGAGTCGGAAAGCTAGAATACAGATAATTCAAACATCTTCAAAATCTGACTAGTATAGACATATTGTTACAGAAAATATATCCTTGAATAGATATTTTATTAGTACTAGTAGACGCTGGGAAAAATTAAAAAATGACAAAGGAATCGTGTTTGGTCATGCTGCAAGTCACCTAATGAGCATGGCCTTTATTGATCTCTTCTTTTCCAAGTGAAATGTTTTGGGCATTGCTATACAAGTATATAATATTATAATCTTTTAATCAGAACGAAAATTTAAATTCAATTCTTAAATTGTACACAGCCACTTCTAACATTCTTGATACTGGGTTGTTTCAGTGTTTGGCTTGTTTTAACAGCTAATTTCAAGGGAAACTTGAAAATGTCTTCTTACGACACACAATTAATAGCTACTCTTGTTTCTCCACAATATATTGGCTTTGTTTTTTTTGGTACAAACCAGATTATGCCATAAAACAATGTCCTTAAGATTTGAGAACTAGGACATTTTTTTTTAAATTTCGGAAGTTCATAGCTAACTATACTGGCTTTGTTGTTTTTGGCACAAATGGGATTAAGCCATAAAATGATGTACTGAAGTTTTTAGATCAAGGTCATCTTTTTAATTTTTTTAGACGTCCATAGCTAGCTATACTAATCTTCAAATTTGGAGTCTACTGGTTTTCTGTGTTTCAATTAAAAGATATTGAATACTATAAAGTTACCAGACGCTGACTCAGCAAAAAATTGGGAGGCAAAAGAGCGAAGAGTTTGAATCAGATTGAGAAAAAAATGCCAAATACAAAAAAGTAAAGATATCCCAATATTTTGAATTAAAAGAAACATTTTTCTTTGAAGTTCAACAAAGCCATGTTCATACAATGCAAAAATATCATTAGATGTCCAAAATTTCTTAGATGATTAGGACCTAGGTATTTCATATACAATATGAGTCCAAGCTTCAAACCGAGAGTTGGAAGCATTTACTTATTAAAGTTAACAAAATAGTAAACGCTGGAGTCTGATTAAAAAAATTAAATAGATTCTCCCATGTCTTCAGTTACTTCACCCTCAAGGTTTTCCAATTCAAGGTGAAAAAGAGGATCCTCCTCTGACTGAAGCCAATTGGATGTAGGGTCGAGCTTTGCCTCTTCCAAGTTCATGTCAATAGCTGAATGATCCAAACCAATGTTACCAGACTTAGAATCCACAAAAAATCAACAACGTAAAAGAGCGAAGAGTTTGAATTGGATAGGGAAAATTTCGACAAATACATAAAAATAAAGATACACAATTTGAACTAAAAAAAACATTTTTCATTGATATTTAATAAAATCATATCCATACAATGAAAATGATCAAGAGACGTCCAAAATGTCATGAATGGATTAAGTATCTCATATATTAATATAATGAGTCCAGCAACATTGATGGACGGCTTGCCTTCAATTACTTTGCCCTCCTGTAGTTTTGATTGTCATTGGCCATTGTTTGTCTCACTTGGCAGAGGAGAAACTAGCTCAAATAGACATGGAAAGAAAACCCACAAAAATGTCCTTTTTAAGACAAACTAGGGCCCAATCCGATTTGAATTGTGGGTCAATGTCATTGAATTGATTTAAATCTCAATTTTGGTTTAGTTAATAGAGTCAAATTCTGTCAACTCAAGTTTGACTTAGGAAGATTTTGATTCAGCTCGTTTGAGGGTCGATTTGAGTCAAATTTGTGATTGTTGGTTTAAATTGCAATTTTTGTTTCCCAGATCCAAACCTATCATCATCATGATACATTGAAATGTGAATTAAACTTTAACCTTTAAATCTGTTGGAAACCAAATCCTTTGGGTTAGGAAATATTGAAGAAATACAAAAAGTCATCTTGGAGTCCAAGAGATAGCTTGGAAGATGAAACCAAGCATCATGTTTGATTGTATTACTCTTTATATGTGCTATATCTTAATGAGATAGGTGCAATTCACGCCTATCTTTGTTTGTCTATTCTATTGATGATTCTAATAGTGGTATCGTAGCTTAATCTGACCCTTGTGGCATTGTGCTATTTTGCACATTGTGGGAATTTGCCATCTTTGCACGCTGCAAAATCGCTAGAGTTTTGGTTCCCCCATCATTGCCCTTCATTGGTGCCTTCAGTCTTCTACGATTGTGCTCACTCGCTCTCTCACATAGTCAGGTTTCCATTTTGTTGGTGATCTGCTATCTCCCATGATTGTGACCTGGTAAATATTTTATGTGGCATTGCCTCTCCTATTGCATTTTACCTTTCGTATACCTCTCCATGACTTGAGTGTTAGCTATACCTTACCTGCATAATAACTACTTGCAGTGCGATTGAAGGAGGGAGCATACAATACCTGCATTGTGTGTTTGGTGCTCTATCTTTTGGCATGGTCTTTGCAAGATCATTTCTATGTTTATGAAATATGTTCCAAGTAACTTCAAACTTGCAAACTGCTTGTTCAAAAGGCACTTGGAACAACTTGAAGCATATATTATAGGTATCGGATTGGAGAGTTTCTAGATTAACATGGTATTTCTTTGCACGAAGGAAGTACCAACATTCATGATACAACTTGTGATGGCCTTATTGATGTAAATTCCTTTTACACATTAGTTTTATTTGTTGGTTTGATTATCATGAGTTGTAGTATGACAACTTTAGTTCATGATAGTACTTGCATCTCTAGCGAAGACATTGTGAGAAATCTTCTAATCTTTCGTCTCTAACAGTGCCCCGCTCATAGACGTTACCTAGTTTGGGTATTTTAAGGTGTTGGACAAGGACGAGCTACCCTCACGACCTATTGTAGTCAAGGTCAAGCTTATTTCTAAGTTGCCCGAAAAAAAAGACCAAGGAGGCTAGAGGGGTAGTCATGTTTATTTCCTGATTGGGGTTTTATCATATTGGAGTTTTAGTATTTTTAGGGGTTGGAGTTGTAGTTTGGGTTTTTACACAATAGACTGCATTCTTCTTTTGTGGTTTCCCCATCAAACCCACAATTTGTCTTTGTGGACTTCTCAGTGATGCCATAAACTAATTTGTGGAGCATATTGCTATATTGTCTGCAATAGTTACCTAATTTTGTTATGTACCTTCAAACAATTTGACGCTTCATTGGTATTTGCCTCCTTTGTTACATGGTTGCACTTGCATCTATAGTTGATTAACACTAATAATTTATGTATCATCCAAAAGAAGCTATCAATGTGGAAATTCATAGATTAATTGGACTGAAGACAACATGGGATATTGCTAGATGGGTTGCATTTGCAGTTTTTTGTATTGTTGCAGACACATAAGAAAATCCATAGTTTTGGATTCTTAGGTATTGTTTTAGGCACAAAAGAAAATCCGTAGTTTGGAGAAGATGTGAGATCAAAGCTGCAAAAAAAAAATCATAGTGCATGCTCGGTAGGGGGCACCCTTAAGCCTACACCAAATCTTTTAAAAGGGAAGCAATCAAGAGAACGTAGAAAGAACCAATGCCTTCATATATTGTGTCTTCATATATTGTGTTTTCTTGCACGATATATTAATAACTTCTTACAAACCAAATGGAATCTGCCACTCTTCAACACATCAGTGCTGTGAGGTAATTGTTTTGTTAATTTTGAAGTTAATTTGTTGCCTTTTGGGGCACTTATATAGGTTGTACGCATTCTCCTATTAGCCTGCTCCTGCTCACAACTGAGAAGATGCACTGAGGTCATATGCTCTCATTGTTGGGCTTTTTCAAGCAATTGCATTTGAGTATACTTGTATTTGTTGATGAGCAGTGGCCTTGGCACCAAGCTAAGTATCATTAAAGAACCCACAGCGTTCAAGTCTGAAGGCCTATTTGTGATTATAGAGGCAAAGCATTTGTTTTCAAAGATCAATTCAGCTTCATATTCAACATCAAAGTGTTACTTGCAAATAGTTATTTTTGTAAGTTCACTTGTGCTTTGGTACTTGCAATAGTTGTTTTTAGTGACAAATCAGAATTTAGTTGAATTGAGTTACAGTTGTAATAGAGTGCATTCTTGGTAGAAATCAACACCCTTCATTCATAAGTTGAGATCTCACTTGTTGAGTCTTATTGTTAAAGGGTGGAGTTGCAAGAAACTTTTTGAGATCTCAATCAACCTTTCAAATGGCGCAAATTGAGGGATTATTAGAGTTACTAAACACTGTAATGTTCACTGCTGTTGACGTTACAATTACAATCAACAAAGCAACTCTCCAATATTTGCTAACCTATTTGTAAGACTTGTAAGCCAATGTGGACCTCCTTCAGACTCAATCACAACCCCAACATGATGAAAAACAAGGGAATCAATGTTTTGAACCTATGTTACAGGGTTAGCCGGATGTGAACGTTAAGGTTTGAAATTCAGCAAACCTCAAAAAAAATTCATGGTTTGTGGAGGTTCGATGATGAAGTATGTTTAAAAAAATGACCACACGTTAGCCTTGAGTTTATTGGTGCTGCCTCGATTTTTTGTCATGCCCCGAGGCTTGTCGCTGCAAATCTATGCCTTTGAGTCTTGTCCATGCTATCTCCACCGCATTGCGATCCATTTTCCCCATGTATTTTTTTAAGGTTTGCATCGACGAATTTTTCCATGGTTATCAACTCGATGGAAAATCTCTTTTCTGAAACTTATTTCTATAACCCTGTAAACTAGGCGTCGACTTGACTTGATTGGTGGTAAGTACCTAACGTTTTTAAAAATACATGTTGGCTCGGCTCATAACTTGGGAGTCCAAGCCTTACTTGACATTATGTATTTTTAAATTTTAATATTGGCATTGGTTATTAGGTTTAGGAATTAATAAATTATTTAGGTTTATTAAGTTATTTGAAAGTATTTATTAATATTAGGATGATTTTACTAATATATTGTTTATTATCTTGATTTTTTTAATATATTATATTATATTTTATTTTGAAGTTTATAAGCTTATATATATGGGCGAGCTTTATTGCAAACCTCATCTCGAACCTCATTTGAAAATTTGAATTCCCAATCAAACTTAATCATTGCCGAACTCGAACCATGTGACATAGCTTTGAACTAGTTCTTGTTCAGAACAACCCTCCTTCTGAGTTGTTAATGCTTCCTATTAGAGGTTAGTAGATGACCAGCTCACTGAAACAACATAAAATTCATACAACTAAGTCTATCATGCAAATATTTAGCGAAATCTTTTCAAGCCCATCAGCAGACCTTGGGAAGAATTCAAGAGCAACAAACACAAAACAAATGTCGAATATGATAAGGAAGTGACCTTTCATATTCTAGAATATTGTAGACCAATCCAATTTTGTAGTTTTGGATTCCTTCAAGAAGATCAACATCACATGTTCCATCTCAACATTAGTACCAAAATTGTCATCGAATTTGCCACATGGAGGATCAGTGTTTCGATTTCTGTCATTGTCAGCATTGCAAGAAGCAAAATCATTCTTTAGATAGATGTTCAAAACAGAAGAAACCTTCAAGACTAAAGATTCATTATGGGTGGATCAATTCTTGGCAATGGCCATTAACATGTAAGAAAATATATTATTCACATAGAAGAATTATAGATGAATTTAGTCTCGAGTTTTGATAGAGCTTGTAGTAGAAAGACTTCTTGCTTCTCACCTTCTACCTGATAGCGCGAACAGCATGGATTGATATTCAGGCTTCAAGTTTTGAAGCCCTATAAATTTGACAAATTGCTCACATCTACATTGTGAAAAAAAGAGAGCCTGAGCCACAATCAGAGCTGTAGCTATAAGACAAAGATAGAGCTATGTTACATACCATCTACTTGGCTCGTGGTCATCCTAAGCCACCATCTACCATTGGTTTGTGGTCATCCAAAACCACCCATTTAGTAGAAGACAAAGATAAAGCCATGTTACATACTAGCTCAAAGAGACTGTTAAAGATGAAGTAAAACCTCCAAAAATTTGATCTTAGTGGCAGACTGGGGCCGTGGCTGGTCAAAATGTGAGTCAAAGATACACGTCAAACTCGTGAGTATGACTTGGTTGAGGCGATTTGAACTCAGGCAGATTCAGATCGGCTTGTTTGAGGGCCGGTCTGATCCAAACATGCAATTTCCCAAATTAAAGTGCGATTCCTGTTGCAATTTCCAGAGTTAAAGTGCAATTCCTGTTAAAGTGATGCAAACTATATGTGGAAGAAGATGGATTCTCTTGTTGCATGACTAGCGAGGTGCTCTACAGCCCAGTATGGGCGAGATGTTGTCACAAGTAATGTAACTTACTAAGTGACAACAACAAAAATAAATAAATAAAGCTACTAGTAAGCATATGTCAGCTCAATTTCAAAATTTACTTAAAAGCTACAAAAATTAAAAGTGGCATAGATCTATTAAGCACTGAGGGGTCGAATTTCTTGAGGTGCAATCTTAAATTTTTTACACTTCAAGAAACATTTACACCTCAAGAAATTTGATCCCTCTTGGTGCTTGATCGATCCGGGTTTAAGATGGATGGATCTATGCTTGTGTACAACTCTTTGGTTTCACAAATTATATGATGTAATATATTTAGATGAAATCTTAAGCACTTTCTTGATTGTGTTCTCTTTCAACATTCTCTGTCAGGGAACACATAGAATGCCAGAGGAAGTGTCAGCCATAATAGAAATAATAGGGGCAGTAGGAATTTCATTCAATGGGCAGAGGCATTATGATCTGTTTTTCAGAAAGAAAACTATTTTTGATGTAGTAAAAGCAGACTCTTAAAAGGAATTACAATATACAGACACCATTTATGCACTTGGCCAAGGCTGGGATTGTTAACTAGTTTTTATTTGTTATTGTGTTTTATGTTTTAATTAAATAACATCTTGTTATGTGGCAATCTGCCTACTAATTTGCTTCTCTATGCAAGCAATCGGGTATCTTACTTTAGATGGCTGATACAAGGATGTTTGTTCTATGCATTTGGTGTTCTACTGCTTATGTTAATTCGCTCATAACCATTTCAACTGGCAGTTATATCATGACAATTTTTTTATCTCTGTTTTCAACTGGCAATCTTGATTCTGGCCTTTGCAACTGGTGTGTGTTGTTCTAGTATCATTTGCAGCAATTGTCTTATCACCTGCTGCTACTTGATAATGTTCCCTTAGTCCTTTTGTTTGGTTGCTGTATGCAATATGCAATGGAGGTCTTCAATTGCCATTATCCTCGTGTATCCTATTTTCTATTATATGCAGTATCAAACCTACTTCAAAGAAAGTCTAGAATTCCATTTTGCTTGTATATTGCATTTTTCAAACATGTGAATTGAATTATCATGTTTGATATGTATAATTTTTTCTCCCAAGGAAAACCTCACAGGATCTGCTCTCCATCTCTTCCCTGACATTTGGATGGTAGGTGGTTCAACTGAAAGTCTGACTTGATCGTGACCTAAGGCCTCTATTGCTAACATGCCTTTGGGTAGACGGTTCAACTGATTGAGCCAACCCTTGGGGCCATGTCTGATATGTATCTATGGCTTGCTTTGGTACTGATTGGTAATAAATGCAAGACTGTTGGCACTGATGATGAAGACCATTTATGATTGGTTGACTTTTTGCAATTGAAATGATCATTTTGGATGCTTATATATATGCTGTAAGCTTGAAATTGTTTCTCAGAGAGTGAAATTCCAATTTTATCGCAATGTTACGAAGTTGATGGTGTGATTCTTGCAGAGAAGTAATCACAAGTTCAGAGATGGATCTATAGTTTCTGGTCATTTCAGGTGTTGTTTAGACTTGTTTATAAAAGGGACTGCTGGGGATACTTATTGGTTACAAGTAGTATATTGTCATGAGCTTATGCACCTAACTGTTGCGATTATGGAGATAATTGTGTTCTATAACACTCAAAACTACTGGATATTTTATCGACATAAGTTTTACATGTTGCTGATAAATATTGTTTTATTGTTTGCTGCAGATGTTCCATTTGATGCCTACACAGGCAGGAAGCTACTATGTTTTTAATGATATATTTCGGCTGAACTATGCATAACTCTGCTGGTTAGTTTGCTTTGGGGAAAAAGTTTTTTGGAAGGCAGTTTGATAAACAGTCGCAAAATTAAGTTTGGAAGCTTTTTTGGGAGAAAGTTCTACTAAAATGCATGGATTATGGATTTGTTTTGTCTTTGTAATGAGCAAACATGTTTCTCACCAGTCATGACAGTGAAGGTTGTAAACTGCGTGGAACTTGTAATTGTCTTTATTTACATCGATTAATTTGCCAGGAAAAGCTCTTTCTGAATATTGTCAAGTATTACTCTTAAAGATGAGAGATATCAGGTGTATTTACCTTTTTTTGGTTTTATTTGAAGATGATTTTTTTTGTTAAGGGTAGGATCAATTCCGTCCAGCAGTAGATACATTGTTCTGTATGACAACAAATCCTTTTCAATTAGTATGAATACAGAGTCCAATTTGATTAGAGACTTGTTGTGGGTCGGATCTGCTTTGCATTATGTTGTATAGCATTACACCATGCTATTTTTCACAGGAAATGAAGGGTTTTCACCGGGGAAATATCTTTATATTTAGAACTTCATTATCACATTATTAAAGGCAGCCAAGTCCGGCTTCCTTCCTCTTACACATCTATATACTATTTAGTATATAGAGTTGGCATGTGATGAAAGAGTCGTCTTGCCTAGGGAATTAAAAAAAATGATTTCATCACATTACACTGCCTCGTGGCTTCTAGCAGCATGTGCTGTTTAGGATTCTATATATTTATTGTTTTAATATCTCATGAATGATCGGCAAGGAGAAAGGTTAATATCTAAAAAAATTATTAATATACTAGCATTGCTGCCTTTCTTTGAAATGAAAATATGGCAAAGGGAAAATGTCTCCAACATCATTTTGTATTTTTCTCCATTGGGGTAATGGAGATTAAGTTGCAGGGTTCATTTATTTTCGCATGTTTTAAAAGCCAAAGAGGCTTCATTTAGTAGCAACTAGATCTCTACGCTGTCCAGTTTTGAAGGGAATCTTTAAAATTGTTTACAATTTTGGTAGGTGTTAAAATAGGTGCATGCTGTTTGATCCCGAACTCTATTGGCGATTCACCGAGCGTGAGTTACGCAGTGTGCTAGTCTTATTCATTTGGTGTCACAGATTAAGAATACATTGTAAGGTTTTGAAATAATGCAACGTATTTCAAGGTCTGTAGATGTTCGAAGGAAACTTTGTGACGGAGAAACCATTTTCAAACTTGGTCGTTAGGGAAAAAATTAATTCGGTTGTATTGAATCTGTCAAACAAACTGTTTGGATATTAAGTCATTATTCAAATAATATCATCTATGCATTGGGTGCAAGAATCCAGTTATTCTGTGTACAAGTCTCTGTAATTGGTACAACAGTTCGATGGTAGCTATGTTGGACATTGCTATTTTTTAAAATTTGGGATTTATATGAGTGGAACTAAATGAACAATGTAGTTGTATTTCGAGCATATATTTTGAACAAGTATGTATGTTGATTTTGAGAAAACCTTGGGGCATATACTTGGCATCCATCTTTGAATTTTTAACATTTGTGTGGTTTCCCTGACGATGACTTTATGGTGAAGTGAAGAATTTGTGAGATGCAGTCTTGAATAGCAATCCCAAGATGACAAGTGGAGGCAGAGGCTACTCTTGAAAACAGGTGCCATTTTTCAACTATCAAAATGAGTTCCTAAAATAACATTTCAAAGCTAAAGGAAGCTTTTATATTTTGATCGTTTCCTCAATAATCTTACCAACGATCTTTTGTTCTTTTTAAATAAACTTCTTGCTCTTGCTCGTTTTGAGTCTCCTTTACCGTACAAGGCTATACCCTTACAATTGGTATCAACCGATGGGATTCATTCCAATAGTTCCCACTTAATCTAATTTCTTATTCTTCATTTAAAAAAATCACCATTCTTCGTGGCTTAGCTTTTGTGGTCAAATATTATAGTTAGATCACTTTTAAAATAATTAATGTCATTGAACGTTCATTAAATCACAATGCAAAAATGCTTAAACGAGTTAATCAGCTTCTTACTCGTCTTTGTGTTGAGTTTCTAAGTTTCTTGACTGAGCTCAAAAGAATATCGCTCTTTGTTTTTTCTTGTTTTGTTATTAACATAAACAAATATTATTTGTATCAACATAAAAAGAGAATATTGCTCTTTGATTTTTCTTGTTTTGTTTTTAACATAAATAAGTATTATTTTGAATTAATATAAAAATTAATATAAAAAGAGAACATTGCTATTTGATTTTTAAAAAGAGAACATTGCTCTTTGATTTTTGTTGTTTTGTTTTTAACATAGACAAGTATTATTTTTATTAATATAAAAAGAGGGGGTTGTGGCCGAACCTTCCAGCCACAAGAGATTGCCCATGTATGCTCCATGAGCTTCAACAGATTGTTTACGTTGTTGTGTACATGTTTCAAATTCAAAATTTTACTATCCCAACATTAATGAAGTTCTGTAAAACATAAGAAAGCTAGGTAGTGTGAGTTTCGTGCCCTTGGTGGGCATTCTTTTTGCAACCTGCAACAGAGGATTTGTAGGAGGTGCATGCTATGGTTGTCCTGGAAGAACTCTTCTACACTGTATCTTCTTCCTTTGCAGCTTGTTGATAGTTATCAATTGATTGAATTGATCTTTTTGCAACCTGCAACAGAGGATTTGTAGGAGGTGCACGCTATGGTTGTCCTGGAAGAACTCTTCTACACTGTATCTTCTTCCTTTGCAGCTTGTTGATAGTTATCAATTGATTGAATTGATGCAGTGGGAGGAGCTTTCATCACTAAGAAGCCAGAGAGTTGTTCCAATTGTAGAATTTTCACTTTAGCTTGTAGATCTTTGATTGTATTTGCCTGTGCAATTATTTTTTCGTTTGTTGGTTCCATGCTCACATTTAATAGGATTGTTGGTCTTGTACTTACCCAGCTGCCCTTTGCAGCTGTCCAAATGCATTTGTATGTTTTCATGTCCCTATCGTAGTTAAGCTCCCATCTCTTCCACCACTCTTCCAATTTCTCCATTGCCTAAGCCACCGTCTCTGCAACCATGGGTTAGAACAAGGAGACGGAGTTTTGAAAGATAAATACAGAACATATTGTATAACAAGGAAAGAGGGGAAGTGTGGCTTACATTGAGTGGGTGAGGGAGTGGGCTATGGATTACATGAGAAAGCCCTGTGAATAGCCCCTCGAAACCAACAGATGAAGCCTAGCAGAGGCAAAGGCCTCTACAAAACCTACGACTAACAACCAATAGAGTTCAGCAACAATCTAGAGCCAAACAAACAACCCCTGCTAATGTCCATCTGTAAAAACCACTGTAGAGCAGGAGTGCCGTAGACCAGAAGGATTAACCCAACTACAGAACTGTGTATAACTATGAAACAGTAAACTAGTAGAAAGGTCTACAAACTAGGAGGTTGTGGCCCATACTAGAAGTTGTTTGCTGACATAAGAACACCACGGAGAAACAAGAGAATGAGATTCAAAGGGGCAAGAATATCATTAGCATAAAATAGAGCCACCAAGCAAGCTAGCCCTTGCGTTGGAGCTCTCGGGAAAGAACCTGCATTACCTCCATGCATTGCTAGAGTCCCACATGTCTGGGAAAAAACCGACTATCTCCATAAAGATTGGCCTGTTGTGAGTGATAGGTATGGGATCGTAGAAGATCCAATCCATTGAATGTTGATGCTTTTAGAATTCTAGTGCTATACATCTGTTAACTTGCATGATGGAGCAGTGGGTTGCAAACCTAGGGAAGGGGTGCGAATCTCTCCCACACCCTTTTTCCTTGATTCAACCTTGTTGTAAATGACGCCCCATGTTTGCTTGTGTGTCTGTAGCATATTTAGTTCTAGCAAAATTTTTTTTACCTCTTTTATATGATCCAGCTGTCATTGAATTCACTGCATTAATCCCTGCAAGTGGATTGCTTTTGGGAGAGTTTGGTTCTGTCAACATGCATGATGACCCCTTTTTCCTTGATTCAACCTTGTTGTCGATGATGCCTTATGTTTGCTTGTGTATCTGTAGCATATTTAGTTCTAGTAAATTTTTTTCCCCTCTTTTATATGATCCAACTGTGATTTAATTCACTGCATTAATCTCTGCAAGTGGATTGCTTTTGGGAGAGTTTTGTTCTGTCAACTTGCATGATGAAGTGAGGAGTGGGTTGCAAACCTAGGGAAGGGGTGCGAATCTCTCCCACCCCCGTTTTCCTTGATTCAACCTTATTGTAGATGACGCCCTATGTTTTCTTGTGTATCTGTAGCATATTTGGTTCAAGTAAAACTTTTGTTTTTACCTCTTTATATGATCCAACTGTGATTGAATCCACTGCATTATTCTCTGCAAGTTGATTGCTTTTTGGGGAGTTTTGTTCTGAAGATTACAGATGATCATAGAAACTCCAATTATCGTCGAGCTTTCAGATACTCCCAAGGTTAATTTTGTGCAAGCCTCTCCTTAATGCAAGCATTTTTGCTTGATTATTTGTTGTCGTGCCAAAGCTCCATGAAAAATAATGTTCCTGATTTCCTTGCTGGTCATATAACACCCCTTACCACCCCTAACGTTACTCTTTGTTGGTTGAGCTTTTATGTTCTAAATATTTTACTTAGATCACAATGAGGCAAAAAAGACTTAAACATAACTATTTCTCGTTAGGACCTAGGGAGGTGTGCAGTTCACTCTCAGTTCATTTCCAAAATTGCATAAAAGGTGGAAAATTTAACATAACGTTTTTTTTATTGTACCCTATAATCTGTTTCACAACTTTTTGAAATTTATTCATCGCAATTTTAGATTTATGAAATTTCAAAAGCTTAGTGAGTTTCTCAACAATATTCCTTACAATTTCATTGGTTTTCGTATGTTCCTTTAATAACCTTTAATGGTGAGCTTGCTCATGGCTTGGATAATGAGTTTATGGGTTTATCAAGTGCTTTTACATAGGTTTTTGTTTTCTTATGTTCCTTTAATAACCATTAATGGTGAGCTTGCTCATATCTTGGAAAATAAAATTATGGGTTTATCAAGTGCTTTTTATATAGTTTTAAATGAAATATTTTTGAGTGGAGTTTATCTCAATAATCTAGCTTCTAGCTTCATACCGAGTGAGTGTTTTGGGTGATTTCTCTATGAGAACTGTATTTGTTGAATTTGTGGTTTAATGGTAAGTTTATGAAGATCTTAGTCAAATTTGATTGGGTTAATACTTTTTTGAAATAAACTATTTTTTGATTTTTTTTATTGTACAAATGAAGTACTTGTTATTTTATTAAGGGTTGGATCAACATTGAAAACAAGCATCAAGTTGTTAGTGAAAGATCCTAGTTCAATGATCAAAATGGATGCTATGGAGAGACAAAAAATGGAACACATTAATATTAAGCTACGATGGGGATAACATACACATGAAGAGGGTTTATGTCTCGAGGATAACCCTCCATCGTTTGGTTGTGGGCTTAGGATCATCATGGATATGTTCCAATTCATAATTGCCTTGCTTAGGCTATACGGGTAAAGAACAAAAGGAAACTTATCAAATTGAGGCACCTCATAAAATCAACTTTTGTGTTACTCTCATTGTTTACGAAAAACATGATTGCTTTGTGTGTTAGCTTTCGAGGTTACCCTAAAAGTTTTTACATCATGTTAGGGCGTGCTTCATGTGACGTGGGGTGAATGGTGTATGATTAACTTCTAGTTGTTTCAAGACAACATGCACATTGGAGGTGGCTTACTTATTGATTGCTAGAACATGTATCGATGCTTTGATGACGTTATTTCTTGGTGCATTGGAGGCATACGGGGCTGGGTAACATTCTTCATGTCGTGCGCACATGAGAGGAGGTTTCTTGCTTGGAGGACGCCTTCCATTGGATGAGTGTTGGACACTTCAGAGGAGAGCGTTGAGCTCTATGTATCACGAGGTTACTTGGTTGTTTGTGTGGAGGCTTACACTTCACTTGAAGATGCTTGCGTTAAGGGAGTGTACATCTAGGTGGGTGGACATGAAGCAATTGGAGGAGCGTTGGAACTTGGATGAGGAGTGCCCTTGATATGGAGCCTTGCTTGTGGATTATCATCACCTTTGAGCTTGGTACATGTCACTTGTAGAGGGAGCACTATTCTTGTCTGGACCTACTTGTATCTTGTAGGTTGCTTGTGGTGGAAACTGCCCACTAGGGATTGCATACCTCCCTTTATCTCCCATATAAATAGAGGAAGGAGAGATCATTATCTTCATCATGTTTGGAGAGCTTATTAATTATCACACTTGTGTTTAGAGGTGCTAGGGTTTGAAGGAGCATTCTTGAATTCTAGGTTTAGGGTTCAAGGCCCAAGGAAACTTGTTAGTGGTGATTCTAGCTTGCTAGAGTATATTTTGTGGAGTTAGGTTTTTTCTTGGTTTTCCCTAGTTAGGGTTCTAGAGAGATTAGGCTATTGCAGGGTTTTAGAGAGGTTGGACTATTGTACCAATGTGTGATAAGCTATGAGTATGTACATGGATTTCATTTCCTCTTTACCTACATGAAATTTTCCGTTGTCCAAAATTGTCTTATTGTAGATTTATTTTTTGGCTATCATTGTCGCCCTTGTTTGGTAATTTCCAATGCTTACATGTCTTGTTGTTAAGCCTGAAATTGTTAGGGGTTCTAACATCAATCTTGAAAATAATATGACAAATTTATTGCTATAAATTCTTTTGCTATAAAATGATTTTAAGATCTAGTTTATGCTTGAAAAGATTGCTTTAAAGTGCTGAAACTTGTTGGCATAAGTATGGTATCCTTTTTCTTGGATTGCATAGTGTATTGAAGTGGTTGTGAAGTGAAATATGCTTTGATGTTTGCAACTATAAATTATATTTTAGTTCAACACTAAGGTTAATATTCTACAGGGACTAGATTTGGGAAACCTTTGGTAAAGGAGGGAGATTCATGAATTTCCATTAATTGCCATATATATAAAAAATTTCTACCTCGTGTCAATATTGCTATCAACAAAACCTACCTCCCAAGTGGGATGAATAAGATAGAGATTGAAAATGGGTGATCCTTTGAAATCTAGTCATTGGTGCATATGGGTGCACTTCCATCTCCACCTTGACCACATGCACATAACATTGATAGGAATTATAGTGGTGTGCATTCTTTAATAAACCTTAATAATTTAACATAATGCAAAATGTTGTCTTTAATTATTTGCTTTGCTGTGTTAAATTCTACAACATTGTACGAGTCCATGATAGGGAGGTCCTTGTGAGTTACATTGCCAATTATGATCCTTGCCCTTGTGTATTTTTGGCATCCATGTGGTTGAAGGGGTTTGTGGGTGGGGAAGAAGGCGAGAAGGGATGGTGTTTGGGGTAAGGGGTGAGTGGTGTTAACGAAGAGGGTCAAGAAATTAGGGGAGTGGGGGCAATAGGGGTGCATTTCATTGTTGTGTTTTTAATTACTTTGTTTTTTTTCCAAAATTTATTATCTTTATTACTTAGATTTTTGGCTTTTTAAATTGTTTAAAAAATTCCATTTTGATGTTTTTTTAATGATTGCTTATTTTTTAAAATGTTATTTTTTTCCTATTTATGATGATGATTATTATTGTTTAAATTGAGTGGGGTGAATGGATGTGAAATGGGGAGGGGTGGGAAAAACAAATCAATACAAGGATTAGAGTTTTATGGGGTTCCCTTGTCGATGATTCCCGTTCTTGTAAAAAAGGTAAATGATGGATACTAGGGTATGGGGTAAAGGGGCGTGATTATTTTCCAATGGGGTAGAGCTTGATCTGTTGTCTTTGTAAAGCATTGACGACTTTGTCTCTACTGAAAAAGTAAAGCGCTGTTGGTGGACTTGGGGTTGGGAGATTGTTTTTCAACGAGGTAGAGTTTCATGGATGTATTCTTGCATGGCTTAGATGCCTTTGTTGTAACTTGGAGAATAAATTGTAGTCAGTCGAGTAATGATAGATGGGGGGACAATTGTAATAATGTTATAATGTTTTTTTTTCAAGAAAATCTCATGGGAGACTCAAGGGATGCTTCCCCACATTCATGGATGACATCTCTAGTAAATTTATTGGCATAGACTAGTGCACCTAATCCAATGGGTTCCAAATTGAGCACATGTTTAAACGAAACTAGTTAAATGCCCAACAACATTGACGACAATTGATAAATATTACTCAATAAATGTCCCATTTGAAATGATTTTTTTCATTTTAAAACGTCTAAAAACATATATGTAGATTTCCATACTGATTCATTGTTTTTTTAAAGAATTTTTGGATATGAATGTGTTAAAGTTTTTGAAATGTTTAACTTGTTTGTATAAATGAGGATTAAATCACATTTACATATAGTTTATTTTTAGTGATTTTGGTTTTTTTCAAGACTTTTGTCGAACACAAAGAAAACCAGAAAGTATATAAAATAGGGCTAAAAAGTAACCTTAAGGTGTGATGTCCCCATACCCAATAATGCTGATAAATTAAAATTTTTACTTCAAGAAGACTTGTTCTTCTTTCAAACACAGGATATGGACGTTAACACACATTTCCACCTTCATTGTCACGCTTAGAAACCTGTAATAGTCGTTCTGCCCTTGACAGATCCCTCCTATGACCAGAATGATCATTTAAGCACTGGACCTGTCCTTTCTGCACTTCGCCTTTCGGTCCACTTTTCGCCTTTTCGACCTTGGAAATCAGAAAGCTAATGTGCGGCGGGAACATTTAACGACCTTTCCGCCTTTTGCTTTTTGCACCTCTAAACTCGGAAATCAGAAACTCAAATGTGCGAAGGAACTTTAAACGGCCTGTCCGCCTTCTGCCTTTCGCACTTCTGCTTTCCGCCTTCCGCACTTCGGAACTTGGAAATCAGAAACTCAAATGTGTGAAAGAACTTTTAACGGCCTTTTCGCCTTTCGCCTTCCGCACCTCGGAACTCGGAAATCAGAAACTCAATGTGTGAAGGAACTTTTAATGGCCTTTCCGCTTTCCTCCTTTTGCACTTCGGAACTTGAAAATCGGAAACACAACAAGCAACCTTAGCCTTTTCTGCACTTCCTACTTCCACCTTCTGCTTTCCGCATTGCAAAACTCGGAAGTCGAGAAACACACTTTCTGCCTTGTTTTCAAATGCTCTTTTTGCCTTCCGCTATGGATCTCGAGGTGTGGAAACACAATAATCTTCCTTGCTCAACTTTCTCCTTTCCAGCGTCCGCCTTTCGCCTTCCCAAGGCGGATTTCAAGGGGCAAAAACACTAAGTCAGATGCATTTTGATCTCTGTAATAGGCTCCTAGCCTCCATGGACTTAGGAAAATGCATTACAAAAACACAAGGAATATGCAGAAGTAAAATGCTGGGAAATATACACAAGTAAACCTCTACTTAGTCATCCACAAGCATTCAATATGAACATAACAATTCATCACATTCATAAGCATTCTACATAACCAGTATAGTCATTCATAAGCAAATACATTGCATAAACAGAGTAACAAAGACATTTATCTTGATGATCAAGCTGTTCCACAACTAGCTATGTTGTTGCAACATTCCACCCAACCATAGGCAAGTGTGTTCATTAATATCTCAACACACTGCCCCCCCAGAGCTGGGCATGATTTCCACAACGGACTAGGGCACAACAGGCTTACACACAGCCAAACCAAAGCACACATAGTCAAGCCAACCTTCAGTTGGGTTTATCAGACTGTCCAATGAAGTAAACACCAGATGGGTTTATCGGGTTGCAGGCTTACAAGCCAAACAATGTTGGGTTTATCAAGCTTACTCATACAAGCCAACAGACAGTTGGGTTTATCAGACTGTTCACAGTCAAGCCAACTTCCAAAATAAGGACCATCCAAGCCACATATGGGTTTATCAAGCATCCAACCAAGCCATAATTCACAGTGGGTTTCTCAGACTGTCCAGCCAAGGATTGCACATGTCCAAAACACAACAAGACATAGCCAATCTGATATCCAATTGGGTTTATCAGGATGCTAAGGCAGTGGAAAGGTAGAATGACTAAGCTAGTGGCTCATTCAAGAGCTAGGGACACCCCCACAAGATCTATCTAGACTGGCATCCACATTACTTGCATCCTAATACAAGGAAGGATCCCCTTCTCTTCTCCACAGTCCCTCAGGCTATGCCTTCTCTTCCAGTGATCTTCAGGGCATGCAGTGAAGATTTACTAGCCACTCTTTTCTTTTCATGAGGTTCCTCTCTACGTTAGGTTTATCAACCAATTCTAGCCCTCCACCACTCCTAAGTATTCAAGTTAAACACGGATGCACAACACACCAATCCACAAAGGAAACACAACACACATGCTTCACTCTGTAACAAAGAGAAAATCACCACGGAACCACTCGTCTGCGACTTTGGATAGTGAAACCAACAACCCGCGCATGGACAACTGATTAGAATGATCTCCCCCTGAACATAATGCTCAACCTCCACCATAATGCTTAGGTAAAAATCTGATAATGGACTCGGCACACATTCACGTGGGTTTGCTTGCTGCAGAAGCAAGAATACGGGTTCCCCCAAACTGTAGACTTGCAGGCTTGCTCAGTCATGAAATTGACTGCCATGCCTTGCTATTCCCAAGGAATTAACTGCCTCAACCATTTTCTTGCAAGAAAATTGAATTGCTAAGTACCGGGAACGAACTAGGGTAGACGGGTCAAAGAACGAGCAACTTTTACACAGATCTATGACTGAGATCAAACATCAAACATATTGACGGACCTTAATGATTTCGTCGATTCAACTAGCACGTCTTAACAAACTCTTGATATGCGCGAAATTCCAATGTAATCCACTTTATCAAGTTTGGAGTCCACCGTTCATCTAGTGGGGACACAGATCCAATGACCCACAAAAATTCCGCTAATTCAACTAGCAAGTTGTTTAACATTAGCTAGCAGGTGCGGAATTTCTATCCAAAAAGACTTAATTCTGATTTCGCGTCTGCTTGAGTGACTTGGGCGACAAAACAACAAAGGTTTTTAAACAGGGTTTTCATGAGGATTGAACTTGCAATTTCTCACCTGTCATCTGCTGGACATCTCCCCACCCTATCCCTTGTGGAATCATTCCCCCATCTCTTTCACGTTGTAGTTCCATAGCTAGATGTGGTATTTTATTAATTTGCATAGTTACATGATATATCCAAATATATACTGTGCTTGACTTACACTATCACCATAGGTATCAACCTTGATCACCTGTACAAAACACCAGATCAATGGCAAGGCCTTGGCCTTGATCTCCATGCCATGATCTCAATGCAATATATACATCATGTACAATTCAATACCAAGGGGTCAAAACTGGGGTATTACATAAGGTATATACAAAAGGACTAAAAAGTCTTATGGAAAATTTATAAAATTTATCATTGTAATTTTTTTCCCCTAATTTATCTATGATATGATTATCAAGTTGTTTCTATGATCAAATAACTTGTAAATGAAATTTTGAAGTTCTATTTTTTATGAAGTTATATTTGTTTTTTATGAAATAACATGTTATGTAGTTCAATTTTGTTACAAAGGTTTTGAAAATAAGATATCATGTCTTTGTAGGATTCACAGTCCAAGAGAATGCTTTTCAATAACTATGCTATATGTCTCATGAAATTTAGAAACTATCGCGGTTTTGTCCAACGCCTTGCCTCATAATGAAGTTAATGAGAATTTGTTTTTATTTTTGCAATGTAGATTTTCTTTATTGAGATGGAAATATAATTTTGATCAATGAAGTTGGAAATGATGTTTTCCACTCTATCCCTTGTGGAATCATTCCCCCATCTCTTTCACGATGCAGTTCCATAGCTAGATGTGGTATTTTATTAATTTGCATAGTTACATGATATATCCAAATATATACTGTGCTTGACTTACACTATCACCATAGGTATCAACCTTGATCACCTGTACAAAACACCAGATCAATGGCAGGGCCTTGGCCTTGATCTCCATGCCATGATCTCAATGCAATATATACATCATGTACAATTCAATACCAAGGGGTCAAAACCGGGGTATTACATAAGGTATATACAAAAGGGCTAAAAAGTCTTATGGAAAACTTATAAAATTGATTTATCTATGATATTATTATCAAGTTGTTTCTATGATCAAATAACTTGTAAATGAAATTTTGAAGTTCTATTTTTTATGAAGTTATATTTGTTTTTTATGAAGTAACGTGTTATGTAGTTCAATTTTGTTACAAAGGTTTTGAAAATAAGATATCATGTCTTTGTAGGATTCACAGTCCAAGAAAATGCTTTTCAATAACTATGCTATATGTCTCATGAAATTTAGAAACTATCGCGGTTTTGTCCAACGCCTTGCCTCATAATGAAGTTAATGAGAATTTGTTTTTATTTTTGCAATGTAGATTTTCTTTATTGAGATGGAAGAGATGGAAATATAATTTTGATCAATGAAGTTGGAAATGATGTTTTCCTCCATATTTATTTTTATATTTAGCTATAATGGTTGGAATGTATAATATTAATATTGCAAGTATAATAATGTCATAAGATATTATGATTCCTTATTTAACAAAGGAAGACATGATTGTCTCTATTTTATGTAAAATGGCTTATATCACATGCATCATAGAGAAATCAATTCTCTCTTTGTCCTATATTCATGGCATCAAAGATCACATTTCTAAACTTTTAATTAAAAAGAACATCAAAACCATATTTAAACCCCATAATAACCTTAAGCAATTATTTAGGAGCGCTAAAGATAAATCCAACCCCTTCCTATCCTCGGGCGTGTACCAATTTCCATGTTCATGAGGAAAAACCTACATTGGACAAAAATGTAGATCCATTTAAACCTATCTCAAAGAACACATCACTAATACCAATCATAATCAAATTAACAAATATGCAATCATTGAACACTCTTTCAAGTCTAAACATCACATTTGCTTCGATCAAACTACAATCCTCGTCTCCACTTCTCATTATTCATCAAGACTCATTAGAGAAGCCATTTAAATTGAAAAATATCATAACAACTTTAATCTTGAAGATTGCTATAAATTAAGGCCGTCTTGGAGACCTCCGATGCATCAACTTACTCACCATTGATACCTTACTCATTAATTCAATACTCTTTCTTTCTTTCTTTTTCACTTTAGCTTTTTATTATTTTATTTATTCTTATTTTAACTAATTTATTTAGAAGTTTTTAATGCTACCTTTCTATCTTTTCTCAATTAACCCCCATTTTTTTAGGTTTTAAAGATTTCTTTGTGAAACTCTTAATTCCCTCTTTTTACTCAATTTTCAAGTTTTTCCTTTATATTTAATTTTTTTTATATCTTTTTATTTTATTTTGTCTTTTAGTTCTAGCTATATTTTAAAATAAACAATTCCTTGTTAATTTTCGGAATAACTGCCTTTTTACTCATTTGAATATTTTCAACTATTATATTTAAATAACTTTTTCCATCATTTTTATTTTTTTTAATCTTTTTAACCTTTCACTTTTCTTCCCTTAAGTTTAAAAAATAAAAAAATAAAAAAAAAATAAAATCTTCTTTTTTAATAAAAGATTTATTTTATTATATTATTTAATTTGTCATCCTTATTTTTCTCAACTTTATCCCCAAACATTTTATCTATATTTTTATTATTATAATTAATGACTAATTTTTAATTCTCTATTTATACTCTACTGCCCTCTTTAAATGAGGGCAAATCCATTAGTCATTTCTAAATTTATACAGTGCATATCCATAAGTTTGCACAATAATATATCTTTCATCTACTGGATTTATTGTTTGTTTAGCTCTGGTTGTGTTTTGTTGCACGTTTTCATACATGACATCGATTGGTTTCACAACTTTTTATTTTTGGACAGTTTTAGATAGTTTAGGGTAGACATGCGCCTTTTGTTCGGAGGAAGAGTGTGCACACACTTGATTTTTTCATAGATAAGTGTGTACACATGCACCTTTTCCATTGGGAAACCCCATGGGCCCTATTTTCGACAAAAGATTTGCTAAAACTGTTTTTCAGTTCCTTGTTTATGCTATAGGTCTATAGATATCCATGAGTAAGCTATTGTTGGGTTTCGTCACTGGTGAGAGTTTTTTAGTTTTATTTAATTTTCTTATAGATATTAGCTTTTGTCTTGTTTCACTAGGTTTTGTTTCTTGATTCATCATGACGAGTTCAGAAGTGTCTTTTGCTTTTGAATTAGTTGGTACTAACTATCTATCTTGGAAGAGAAAGATGATTGACATTCTCGGGAGTAATAATCCATGGCGCTCAGTTAAATTTAATCAAACAAAACCAAATGATGCTAAAGAACTAACTATATTGGAAGATCAATGTGATCAAGCAAGAGGACTCATTGAAGATATTGTTTCAGATATTTTTCAGGTACATATTGAGGCTGAGGATAACCCAATTGAGGTATGGAAAACCCTAACTTCTTTAATTGATAAAAGTTATGATGTTTCTACTTACTATCTTGAACAGAGAATCCATGAGTTTGACCCTAAATATTTTGATAGAATAGTGTTTTTTCTTGTTAAAATTAAAACCTGCAATGAAAAATTAAATATTTTTGGTAGTAATTACAAGAAAAATGATAATGCTCTTTCTAGTCTTATAGAACAAAAGTTACACATGTTTTGATATGTTTATCCAAATTAGGATTAAAACCATTGAATTGCCTACAAGTACTATGAAAATGAATTTTGAATATTTTTGTAAATATTTGATATGTAATATCCTTGATCCGAATCCGATCTGAAATATTAACTATTACTGCTATGATAAACAAAATCATAGAACTAGTTGACAGGTGGGAAACATTTCTCTAGTAAAAATTGAGAATTGTATTGGGGTTGCAAATGAGTAGTGGGAGAAACCAAAGGAAAGGTTTGGAGACTGAAATTTTAGATCCTTAATCTCCTGAATGTTGGGTCCTTTTAGGTTTCGATCATCATCTAGACTGAAGTCTACTGCTAGGATTTTGGGTATCCCAATCGGTGCAAACTGAGATTTGAACAATCAATTCCAAGAAACCAAGGCTCAGGAAGGGTTAGGTGAGTTATTAGTCTCTTTTTAGTAAGAAAATATCCATTTAATCAGGTTCATAACATATTTGGAAAAGTTTGGGTGTGTTTGGGAAAAAACTAACAAAATTGGCCTAGAGATTTCCTGCGCAAAGGAGGATTTCAAAGCACTATTTAGAATCAATCAAATTAGGTTCTTTGAGTTGTATTTGGTTTTTGGGTGAATGTATGTCCTACTGCAACTTACATAATCAAATTCGAGTACACAAAGTTCTCATGGCATTGGAAACAATAAAACTAGTCAATTTTAACTAGCTCAAGAGCCTAGGCAAGCAAATGAGGTGAATTTTACTACTGTAACTTATTAGATCTACAAATAATTAATATCATAGGTCTTGTAGACCATATTTGATAGCTTAAAACTCATATATCATTATTTTATCCATGGCACCATTGTCAGTACATGGAGACTTACAAAAGGCTCATTAAATGAACACTGGAAAGCCTCTCTCATCAAAATTTTGGTAGTATGAAATCCTTGAGTAGAGATTACTGTATATTAGATATCATAAATATGAGAAGAATAAGAGAATCTATGAAAGATATTGGGGGAGATGATCTCCCTTAATGGTGCCCAAAACTAAAGATTTGAGGCTTGAAACCAACACCCGACACCAATCTCATAATCCTGAGAGCATAAGTGAAGTACCCTTCATTGGAGATCGATTTCACAAGGATTAATGGTAGATATATGAGCTTAATATTGTTCTTAAATGAATTCTCCTTGACTCTCTTTGGTTTCATTGTAGAATAGAAGAGAAGAAAAAAGAGAATGTGAAGGCTTGGGGCACATCACCCAAGGGAGATAAGGCACATCACTCAGACAAGAAGTTATGCTTCTCTCAACATCCAAATAATGATCATCAAAAGTTGTTCAAAAGAGTTGGAATCATTCTTTTATAGATTAAATGACTTGTTGAGCAAGTCATCCAACCTATTGAGCAAGTTACCCACTTGCAAAACCTAACCATAGCCCATGAATACACATTCCTTGAGGAGATTAACACGTTTAGGATTTACGAAAAGTTTCCTTGCATTATGAAATCCTTCAACCAAATTGGAAATTGTGCCCTCCTTGACCCAAAGTTGCCTGCTTTAAATCTGGCAATTTTTTTTCTGCACTTTCCTGCTTTTCAAATTGCCATGTTTTTCCCTACTTTTGACAGTTGCAATATTTTTTATGACAGATTGTTTTTTCTACAGTTTCTATCTTTTTGGATTGAGTTCCTTTTTAGCATTTTCTTGATTTTCTCTAGGTTACATTTTCTAGTTGACAACTCATGGCCCACTTGGTCTCATGCACCCTCCTTGTCACCTAACACATGTACAAATCATTTCCTAAATTAATTATTCTCCTTAATAATTAATTACATAGAAATAACTAGAATTAGGAATTTAATTTAATACATGCACCTATAGTATTAATTAATTAAAATTCCCTAGGTAGAATTCATTTAATTCATTTTTAAACCCCTAGGCATTGACAATTTTAGCAATTTTAATGTTCTTCAAGGAAGGGACATGACAATCCTTCCCTCCCAAGTCTGTTTGTCCTCAAGCAAAAGCAATCCATACTGCTGCAAAATTTGTCCACCCTGATTATAGTCATTCCCCTAATGACTAACCCTTCTTCCACAAAATTTTGACCCTGTTAACATAACTGAGTAGAATGCCTGGATCCCACTCCCTTCTCTCCAAGGACCCAAATTTTCCTTCCCCTTTCAGAAAATTTCATTCCAAAGAATGCCAATGTCCCATGGTCTTATTTGCATCCTTCCAAACATTAGTAACAACAACAAAAATTCATCATCATAGATGATGGAAATGAGGAAGTAAAAATCATACCGCCACTCTGGCACTTGATCACTCACCATGACGAATTGAACATCTTTGAGACTCTCCCACCAAGCATGGAACTTCTCAATGTGGGGCCAAATCATATTGAGCCTCTACAAAGTATGGAAATCCATGTGCAAGATAGCACTGCAACTCACATCACTGCTTCTATGAAGACACAAGTGGTTATCCCATGCCCCTCCATGTATATTGAGAGAATTATATATAAACCATAAATGCTCATGCCACTACTCACAAAATTTTTCTAATGTGTCAAATGAATCTCCATTGATGCAAGATAGATGTCTCAACAACTTCTCTTGGCAGCTTGCTTGCTTGGATTCCTTCCACCGACCATGAGCATGAATATTTCTGCAAGAAGACTCCATGTGTGACATGTAATCTTCCACCCAATCCATATGTGGATGAATGGAATCAAATGGAAACAATATGTTCCTACTGTTGATCACAAAACATGACAATATTAGAGGTATCAATAAATTTACAGCAGGAACTTTTACCTCCTAGAATATCAAATTGTGAAGTGAATCTATCGATAGGTGGATAAAAGTTTCTGCTACTGGATTCCAATGGATTGAAATCAAGATGATGGTTGTTGGTTCTAGGTGGAATGCACTCAGGTACCTTCTTCATCGATGAGTCTTTCTAACCTAGTGAAATCTTATAATTCCCCAAGCATATAACTGGCGCACAACTCCAATGGCTCAACTCTCTGCCACTGGGTCCACTCAATGGGTGCAAATGAATGAAGGAGGCATACAAGAAGGAAAGTGGATGCCTCTATTTCTGATGAAAAGGGAATGGTGCATTCATCAAGTCATCACAGACACACATGGGAGCCTCGTGCTCCTCATGTGGCACGAACAAGGAAATTCCTTTCACCCCATCTTCATCCCCAAACGATGTGGATAAATTAAATACGTGGGGTAAATAATTGTGAGCCAAACTCATATATATGCAATTCTCATCCACCAAAATTATGGCTACATATTCTTCATCACTGGTTGATCCAACTAATATGAGCTCATTTGACTCTTCCATGGAGAAGAGATTCCCTCCAAAAAACAACTCATGTTTTCTTTGGGAAGGATCAAGTGCTTGGACCTTCTCATTAAGCTTGCCTGCACAGTCCTCAAGCACATGAAAAATCGAATGCATATCATGATCCACCATCTCATGAGGTTCCTCCATATGACCAATAATGCAATCATCCTTGTGAGGATGGATGAATGGTGTGTAGGAGGGAAGGTATGATCTTTGCGACTTCTCATGAAATTGCTCCATCTCCATCTTGGAATCTTGGGGTGCACATTGAGTGCTCTTCAAAGAATCTTGGGTGGTCACCAAATCTTGTGTGAGATTGGAAATATCTTCTTCCTCCTTCAAGGATGCTCCAAACAACACCTCAACAAGGTCAAACAAATAATCTCTATCAGAAAGCAATTGTAAGAAGTCACCTTGGATTGTAGACAATGGATTCAGAATCTTCTCCTTGGATTCAAGAGAAGATTGATCTTCCAATGAAGCAACTATCCAACACTGGTGTGACACTAAAGCATGTGTTTCATGGAGAAGGTGTTAGACCTATTGAATATTCTTTTCATCCATCTTCAAAGGCCAGGAAAATGATTAGAGTTCTTAAGGAAAAGCATCCCCTTGTTCTTTACTACAATTACCTTGTAGTGATTTTCACTCCTCTTCATGAATCTTTGTTTCTTCTCTCCCACCTGCAAGACTAGATGGTTCATAGCTCTCCACAATGGTGATAGTGGGATTTGGATGCTCATTCATGTCAAACCTTTCCTCATTGTGCCGCAGGGAAATACACAGATCTGAATTGTGTACATCCCTTTTCATGAATTCTTCCTTCACAAACACTTGCAAATATGATCTTTTCTCATGTTCATCCTCCACATGAGATTCCTCCATTATACTCAAAACTTTTCCTTCCATCTTTCCTACAGAAGCTTCCCAATAGAATCTTGTCACCAAGGCTTTATTTCCAACAAAGTTGTTCATGGCCGCCATAAGCTTCTCTTTGTCCTCCCTTAGTGATCCCCTCAAATGATGTGGCTCACAAAGAATATCCTCGACCAAGGTTTCTCCTTCCAATAGATGACACATAAGACCATCTTTCTTGTGGCATGTATCCATAACACAAATCTCATTCTTAACACACATGTCAGCATTATAATCTTTTGCAAAATCACTTCCATGGTATGAAGTGGAGGGTAACTCTGAGGGATGCATTTAAAGGCGACCTTTGCAAAAATTAGAAATTAAATTATAACTTGGCATTTCATCTCCATTCCCTTCATGTAGGGAAACTATGGTGGCCTGCTCTTCCACCAAATTCTCTGGTTCACACCCAAGTGGTGTGGCCTTGTCTTATTTTTCATTGTGAGGCTCAAGAGGTGACTGTAAATCTCATTATTAAATTTATTTTGGATATGATCCAAAATATGTCTCACCACCCTCACATGAACCAACATCCTTAGCAGTGATATGGAAATCATCCACAGAGAAGCTGGAAGTGCATTCATCTTCACTTTGTTCTTCCATGCAATCACCTTGCAACGAATTGCACTCCACCTCATGATTCTTTGCATCTGCTTCATTTCCATAATCCCATCATTAGGAATTGGATTTCCAACCTTTTTCAAAGTCACTTTGGAGTGCCTTATGCTCCTCCAAAATTAGATCTTCAATTGTGGATTCACCCTTGTCTAAATCACTTTCATTGTATGGAGTGGAAGGTATTTCAAGGAGCTATAATATAGAGTGATTAGTGCATAAATTAGAATTTTTATTATACCTTTGTGTTTCCTCTTCCACATAATTAAGTGTAGGATCTACTTCAGGCTCTTCATCTAATTGACATTATTCTAGTGATGGATTGTGCTCTTCCTTAGGTATCTCTTCTCCTTTATCTCTTTTGGCTCTAGGTGGCAACCATCTAGTCCCCACTTTCTTGCACACATCATCCACCATATGTGCAATCCTCTCCATGCTTGACGTGAAATATGGATCTTGGAATAAATTTTGTATGTCCAGGTGGCAGTAATATTGGAAATATAAGACGCCCCTTAGCTCTTTTTTTAAAGCATAGTATTCCATGAAATACTGGAAGGATTCCTTAGAGTTCTTTGCACCGAAAATTTGACCAATAACACTTGTATATTTCTTCCATATGAACTCATCATAAGTTGGAAGCAATAAATCATCAACATCATCCCTACTGAATCTACCTGAGGTACTGCATGAGGTCTCTTCATAGTATTCTTCTTCATACTGCTTAAGGTATTCTTTATACTGTTTGCAGTACTATTCATACTTCTCATCATAGTCATCATCAAAATATGACATGAATGAAATTTTATTCAAATCGAGAGCTTACTTTCCACAGGAGTGGAGGAAAGTGCTATTATACAACTGTAATATCCGCGATCTGAATCCGACCTGAAATATTAACTTTTACTGCTATGATAATCAAAATTAGAGAACTAGTTGACATGTGGGCAAAGTTTCTCTAGTAAAAATTGGAAATTGTACTGGGGTTACAGAGGATGGAGTAACCAAAGGACAGGTTTGGAAATTGAAAGTACATATCCCTAAACACCTATATGTTGGGATCTTTTAGGTTTCGAGCATCAGCCAGGATGCAAGCTACTACTAGGATTCTAGGTGTCCCAACTGGTACAAACCGAGATTTGAACAATCAATTCCAAGAAAACAAGGATAAAGAAGGATTAGGTGAGTTATCAGTATCTGTTTAGGAATATAATATATATTTAATTAGGTTCAAAATATATCTGGAAAATTTTGGAAGCGTTTGGGTGTGTTTGGGAAAAAATAGCAAAATTGACCTAAAGATTTCTTGCACAAAGGAGGATTTCAAAGAACTATTTATACTTAATCAAATAAGGTTCTCTAAGTTGTATTTAATTTTTGGGTGAATTTATGACCTACTGCAACTTACATAATAGAATTTGAGTACACAAAACTCTCATGGCATTGGAAACAATAAAACTAGTCATTTTTAACTAACTAAAGAGCATATGTAAGCAAATCAGGTGAATTTTACTATTGTAACTTATAAGATATGAAGATAATTAATATCATAGGTCTATCAGACCACATTTAACAACAACAAACTCATATATCATTATTTTATTCACGGAATCACTGTCGGTACATGGAGACTTACAAAACACTCATTAAATGAGCACTAGAATGCCTCTCTCACATAAAATTTGGCATTATGAAATCCTTGAGAAAAAATGTTATTGTATATTATATATCAAAAATATGAGAAAAATATTACAAGCTGAGAAAGATCTTGGAGGATCTAATCTCCCCCTATGGTACCCAAAATAGAATATTTGAGGCTTGAAACCAACACCTGCAACCAATCTCATAATCCCGAGAGCATAAGTGAAGTATCCTTCAATGGAGATCAATTTCCAAGGCTTAATGGTTGATATCTGAGACTAATATTTGTCTTAAATGGATTCTCTTTGACTCTCTTTGGTTGCACTGTAGAGTAAGAGATTAAAGAAGAGAATGGGAAGGCTTGGTGAGCATCACCCAAGGGAGTTGAGGCACATCACTCAGACAAGACGCTATGCTTCAATTAACATCAAAATAATGATCATCAAAAGTTGTTCAAAGGATTTGGAAGCATTCTTTTATATACTAAGGGAATTGTTGAGCAAGTCAACCTATTAAGAAAGTTACCCACTTAAAAACCCTAAAATCCTAGCCCATGAATGCACCTTCCTTGAGGATATTAGCAAGTTTAGGATTCATGAAAGTTTCCTTGCTTTGCATCCTTAAACCAAATTGGAAACTGTGCACTATTTGACTAAAATTTGCATCCTTCATGTCTGACAACTTTTTCTGCACTTTCCTGCTTTCCCCTGCTTTTGACAGTTGCTATCTTTTTATGACATATTGATTTTCCTACAGTTTTTGTCTTTTTGGCTTGAGTTCCTTTTTACCATTTTCTTGATTTTCTCTAGGATTCCTTTTCCGATTGACAACTCATGGCCCACTTGGCCTCATGGTCCCTTCTTGTCACCTAGCACATGTACAACTCATTTCCCAAATTGATTATTCTCCATAATAATTAATTACATACAAATAACCAAAATTAGGAATTTAATCTAATACATGCCTCCATATTATTAATTAATGAAAATTCCCTAGGTATAATTCACTAAATTCATTTTTAAATCCCTAGGAACTGACAAGGTCAACACTTTTAATGTTTTCAAGGAAGGGACATGACATGATATGTCAGTAAGATAGATTAATTTCTTTTGGTCAATTATCTAATAGTAACTTATCTCTAATGGCACATAGTAAAAAAATCCTAATAGAAGTTTTAATAAAAAGTCTAAAACACATTATAAAATATCAACCCATCACTCTTCTAACATGGTATATAATAAAAAAGAAGTATATAATCCTTGTAAGTATTGTGGAAAAACCAACCACCCTAAAAATATTTGCTTTAAACAGAGATGTGAACTTGCTAAAGCTAAGAAGTATTTCGAAGAACAAGAAGTAGCCTTGTGTGTAATGCCCCCCCTCACCTAATCTGATCATCGAGAGGGGACATTATGCCGATTTAGGGCCTCCAATTTCTCCCCAAATCATATTACGAATTCATAACAATAAAAATATGTGTGTCGAATATAAGTAAACATACACAATGGTAAATGAATCGATCCACACACGATTAATATGCATATACAAGAATAAACATTACATGCATCAATTAAATACGTTTCAGATTCAAATACACTAGAGATTACTTATCTTAAAAATGCAAATCCAAGCAACTAGCTATGTAAGAGCATTTTTCCACCAAATCATAGGCACTCTGTCCAACATATACTCTTTATGTTGAGAGACCACCCCCAAGATGGGCTATAAGGAAACTAGGGAAAAAGGAAACACCTACAAGATTCTCTTTCATAGCCCACAACTTGATCTGCTCTATATGCTTAGCCAAATTCTCTTACAACGCTCTACAAGGATCTCACTCAACTCTCACAGCCTTGGCTTCCAGAATACCTACCCCACACAACACCCTTCTTGGCTCAAACATCCCCTTCATCGATGTGATCCATCTTGCCGAGTGTTTCCACTGTGTACATAGAAGCAGGGTTGGAATTTCAAATTGTGGATACCCGTCAAAATTGCCTGTAACAATAAAAAACTGAAACGTTTTCTATATTCTAAGCTATATTTTGACGGTTTGGGTAAAATCTTAGCTGTATTTGATGAGTAAATTGACCCATGAAGGGCATTTACCCGTCAAATTCCATCCCTACATAGAATAATACCAACCTGCTAAATGTTGTTGGAGAACCACCTCTATCCTCAATTCATGGCTTATCAAGCATCTATGTGAAGTAGAGCTGAATGGGAAAGGTTTTCCTAGCTCGCCTGACCTCTCTTCTCACCTACAACCATCGATTTCCCTTCCAAATATGTAACTCTATCTCTAAATTTGAATTTCTAGTGCATACATAGTCATGAACAACAATACAAAGCTTTGTGTAGTGTAGATATGCATGAAAGTGTGTGAGAACAAGGGTTGAATCCAAGAGGTTTGAGAAAATGGTGACAAGACAATTGACATAAATTCTGACAGTAGAATAAAGGAATCCTGACCACTGGACACAAGCTCTTGGTAGCTGATAGAACTATCACAAAAATGGAGTCAATCCCATGTTTCAATAACTGCATGAGGTGACTGTTTCCACTAACCCCACACATGTATTCAATGATTGAAAAATATTCAAAAAAGGAGATAATTGGATTATTTAAGACACATGACAAAATTTTGGATGGGTTCTAAATTTGACACTTGGAAACAAGCATTTGGTCTCTCATGCCTCCCCTTTCCTCTTCCCCTATGATGGAACCAAAGCCCCTTTTATTCTCTTTACACAACCATTCGTGGACCATTATATTATTTATGCACATAATATTTACATACATATTGAATTGGCATGATAAACCAAACACAAAGTCCAAATAAAATATTAAAATCATACATGCCTAATAATTCACTAGTTGGGATTTGGCGTTGAGCTCCGTACTAGGAATGCATAGTAGAATATTTACATCATTTACATGATTTTGTTGAAATAAATCCAAGTCAGAGCTAAGGGTATTACAATCCCCTCCCCCTTTGAATAACACCGTCCTTGGTGTTTGCTCAAAATTTAGAAAAAAATGGGTATGCTTCTCTCATGACATCCTCCAACTCCCACATAGCCTCATCGAGACCGAAATGATTCCATGGCACCTTTACTTGTATGATGGTTCAGTTTCAGAGCAATGTCACTTTCCTATCTAGGATGAACTGTGGCTTGGTTTGGAACTCTCCATCGGGTTCCACTTGGATCACATCACAATTATTCACATGGTTAGGATCATTTACATATTTCTTAAGCAAAGAAACATGGAAACATTATTAGCTCTAGTGTTTGCAAGAAATGCAATTCTATATGAAACTGGCCCTATCATCTCAAGGACTTCAAATGACCCACAATATATTGGTGACAACTTAGCATAAATTCCAAGCTTCAAAAAAATCTTCCTTGTTTTAACTCTAAGGTAAACATGATCCCGAACATGAAACTTCTTATGTATTTTATTGTTATTTGCATATCTTTTCTGTCTATCATGGGCTGCCTTTAAATTTTGCATAATCTTTGCAACCTCTTGTTTCATTTCTTTAAGCAATTCCTACAAAGTACAATTATGTTCACAGGATTATCCCAAGTAATTGGTTTCCTAACTTTTCTGCCATATAAAGCCTCAAATGGACTCGTGCCCAATGATGCTCCTTCCAATTTTTATATGCAAACTATACCAAATGTAGATACTCTTCCCACTTGGATGATTTGTCCATCATATACATGTGAAGCATGTTTTCAAGCACCTGATTTAGTCTTTCGGTTTGCCCATCTATTTGTGGATGGTAGGCAGTACTAGAATTCAACCGTGTACCCAAATATGCAAAAATAATTTTCCAAAACTTTGAGGTGAACTTAGTATCCCTCTCTAGAATGATTTCCTTAGGCAATCCATGCAACCTGAAATTTTCCTTCATTAAAATCTTTGCAATGTAATTCGTTTTATATGTGGATTTAACTGGTATAATCTAATTCATGGGTAGAATAGTTCTTCTCATGCCCTTTCAACTTCCTTGAATCATATAATATGACATGGTTATATTGCATAAGAACTCCTCCAAGTCCTTGGTTACATGTGAGGAGCATATCACACAAACAAATCAATTTCTGGGTTTGCAATTTTCAAAATTGTAGCACCTGTGAGAAGCTTCTTCAACAACTGGAAGATTTCTTCACATTTTAGTGTCCATTCAAACTTTATCCCCTTCTTTTGAAATGAAGAGATTAGGTGAGCATCTTTGGAGAATCATTCAATGAACCTCTTGCAGTAACAATCAAGACCCATAAAATATCTCATGTCTATCACATTCCTTGGAGTTTTCCAATACATGATGGCTTCAATCTTCTAGGGATCAACTGATATTCGTTCCTCTGAAATGACGTGACCCAAATAACGAATTAATATTTATAAAGGTTACATTTCCTTAGCTTTGCATACAACTTGTTCTCTCTTAAAAATTGAAAATCCATTCCTAAATGTTCTTCATGCTCCTCTTCATTCTCAGAATAAATAAGAATGCCATCTAGGAAGACAAGAACAAACTTGTCCAAGTATTTGCTGAAAACACTATTCATGAGAGACATGGCTATAGCTTACGCATTGGTGAGATCAAATGGAACTACCACAAACTCATAGTTCCCATACCTTGTTCTAAAGGCCGTCTTGTGAATGTATTCTTCCTTGTTTCTCACTTTATGGTAACCAAACCTCAAGTCAATTTTTGAAAACATCTTTGCCCCTCTCATTTGATAAAAAAAGGTCATCAATTTAAGGCAAGGGGTATTTTTTCTTCACTGTAACTTTGTTTAACTGCCTATAGTTAATACATAACTTGAGTGTTCCATCTTTCTTTTTCACAAACATGACATGTGCTCAACATGGGGACACATTTGGATGAATGTACTTCTTTTCTCGTATTTCTTGTGATTGCATTGTCATCTCTAATAATTTTGGTGCACTTATTTTGTAAGGTGTTTTGGAAACTAGTGTCACTCCTAGCACAAGATCTATGGTAAAAGTAATGTCCATCCTTAGAGGAAGTCCTGGAACTTCATCGAGAAACAAATCCTTGAATTGTTGTAGCACACAATGATATTCCAACATAGGAATTTCATTTTCTGATTCCTCCAAAACATGGGTTGCAAACTATTGGCAACCTTTCTTATAAAACTTCTTCAATTGCATGGATGAAATATTCCTAACAGAAAATACCTTTGGAATCCTATTTACAACCATTGGGTTTCCTTCTTCATCAATGCATTCAAAAGTCTTTTTGTAACAATCACGTTTAACTCTATGTCCCTCTAACCAGTCCATTCCAACGAGAACATCATAGGAAAAAAGTGGAAAAAGATTCATATTTGCATAAGTGGAAAGTCCACCCATTTCCAATGGAAATTTCTCCACCATTTCACTAACCTTTCTCTTGGTTCTCGTGACTAGTTGGACTAACCATGATTTACTATGCTTTCATTTCTTAAAATAACAAGTGTCTACAATTTGTGGATTGATATAACTATGAATAGATTGAGGTTCAATCAAAATAGATATAGATTGCTTAGCAATATTACCTTCAACTTCAACAACAGTTGATTGATGGTCTGCTTTGCGGTCCTCTAGTGCTGCATAGATCCTAGGGATGGTCCTTGCCACTTGTCCCACAATTTTAGCTCCTTGGATGTTGTGAACTTGCTTTTCACTCTCATTCCGATGTGGATAGTTTCTAAGCATACGATCCTCTCCACACCCCCAAAATTGAAGTGGATCTATTTTCTCTCCTTGGCTTCTCTCCAATCTTTCTAGCTGGTTTAGTCACACCCTATGGTGGTTTCCTTGGCAGATTTATGAATTGAGGAGGCTTGAACCTATTCTTCTTTTGGTCAAACTTCTCATTTTTCTGGTCCTTCCATGCCTTATGGAATTCTGGTTTGATTTTGTTCTAATCATAACAATACTTGTTCTTCATTATGGCCTCATCTAGAGTTACAGGTTCATCAAATTCAATTATGTCTTTATAGGTATGTGGAAATCCACTTAGAAATCATTGAATTTTTACTTTTTCATCCTGGATGTACTCGACATATCTCAGTAGCTCCAAAAAATTGTTTTCATATTCTTCCATAGTCATTTTTCCCAATTTTAGCTCATGGAACTTTGTGATCTTTCCATCATAGTACCTACCAGATCGAGGTATTTTTCCTTGAAATATTTATTGAATATATTCCACACAATTTTTCTTTTATTGATCCTATTCTCTTGTCTAAGATGATCCCACCATATAGACACCCTTCCATTTAGATTGAATATATCAACTCTTTCTTTCATATTTCATAAGTAGCATTGGACTTGGAAATAAGCCAAGCCTCAACTTCTTCATCTCTACCAATTGGCAATCGTCGATTAAATCCGCATGCTCTTCCAAGAATGATATGACTATTGTGGGTCCCCTCACATCTGACACTCCCACCCATTAGATCTGGACCCCATATCACATAATTTCCTATCGGGCCCAAACTTTGGTTTCAGGTCCCTGTGAAAGTGGTTTCACGAACCAACTTTGGCATTATTGAACTCACCAACAATTGACACGTGGAGAAGGAAGTTTCCCTTCAGAGTCACGAAAATAAATTAAATCTTGCGCACTTTTGCGAGCCTGAAGCACTCTTGGCTGTCGATCTCCACTGCTACACAACGACTAGATCTCAGCTGCCCTCCATTAGAGGAAATTTAGGGTATAAATTGTGCCTCCTAAGGAAAATAATTAAAATATCCATTTCACATTACAAATATGCCATGTCACACTAAGTCTAGTGAAAGTCAACCTATATTGTCTCATTAATGGTAGTTGACAATAATTAAATATATTTAAAATTTAAAAAAAGAGATATTAACTAATAATTTTATAAATACTAAATATTTATATTTAGTATTTCAAGATAACTTTATTTAAAATGAAATATTATTAAAAAAATTAATTATATAAATGCTTTTAGTATTTCAAAATCACTCCATGGTCATTTTAATTAATACTATATTTAAGATTTAAAGGACTTGGAAATAATGATATTATAAAATATTCTATATTTATTATTTCAAGTATATTTATTGTATTTCGAGATGAATTTTTCAAAACTTAACCAAGGTGAGATTTATATGGAGTTAGCAATTGTCAAATAAAGATATGACACATAAGCATCATTGACTTCTATAGGTCCAACTCAACAATAATGGTTGACCAAAATACTTAAATTCTATTGGTTTGACAAATATTATTTAGTGCACACTAATGCACGACACATTTTTTTTATAAGGCCCATTTTAGACCACAAATTTCCTCTAATGACACCTCGTCACATGCGATCTCTTGCATGTAGATCTGATGTGGTTGATCTGCATCACACCCTTTACTGCATGGAGCCTCTACGTCAAACCTCTTGTCCACGTGGATCCTCCACATCACCCTTCCACATGCAACTGGTGGGGCCCAACAATTTTTTTCAAATTTTCAAAATTTTGCATTTACACATTTAATTCAGCAATAACGAGGATTGATTCAAAATTAGTTATGTCCCTGTATCTATCATTTAACAGAAACATATCTCTACAACACCATTTCTAATTTTCACTTGTAATTTTATATTTTTGGCCCATACAACTCCGATGTTGCAACCAGAAGCTCTGATACCACTCTATAACGTCCTCCTCACCCAATCTGACCATCGAGAGGGGTCATACGTTGATTCGAGGCCTCCAATTTCTCTCCAAATCCAAATTATGAATACACAACAATGAAAATATAAATTGTTGGAACATCATACCACCTAGTACCATAGTCACATACCACCTAGGACCATAGTCTCATTCATTTTCACTTATGTTGCATATTACAAACATTGGTTATGATGGCTTCCTAAGGTCACTAGGGGGTTTTGGACCATTAATTTCACCCAATTCCCACATTTTGGTCAACCAGGAGCTTGATTCCCTTATTAATGATGTTTTTGGTCCCTTGGGGTGCTCCCACTTCTTAAATCATGGATCTGGTTTGACTAGAGGTGCACATGCATTGTATTTGAGTGTTTTTGGATATTTTGGACCATTTATGACTGTCTAGAGCCACTCCCACTCATCCATGCACTCCAAAACACATACCTCACCCTTATTTATGACCAATCATGCTTCCCCAATGTTCACATAGCCATTCGTGACCGTTTGAGGTGGTTTGGGAGCTTATTGGTCCACCTAGGGGGGTTTGAGGTCCAATCTAAGCCTCCCACATGTATGCCACCAATTTTCCTACAAAGGATAACGCTTTTCTCCTATTGTAATATAATCATGTCCCAGACATATTTACAAGTTGGATTGTAGTAGAAATATCATTTATTGGCACCATCTCTATGTGTTAAATTTGCTCTTTTACACTGTTTTCTTCATGTATTGTCAAATTATTTTGTTGTGAGGATTCCGTTAGCTTCTAGATATTTCCATGAATCAGAATTTCACATGGTATCATATCTCTTTGGAGCTGTAATTCGAATTCAAAGATTTTATAACGTTCACATTGCAATATAAGGTCTCCTCTAGTAGATTGAGAGTTTGCATTGCAGGTTGTTCAAGTGATCTTTGTCACTCAGTGCAAAACAACAAATGGAGTAGTATTGTGTCACCTTTATCACTCCATTCAAATAATTTGAGTGGAAGGATAAGATGGTGATCCAGATGATATTTAGAGGTCCCTATAGACTCACCATGGGGACAAAAAATGAGCTGAACTCATCTATTGAGAAGTCCATGTTTTTTAACAGATTGGACGAAGCGTTTGGGATGCTAAGTATAAGAATTTAGAGAGACCTCCTGTTTCATGTTGACAGTCTCACAACACCAAATTAAGTGTGGCTCAAGATCAAGTCATTTTTTGGGAATACTGATGAACTACGAGGCCACCAACTTGAAAACAAGTTGATCACCTTGAATCCAACTCATTTTGAGACGATCCAAGAATTTTTCACCAATTTTAAATCCCTAGTTATTCACTTGAAGCAATGTGGCATTGAAAAGAAGGAATATAATCACATGATTTTTTCCATACTTTCGAAGCTATGGCCTGAATATTCAGTGTTTGTTTCAACATTCCAATCATGCAAGCTGGCAGTTCAAAATACGAGAATGCCAGCTTTTGTAGACTTCATGGAGTCTTTGACTCAATAAAAAGATAAGTTGGTTCAAATGGGTACCATCAAACCATCAAAGGATCAACCCATTTCTATAGGTGTTTTGAATCAAGCAAAGGGAGAGAAGAATCCCAAGGATTCGAAGCAACAAGAGAAGAAGAAGCAGGAGAAGCCAAAATCTCCTGTTGGGGGTTCGAATCCTAGCAAGGACAAAGGAAAGAAGCAAGAGAAGAAAAAAATTCACTTATTGTCACAAAGGTTGGAATCCAAAGAGTGAATGCATGAATAATACCATTGACATGATTACACAACCCCTCGAGAAGAACAACATTTCCCTTCCATATAGAGCAAAGAAGAAGGATGGAGTTTTAAATTTTGAAAACAAGGAGATATGCCATGCACTGGTTGTTGTATCTTCTGGATCTTCCTCCTTCATCATAGATTAAGGTGCCTTAAGGCAGATGGATTCTACAAAATACTCCTTCTTGGCCCTACAACCATATAGTGGTCCTTCCATCCTCATGGGCGATGACTCTGAGATCCCAACCAAAGGGATTGGCAGGATCTATCTTGACAATGGGTACTTCAACAGTGTGTTGTTTGTGCATGATATTGCAATAAAACTATTCTCTGTCTATCAAATGACATATATAGGTTCAGCCAAGAGAGTAAGATTCATTCAAGATGATGTGGAAATATCATAAATTTATACAGGCAAAGTTGTTGTAGTGGGTATTGTAGATCATGAGTCAAGAATGTACAAGTTTTCACACTTTCTTCCTTACTCCTCAAGGAATGCACTTCTGTCACATGCCAATGAGATAAAAAATATATGGAATGATAGGTTTGGATACCTTTACTATAGACATCTTCAATCTTTGATAAAAGAAAACATGGTTGAAGGACTTCCAAGCATCAAGTTTTCCAAAGTCACATGAAAGGGATGCTTTGTTGGGAAGGATGCATAGTGCAAGTATGACAGGGGGATGGAAAGAAGGGTTGTACAAGTGATTGAATTGATACATTCATATATTATAGTACATATTCCCACACCCTCCTATGGAAAATAAAGGTATGTCTTCACATTCATATATGATTTCTCAAGGTATTGTTGGGTGTTTTTCCTCAAGCAAAAATCTGAAGTGTATGAGATCTTCAAAGCTTTCAAAGCTTCCATTGAGAGCTTTAGTGAGAAGAAGATAAAGGTATTAAGGAATGATAATGGAAATGAATATTTAAATAATAAACTACATCATCTATGTGAATATAATTACATTCAAATGCAACATTTAGTTCCTTACACACCACAACAAAATGGTGTGGCAGAGCGCAAGGCTAGAGCATTGAAGGAGATGACCACATGCATGTTGGAGGATAAGTATTTGTCTCATAAGCTATGGTATGATGTGATAAATTGTTCTGCATATGTTCAGAAAAAAATTCCACACAAAGCATTGGAAGATAAAACTCCATTTGAGTCTTGGAGAGGTCAAAACCAAATGTGTCTTATTTCAAGATTTTTGGCTCAAAGGCATCGGCTATAATTCCTCGAGAGAAAAGGAAAGCCTTGCAAACTAAAATAAAGGAGTCCATAATGGTTGTATATGATGAAGATAAAAGGTATAAAATCTCCTTGATCCATTATCTTAGAAAAAATTCATTAAGAGAAGTGCACACTTCGAAGCAGAGCTTATGCAAGAGGTCGAACTAGTAGACGTGGATTGCTCATACCATCCACTCAATGATGATGTCAGTGATTTTTATCTTTCTGATTTTTCTGATTCTGATATGGAATATTAATATTATGACATGCATGTATATCATGACTCTCTCATAATTCCAAAATGGGTAGATAAAACCATACAAGAAATTGGTGATCTTGCAGAAGATCCACTAGACTCTAGGAAGACTAGATCTCAGTTTCACAATGATTTCTCCACTTGTGATTCATATCCTCTAGAGAGGTGTTTTATGATGGTTATATATGATCCACAGTCATATGAATAAGCATCACATGACCCAATATGACAAACAACCATGAAAGAAGAGTTCAAGTCTTTGGAAGACAATGAAACTTGGGAGTTGGTTCCTCTATCTTCCAAGAGGAAACTATTGAAATGTAAATGGGTTTATAGGACCAAGAATATAAGTCCATATTGGTTTCCAAATGATTCTCTCAAGTCCATGGAGTGTACTATATAGATACATTTGCACTGGTTCCAAAGTTGGACTTAATCAGACTAGTTTTGGCCATTGCCGCATCTAAGCGATGGGAGGTGCACCGTATGGATGTGAAGAGTGCTCTTATTCATTGTGAAATTCATGAGGATATTTATATGAAACATCCTAAAGGTTTCATTCATGATCCTTCACTTGTTTGTAGGTTGAATAAGTCTCTCTATGTCCTCAAGCAAGCCCCTAGGGCTTGGTATGCCAAGATGGACAACTTTCTTCTCTCACAAGGTTATGAAAGATAAAAATCTGATCCTAATGTGTATTTGAACCATTTAGATGACTATATTCAAATCATAGTACCATATGTTGATGATAGTTTGATCACTGGAAGTTGCATTGTTGATATAGGTCATTGCACAATTCATTTTCTATGGTTGACCTACGATTGTTGAAACAATTCCTTGGGTTGGAGATTGAACTATCTGATGTACGTACTAAGGTCATCCAATCAAAGTGTGATTCAGAAATATTATTAAATTTAAAAATGGATGAATGTATATAAGTTAAGTATCCATTTCTTTCAGGAGTAAAACTAGGTGATTTTGGTTCATATCCATTGTTGGACAACTCGTTGTATAGGTAACTAGTTAGGAGCTTGTTGTACCTGACGCACTCTTAACCTAATTAGGATTATGCAGTAGGTCCTATTGCAATATATATGCATGAGCCTCAATATATCCATTGAAATACTGCCAAAAGGATCTTGCATTCTGTGCAAGGAACCAAAAATTTTAGGATACACTTTGCAGCTAGTTCTCCACTAGAACTACTAGGGTTTATTGATTTAGATTGGGATGGAGATTACACTGGTAGTAAGTCCACTTCAGGTTGTGTATTCATGCTTGCACATGGTCCCATATGCTGGTAAATTAATAAACAAAACACTATTTCCCTTTCATCAGTTGAGGTCGAGTAAGTTGAGGTCGAGTATAGAGGATCAGTGAATGCGGATACATAATGTGTGTAGTTGCAAGGCAGTCTTGGAGAACTTGGTTTTTCATTTGATTCACCCACTGTAATTTGGTGTGACAATAAAAGTGAAATCAAGATATCTCTTAGGATTATTAATCCTTCCTTGTCCAATTTGGTCATATGTCTAAATCGGGAGTCCATCCAGTCTATTTTTAGTCACTAGCACCATTGGGTCCACTTGGCCTAATTGGGGCACATGTTTCAGTTACTAAAGTGTGGGGAACACTAATTGAGGCCTAATTCCATTGATTGCACTTTCATGCATCAGTTTAGGATCCTCCTAGACCAATCCCTACAATTTAGGAGCCATTGGGAGTGCCAAAACCAACCAAGGTCAGTTCAATTGAGTTGGTGACTAGTCAAGCTAAGTTAGGAGTTAGTTACATTTAGTTCTAGTCTTCTACATTCAGTTAGTGCTAGGTTTGCATGGCTGCATGCAGGAGGGGCACATTTCTCACCTACCACAGTCAGTTAGCCTTAGTCAACACTGAATGAAACACTTGAGTTGTGTTTTAGAACTCCGATGAACTCTGGTTATGGTTTAGACAAGGTCAGTTAACTATTGAGTCCTTCGATAGTGATTTAGACAAGGTCTTAGTTACCTACAGTCAAGTAGAGTCTAATCAATTCAAATTTACACATGTGGATTTGAATTGCATGTGGATTTTAAAGCCATTGTACTTCATTGTAATTATTATCTAATTACCTTTTGATTAATGAAAGCATTCACAACTTCAAGCCATTTTTTCATTGTTTCATTCTTCAATTGCTGAGTAAATTGTGTGATCTATCTTGTGAGTTGTGTGTTTGTCCACAGATCTATGTGCTCAATTTAATATGGTATCAGAGCATAGGTCCCAGGTTCAATTCTCTTAAGCCGCCACACCTCTGGGAATATAAAACAAGTGGTTTAACCTCCACTCCTGGTGATAGGGCCTTGTGATAGGTTTCAAATGTCATCAACATTTGCAGGTTTTGGTGTAACGACAAACCTTACATGGTATCAGCGCCTCTCACCGTGGAAGGGGATTTCATTCATAAAGCTCCTGTATGCGAAGACAACTTGATGAAATGCCTCTTCTTTTGAAGAAACATAACATTTCTGTACCTGCTAGTGCAAGGAAGGATGACTCTGAAGAAGAAGATGAAGAATAACAAAGGAAAGACCATACACTGAAGGCTTGCTGCACATCAACACATGTCTTCCCCATTGATTCTAGATCTTCCAACCATATGGCTGCATCCAGAGAATCATTCTCTTCTTTTCAGTCCTTTGATGGTCCTAGTATTCAAATGGGCAATAACAGTAAAGTCAAAACAAAAGGGAAGGGCTTTTTCAAGCTTGAACATGGAAGGTTCAAATATGTGCTATTTGTTCCCTCCCTAGCTTCAAACCTATTATTTGTCTATCACATGACCCATACTGGATCTCCAAAGCGAGTGATATTTGGTCTCGACTTAGTAGAGATCACAAATATCTCTACTGGGAACATCATTGCGAAGGGTGTTGCAAATCATGCTTCAAAAGCATATGAGTTCTCACATTTCGCGCCTCCTTCAAAACCAGTGCACTCTCAGCAGCCACTTGCAAGGGAAAGTAAAATCATTGCATCTACTTTTTTTGCAGCTTCTACTAATATTATAGATCCATCTTTATCAGTTTATGAGATTGAGATTCAGGGTTACTCAGATCTAGATTCAGTCCCTACTTCCAAACTGGAAGCTAGGAAGATGACTGGAAACTCACCTCACACTCAGAAAGGAAAGACCCTTGCGCTATTCCATGCAATCTTACCTCCTTCAGAGAGATGCAATAGACTCCCTGTAAGATGCTATATGGCAAGGGCTCAATCTCACTACATTCAGAAGAATGGATATGATCATACAACTATTCATTAAACAAGAGACAAAGGTTACATTCCTCCTTCCTTCCATCATCATTTTTGGAGAAGAAGGAGAAGTCTACATGCCAGGCCCCAGAATACCTGTGCAAAGCACACCATGCATGCTGCTTCACTACCTCATAGAGATGAATATTGCAGCAACACATTTTCAAGTTTTTCAAACTTGAGACCTGATTCTACCTGCTTAGATAGAGGGAGGGATTTTTTCCCCTGTGGTTTTTTCCCCAGCTCCTTGTATTAAGCAGTTACTTTATTTTACTTGATGTAATGGGTGAGCTATGGTCTTAGTTACCAGGGCCCACAGATTGTCCAAATTAGCATTCATGGGTGTGTTAGGATTATTAATCCTTCCTTGTCCAATTTGGTCATATGTCTAAATCAGGATTCATGTCTAAATCAGGAGTCCATCTAGTCTATTTTTAGTCACAAGCACCATTGGGTCCACTTGGTCTAATTGGGGCACATGTTTCAGTTACTAAAGTGTGGGAACACTAATTGAGGTCTACTGCCACTAATTGCACTTTCATGCATTAGTTTAGGAGCCTACTAGACCAATCCCTACAATTTAGGAGCCACTGGGAGTGCCAAAACCAACCAAGGTCAGTTCAGTTGAGTTGGTGACTAGTCAAGCTAAGTTAGGAGTCAGTTACATTCAGTTCTAGTCCTCTACATTCAGTTAGCGCTAAGTTTGCATGGTTGCATGTAGGAGGGGCGCATTTCTCACCTACCATAGTCAGTTAGTCTTAGTCAACACTAAATGTAACACTTGAGTTGTGTTTTAGAACTTTGATGAAATCCAGTTATGGTTTAGACAAGGTCAGTTAACTATTGAGTCCTTCGATAGTGATTTAGACAAGGTCTTAGTTACCTACAGTCAAGTAGAGTCTAATCAATTCGAATTTCCTCATGTGGATTCGAACTGCATGTGGCTATTTAAGACATTGTACTTCCTTGTAATTATTATCTAATTACCTTTTGATTAATGAAAGCATTCACAGCTGCAAGCAATTTTTGCACTGTTTCATTCTTCAATTGTTGAGTAAATTGTGTGATCTATCTTGTGAGTTGTGTGTTTCTCCATAGATCTATGTGCTCAATTTAATAATATCCACATATCGAGTATAGAGACGAAGGACCAAGCAAATTAAGATTCACATGCACTGCATCGAGAGATTGGTGCATGTACATGTGATATCATTGCAATATTGCCTATATGTAGAGAAAAATACTGACATATTCACCAAGAGATTCACATAGAAGACATTCACCTATATTAGATCACTCCTTGGGGTCAGTGACACAAGGTGATGAGTGATATTCACTTTCATATTTTGCTCCATGTCCATTTTAGAGGGAGGTTTTATTCCCATGTGGTTTTCCTTCTTATCTTGGTTATATGGACAAATAAATTTTTGTAAGAGGTGACTTGAGCCTTAGTTTCCAAGGCCTCAACTTTTGAAATGGTTACACTAAGTCAAACTTAAGGGGGGGAGGTGTTAGAAAATTATACCAACTAATACCATAGTCACATACCACATAGGACCATAGTCTCATTCATTTTCACTTATGTTTCATAGTCCAAACATTGGTTATGATGGCTTCCTAAGGTTATTGGGGGGTTTTCGACCATCAATTGCACCCAACACCCACATTTTGGTCAACTAAGAGATTGGGAACCCTGATTAATGACGTTCTTGGTCCCTTGGGGCTCTTGGCACTCCTTAAATCATGGATCTGGTTTGACTAGAGGCTCCCATGCATTTTCACAACAAGATTTGTACCCAAAATCCGACGACATCCGAAGAAAAGTACTGTTTTATCGGATTTCACTTTGAAATTATGAAATTTGATTTTGTTTTTTAAATTGATAGAATTATATGCCGAATTTCTGACGTAAATATTCGACGTTTCCATTGTCGTAATTTCAACGAGACTTTGTCATATTTTCGACGAGAATTTGTCAAATTTTCGTTGAAACTTTGTCGGATTTTTGATGAGATTTTGTCGAAGTTTCGACGAGAGTTTGTCGGATTTTTGACGAGGCTTCGTCATATTTTTGATGTCGCCATTTGTCATATTTTCAACGTATTTGGCATATTTTTGCAACGGTAACTAGGCTCCATTTCTTCAGATATCCGATGATGGTTGAATTTGAAAATATATAAATTACAGAAACATTCCAACATGTTTTCTATAGAAGAGACGGTTTGTGGAAATTATTTTATTGCTTGACTGACAGTTTACGAATTATTTTATTTTTCTACAGACGATTTTTGGATATCATTTCATTCTTTGACAGATGGCTTGCAGAAATTATTTTATTCTTTGAAAAATGGTTTGCAGAAATAATGATGTGTGGAGGTTGATTTTTTAAGATCATCGATAGTCTTCATTCAATGTTTTCATGACAAAATGTCAAATAGCAATATTCCTGATCCAAATGAACAAAATCGATAATTGCTAGGTAAACTATGGGATGGAGTGAAAAGAAGGGGTGATGGGAAATTTTATTGTCCATGTAGTCAATGTAGGGGATTTAAGGGGAGAATAATATTGATCACAACAACAAATTTTTTTTGTAGGGAACATGGACACGCTGAGGGGGGGAATGAATATCGTCTATTTGTAAGTTTTGCATTATAAAGTTTTTTTATATTTTTGCTTTGGTAAATGTATGCATTATTTTAATATTTCTTATATTAACTTATATCTATTGATGTATTCACGTAATTATAAAGGAAAGACATCCCATGGCATATCGTCAAGAGGAAGTGCTTTCAGAACAAGTACCGAAAAACATGGATCTATGATTAATGGAGAACAAGTTAATGATCCTATTGAAGAAGATGATCATACCGATAACATAGTTGAACATGATGGTACAAATACATTGATCCATGGTCGATTTAATGTTAGAATGGATGATGATGATGATGATGATCATGAAAATATTGATGACTTTGATGATGTTCACGATTTACCTCTTCTTGAGAAGGAATACGAACCCCTTTAGGAAGGCTCCAACACAAATCTTCTCTCTAATATATTGTTTATAATGAACTTGAAGGTTATGAATGGTATTTAAAACATACTAGTCACACAGATGTTAAGATATGTAAGATAATCCATCACATATATATGATCGTGATAAATTTATCTTTGTTCCTCTAATAATTCTAATGTTAATTCATAATTCAAATTAATACGGATGAAATGTGTTTCATTAGGATTATTTATATATTATACTAACTAGATTTTTATTTTAATTTGTTGTAACTTGATACCTGAATTTTTGTTAGCACCATCAAATATTTTACCTCGCATATATTGAGATTTATCTGGCATCATGAAAAAAATTGGAATGCATTAGGAAGCAATTCATGCATGCCCCGATGACCATGTTATATATTATAATCAACATGAATTTGCAATAGAATGTCATATAAGTAGATATCGAACAGATCAAGTAACAAAAAAGGTGCCTCGCAAGGTTCTTTGTTATATTCCCATTATTCCATATTTGCAACGATTGTTCACGTGCAAAAACATAACGCAATTTATGGATTACCATGCAAGTAACATAAGTCAAGATGACGTTATTCGAATTCTCGAAGATGGTTCTGCATTTAGAGATACGGAGGGAAAATGGCCTCACTTTAAAGAAGAACCTCATAATATTAGGATTTCTTTCGCAACATATGCTGTTAATCCATTTGTAGAGATGAGACCCGTTTACATGGTGCGGCCAATTTTTGTTATTTACAATAACATTCCTCCATGGTTGTCAATAAAGAGGGAGCACATAATGTTGTTGATGATTATTCCAGGTATATTGTGTCTACATTTGTTTTATTT
>LPNX010644868.1:3890-84030 GCA_001517045.1 Pseudotsuga menziesii
TATGGTATTAAATAAGAAGAAGATGTTTACATGCGATCATTTGTCCTTCACCTGGGAAAAAAGGCTCTTACTTGGTTTGTGGGCCTAGATAAAGGAACGATATCATCCTTTGCAGAATTGGTGGAAACATTTTGTAACCACTGGGATTCAGAGCGTCGTGGCAAATGGATACCTCATGTCAAGCATGCAAGGGACTTGTTCAGTAAGGAAGCCCAAAACAAAGATCAGGTCGAAGCATTCATTGTTCAAGGTCTAACTGATGATATCTTAAGCACGATAGATGAAGCTTCCCAAGCAGATGAATATGATGATGGTCCCATATATGAATATCCAAAAGTCCTAGAAGATGAAGAAAAAAAGGATAGGGTGAGATCTCCCGCCCAACAAACAACGACTTGTTATGACATCTCAGAGCTCTGGGAACATAATGATGGAAATTACGAGGATGATGGGTATTAGACATTAATGGGTCCACTTTTTTATGATCCCTCGACACCAGGTAGCATTATCTCCATACGATGCAGGGAGAAAGAGAATCTTGATGAAGTTACTCATGTAGAGCCAGAATTTAACACTATTTGGGATGAGGAACTTTTAGTCATCTCCAACAGGGATATTGAAGACATAACTTACGAAGACCTTATTGAAAGAGATATGAGAATTCCTTCTCCTTATGAGGCTAATGACAAAGAATGGATCAAACCTTTTGCCACCATAATCGAATATGAAACATCGCTATACTTTGCATATAGTTGGCATATGCAGATGGCCCATTATGATGAAAATTTCGAAGATTTGGGACCCTGTATCTTTGGTGATTCTTCCATGATGTCTCAGTCATACTCATCCTACAGCAGGGAAGCATGTTGCATAGAGGATACATTTGTAGATATTCAACATATGATGACCGTAGGTTATCACTCTCAGTTGTGCTCCTCGGGAAGCATTGAATAAGTTGTCCATCCCACTCTACCCTACATTAGTAAGCCCTTAATGATACATATCAACAAGACCGAGGAAGGTAGGTTGATAGGTATGATTTTCATTCCTTAGCTTTGCAATATTTATTGTTTAACTTTTCATTTGAAGCATGAAGGTATGAATTATATAGCTAACAATTTCAAAATTTCAAGGATTATTGGGGTTACTAGCATGATTATGGAAAAGATAAGCATTATACTTGTATGTCCAAAGAAATGTTTGAGTAAATTCAGAGACAGGTTGCAGCTCACATATGAATATTTGTGAGATCTGACTCTACAAATAGCCTCCCAAGTTCAGGATTTATGGGCAAGATTCAAGAATTCTTTTTTCTTAGAAGATATGTATGACGAAGGTGTCCCATACATAAGTCCGCTAGAAGCATGGATAAATGAATCTTGTCAAATCAATGCTTCTATGTGGCACTGGTTTCAAGTATTCCAGATTCTTAAGAACTTCTAGTTTACTGCACTCACCAAGGTAAAGATCTTGGTACAATTCAACATATCATCAATGAGGTATTGTCATGGATTACATTAAAAGACAAAGGTAAGATATCAAGTATGAATTGCTTACTTAGGTGGTTACATTGGTGGTATGATTTTACCTAGCCTACTTTGACTGCCATATTTAGGTAGTGATAGTTGCATTAGGCATATTTTTGTGCATTTTATTTGATGTCTTTTCATTGTCTAGTTAGTTTTTATTGTTCTTAGTTTGTTTCCCTCATTTTGTGAACAAGGAAGGACGAAAGTGTTTGCCCTTAGATGCTTTTAATCCTCTCAGGAATTTGATATGTGTGTGGATCTATAGGTACCAGTAGATTCATAGGTTCTCGAGCAACCCTGAGAAGAGCACTCATCCCACAATTGGAGCCAGTGTTATGTTGCACCTTTACCCAGCGCACCTTCAGGTGTGCCCCATGGAGAGAGGGCCAATTTTTTCGACCAAGAGGGGTGTTATCAAGCAACAGTGGTTATGGTTGGGCCATTTGGTCATCCTTTAGGGGTACTATGTCTTAATGGCACTACTAACTACCCTTTATTGGGGTTTTTTATTTCGGGGTTGGTGTATGGGGCCCCTAAGGGTTGACCACTAGGTCACATGGCTCCATATTTTTTTTATGTACTATGGTGGCCTTTGTTTCAGCTGTGAGACATTTGTCTCCCTTCACAAACACTTTGTACACCCTCATGGCCTCTCAGATTGTTGGCTCCTACTCTCCCTGGCCTTATCTCCTTAGAGGAAGACATCCTCCATACCAGGTTGTTTTCATACTTTGAGGATGGCGTTGAGGGATTTTACAGCATTCTAGGGGTTAGATGGGGTGTAACGCCCTCCCTCCAACTCACTCCATCCTTTCGTTCAGATTGATTCATTTATTTGAGCGTTTTTTGGCACCTGGGGCTACAAATACCCCAAGTAGCCTACCTTAAGCCTACCTTAGGCTATATTTTATTATTATTTTATTTTAATTTTAAGTTGATATTTTATAATTTCAAATTTACTTATTTTAAGGCATGTAGGCATGGATATTTTAAAAAGTGTGTGTGAGATCATTAAATAGATCTCCTCACTTTCATTTGAAGGCGGAACTTATGGGATAACACACTATGTTACGTTTCTACCCTTCTAGGGCTCTTTGGATGTGATGCACTCTTCTTGAGGAAGGAATTTTTTTGGGTTTGATGATTAATTCTTGGAGTTTCTTTGGTTCAACGCTCTTGCTAAGGTGATGCTATATTTGTTTGCTTAACACATGCACAAGGAGTAGGGTTTGCGTCTTGATCTCTCTTTGCTCCTTGTTGATGAATGATGTATGTTTATGGATTGAATGGTATCCTATAGAGTTGCATTTTGTTTTGTCAAGATCTTTGTCAACTTTAGGCACCTTGGTTATGGAAGTACGCCCATTTAGGAGTAGTTCTAGGGCTATAACTTTAGGGCTCTAGGGGTTACTTGCCAACCTAGGTTGATCTTCTCTAGAAGGCTAGTTGTTCACTCCTTAGATGCCCTAGGTTAAGGTAGGATTGTGCTAGGGTTTTTCTCCCTAGATCTCAAACCTCCCTCTTTTCCAAAACCTAGTCAATAGGGTTAAATAGATTGCATTTTGCATCTGTAAATTTGCATTCTCATGGTAAAATTAGGGTTATAATTAGGTCTACATTTTTATGTTGTAAACCCTAAAAATAAAATAAAAAAATTTGCATTTTTTGCCTCCCTAAAATTTCGGCCACTTTCCCTATAAATTCTCCCTGACATCTAAATCACTAAGAACCCTAAGGCGGAATTCTTGGAAACCCTAAAAATCCAAAATTTACAAAAATCTCAAAATATGCCCTAAAAGAGCCCTAATTCAGCCCTAAAAGCCCTAATTGCCTTTTACCCTCGTTGCTTCCCTGGTACTCTCTCTCTCTTCACCTCTCTCTCTCTCTCTTCACCTCTTGGGTCTCCCTTTGTGACAACTCAAACCCTTACCTTAGGGCTTCCCTTTACCCAAACCTTCTAACCTACACATGCATAAACAAGAGGTTAATAGATGCTGATAACAAAATGTAATGTGTGTTTTGGCTTGATGTAATGCATGTAAATGTTACACTTAGTCTGCAAATATACACATTCATCTTAGACTTTATGTTAACCATTACAAGCACCAAATTAGATTAGCTAAGATGCATATGGAATCAACGTTGAATTCCTTCATGAATGCAAATTTACACTACTGATATGTATTGTTGGCGTCAGAGTTACTACTGCTATCATAATCCATAATGTTAGCACATATACATATACTTGTTTCAGTTTGTGTTGGTTATTGCAAAATTGGTTAAATAGACACAAGTGAATTACTTGTTTATGGTAGTATAATGCTGGTGTAAAATATGACTGTGTAAGTGACCGAATGCACATTGTTGTACATGTTGCATAATCATATGAGAACCAAACCTTAACAAACAAAAAATGGTGTTTATTTCTTGTGATAATGATAATAGTGCTGCTATGATTTGTCCTAAAACTCATGTCCAATGCTGCTATAATAAATGATTGAATACTAAATCTTGTTATTCACTTGCACATAGTCATGTTGCTATACTAATGTGTTACATGATATTTGTACATGCACCCTTTCGTTTACATTTGGGAAATAGGGCATACCTTTGGGTGTTGCATGAGCTATTGAGCTTCTGTCCTCCCTTGTGACTTGTATGCCCCTGACAGTATTTGGGTGAGTCAAGTAGGGTTAAGTACTTTTCATGAGATGTAATCGTTACCTTTGATTCAATAAGAATACCAAGGAACAATTATTTTTCTTCTGGAAAAGATTATATTGCTACGATACAACATTGTCTTTATTAATCATGATGACTATTATTGCCTTGAATTAATGTTAAAACTTCATGTTGTTCTTGGATAACTATCCATCTTACTACATACACAACTGCATTTAAATGTTTGGGCTCGACAAATGCTTGTACTTACACTTGATTACACAAGTGGCTAACATTTGGACACATTGCCACTATAACAACAACTCTTATTCACCTTTTCAAATTCCATTAGGCACTCATCACTAATAATCTCTAAAAAGAACACTTTGTCTTAATGTCTTAGCTGAGTAGAAATAAAGCTCTCCCCTAGAAAGTTTCCACTTTCGAAAAAGTTGGAAACAAGTGACTAAAATGGGTCACTGTTCCCAGGCATACTTGACGATGGTTTAGACTTTCATTTCAACCTGTAACACAACCTACCCCTAATCCGTAGGTTCAATTGAGATAACTTTCAACCTAATCGAGAGCCTACTCCACATGTGAGATTGATAACTTTACTTTTTATATTTTTATAATTATAGTTGAGGCCTTAAGGCAACTACCTATTTGTCTATTTGTTTAATACAAATATTCTCTAGAATCCACGTTAACAAACGAGTTTACCACGACATTAATGGAGATGATGTGCAGAGCAGGGAGATTTTTGGTCGCCTTAGATGCAAATATGCAACCTATACTACACCTTTCAACTTTGGACCGTTTTGTCGTTGGCAAAATTGAGAGGGATCCCATCATCGATTCGGTGGAGGCCCAAAAGCGATGACTGATTCCTGTGCTCAGGAGAAACTGGAATTAAAAAAGTATTTGCTTTTGTCCAAATGATCTATGGCTGGCATGACAATAACATCCAGATATGGTGGCGAAAGAAATCCTCGAACGTCTAAATTGTAGCCGAGAATCGAGTGTATCTGTCTCCTTATTCTACAGCAAAATATTAGCGGGGTCAAGAAACTCTATTTATCTTAAAGAATAGGGAGATATTGGCCATGAGTGAAGCTTCGTGTTTTACAATTTAACAGATTCGTGCACTTCCTGAAAACATTTTGATTCTTGTGGCTTTTTCAGAAACTCTCCGTTATGGTTGTGAAATCTTACCTTAACCAGCCAGATTCTTCCCCCACACTTGGAGTTTTCAGAAAAAGCTTCAAATGCAGAACTTCAATAAAGAAAATATGCCCTACAAGAATACTGGCACTTGCAACTACTGCAGCGCCTTCTTTGCAGATTCGTCGAGGCAACACAAGCAGACGAGAAGTTGTGACGGAACGAACGGCCGAACTCAGGGAGAGCAATCATCAGAGGATCAAGCTGAATGGTGATGATGGGCACTGTCAGGCGGCGTTAGCAGAAATGTGGGAAGAAATACAAGGATCCCACCATTGGAATGGTTTGTTGGATCCAGTTCATCCATTTCTGCTATCCGAGATTATCAGATATGGGGTATTCGTGCGAACTTGTTATGAAGCTTTTGATATGAAGCCTGGGTCTAAGTATCATGGGTGCTGCAAATATGGTCGGAAGAATCTGTTTGGTCAATTAGGGTTGGAGAATTGTGGTTATCAAGTTACAAAATACATTTACGCCACACCAGATATAAATTACGTCCCCGATTTCTTGAAAAATAATTTGGAAGCTGCTGGAGATGGAATATCTAACTGGATTGGTTACGTTGCAGTTTCAGCCGATGAGAAGGAGATCAAGCGGCTTGGACGCAGAGACATTGTGGTGGCATTGAGAGGCACTGTTACCTATGGGGAATGGCTTGCCAATTTAACCGACATACTGACCCCTGCAAGGTTAAATCCATTGAACCCACGCAAGGATGTGAAGGTGGAAATGGGGTTTCTTGGGCTCTATACTTGTCATGATTCGGCTTGCAGGTTCAACAATGGAAGCGCAAGAGAGCAGCTATTGTCTGAGATTGCAAGACTGATACAAAAATACAAGGGAGATGATCAGCCTGAGCTCAGCATAACCATAACTGGACACAGCATGGGCAGTGCACTGGCTATGTTATGTGCTTACGATCTAGCCGAGATTGAACTAATAAACCGTCCCGATTATGGATCTTGTTCAAGAATTATACCAATCACAGTATATTCATTTGGAGGCCCCCGCGTTGGAAATGCGGCCTTCAAAGAACGATGTGAGGAGCTTGGTCTCAAGATTCTACGAATCGTGAATGTTCACGACGTTGTGACAAAGGTACCGGGTGTAATCTTCAATGAGAATTTTCGGCTCTGGGAAAACTTTAAGGGCTCTGAGAATTTTCCATGGAATTATTGTCATGTGGGTGTTGAGCTTGCGCTGGATCATAAGTTATACAGTCAATTCTTCAAACCGAAAGCTCAACATCCCTCCTGCATTCACGATCTGGCAACGTATTTGCAGCTCTTGACTTGTCGAAGCATTCATGAACACCATTCATGCAGTCTCCACCCATCGGATAGCTGCCCTGATTCGTTTATAAGGCACCTGTGCGTTTTTTTTGAGAAGCATGTAGTATTCGATTGCATCCATCTTATTTTGGGTTTAATTCTTTATTCCGGCTTCCTTGCTGGCTCTAATCTGAATATATGGATCTACCACTTTGATCCTGGTTTATAAAATGTTTCGTTGTTATAAACCAAACAAGGTCATTGTACAAGCGCTTGCGACTACCCTCTAATTTAACTAAGTCCACACTCCTCAAACTTTAGATTTTTTCAATTACCTCTTATAACAGTAATGGGAATAATGTCAAACTGCTACATAGAGTTATTACCTCTTATAACTACTGTATCACAGCCAAGAGTAAAGTAAAGTGGGCTCTATTGCAACTTTGTAATTATTAGTGCAGCTACCAGTAAAGTGGTAGATAAACACAACCAACCATTTAGTTTTGTAAAGATACCTAACTAGTTTTGTAAAGATAACTAGCTGTTAAATAAAAGCTAAAATATATAATTTTATATTCATTATTCATACCAAATTTTAGCCCTTAAACAAACCCTAAAATATATAAATTTATATCCATTATTCTTACCATATTGAAAAAACAAATACAAAACAAATATTATTTAACAAAAAGAAAAAAAAAACCTGATATGAAAAAACAAAAACAAATTGTTATCTTTTTTTTTAACAACCTTGTAACTGAACCTTACTTAAATCTTAATCAAGATGAATTTAAGCATAACAAGATAGGACGACTATGAAATGAAACCTTTGTTACACTTAGGGTTAATCTTCTTGATCTACTCAAACAAATCCAAAATCTGAGATAATATCTAAATACTTATCCTAAATACTACATAGTTATTACCTCTTATAACTATAATGAAAATAATGTCAAATTGCTACCTAATGTGTATAATAATGTCAAAGTGTTACAGTGGTATATAACTATTGGGGTTGGATCTGTTTCTCCAAGCTCTTTTGGAGGAAGTTCTATTTTTAGCACCTGGGTTTGAGAGTATAAGTTTCAGACAAGTTTATTCGGAAAATAATATGGAAGCTGATTTCTATTTTAAAGGAGGCTTACTGCTCAAGAAAGGAGATTGGGTTTTTTTTAATATGAAAATAATATGGAAGCTGATTTCTATTTTAAAGAAGACTTACTGTTCAAGAAAGGAGATTGGGTTTTTTTTAATATGAAATTGCTTCGTCTGTCTACATCTTTTGATTAGGAGGATAACCAAACAGATCTCTAATGGCCTGATGATTCATATTTTATTGGATCTTATGATTTTGGTTTTAAATTTTGAGATGAAATTATTTATAGCTTTTAAATTTTTTAGAACAATCTTTTTTTTTTTAAAACCAAAATGCTAAACTTCTTCAATATCTATATTCCATAAATATAATATGATTTTTTTTCTTATAAAAAAAAATGTGATGAATATAGTTGAATGTTTTTAGGAACTGTAAATTGTATATAGAAACTATTTCCCTATCGTACAAAATTCTTTACATAATTTGAATTCGCGAACTGGTAATTAGTATAGTTTAGACAACTCCTCTCTGTATATGATATTGTATCTGTACGTTTCTCACCTCAGAGATATATATTTTCCTATCAGTTATGAATAGAAAATATTCACATTTTGTTTGAGAAAACAAAAATCTTTAATCCCGTTAATGAATAATAATGGTGTATTCTCTTGATTGCCAATTTGAAAATTTTCGCTTCTTGGGATCCTGTCAGGAGTAAACTATACTTTAGACCATTGGCTTCAAAAATCTATCAAGTTATTTGGTCAAAATTGTTTAAAAATAGTTTTTATTGATTGAAATTGCATAATTTGGATAGCCCAAGGTTTTAAATCTATTTCTACAATAAAAATTGCAATTTTAATACTGAAAATCTCTTTTCCAACAACAAATCGAATTTCGATCAAACTTACCTAAAAATACAAATAGTCCATCCTGTGGATTAATGCGTGCTCTTCATCGTGTTGCCTTCCGAATCTGTAATGATCCCAGATTGAAGACATGACGGATATTATATTTATATTTGGATTTGATATGGGGCTGGGCACACGCAGCGCATGCACATTTGTTTATTCATTTCACTGAAACAGGCAATGTGCGCTGCATTATTGCAGCTGGATGGTCCACTGTGTGCGCTTCATCTTGGGTTTTTGTTGTTCTTGGTAAGAATCCAATGCTTTTTCAACACTTTTCCTTCCATGCCGGCTTTGGAATCAAGCTGCAGCTGGGAAGCAACCACACCGCATAACTTCATAATTTCTAGAGTTTAGCTTACTGCATCTTCGGAGTTGGTTAATTTCTAAACTATTTGCATCTTTTCAGGCAAGTTTGGTCGGAATTCGGTCACACTATTTGTTGTTAAAATTGATATTTGCAGTGATAAAATTGCAATTTTTATTGCAGAAATGGATTCAGGACCCTTTATTACCTTTGGGGCACCCAGATTATACAATTCCAATCACTGAAAACTACTCTTTAAAAAATTTCCACGGGATTTTGGCCAAAAAACTCACTGGATTGTAGGTGCAAATGGTCTAGAGTTTAGCTTACTGCAACTTCATATAGTCCTTCACATAGTCCTTCACAGACGACATAAATTATGAGATCTTAGAACATGTCATGTTTTAAATTTATGTAATTATGTGTACAATTATTTAAATTATTTAGATATTATTTTAGATTTTGAATTTGGTTGAATGGATTAACAAATTTAATTTAAGTGTAATAGGTGTACCTTATTGATTTATTTCATGGTTGTATATTGTTATTTTTAAATGCATTAGTATGTGTTTTGTGCTTATACTAGCACATCCACATGGTTTGTGGTTGGATCACTTGGATAGGGATCAAGTGGTTGAGAGATAGTAATGGAATAGAAGACGCTTTGAGAAGAAAAAAAATTATTTCTTATATTCTTTTAGTTATTTTTTGTATTATTTCTTTTGATCTCAAATTCTTTTAGTTATTTGCCATGAATTGTTGGTTATCCATTCATCAGTTATGAATTATCCATGCATTGTTACCAGTGATCTATTTACGGGCTAACTACCAGTTATTTTTTATACTAAACTAGTGCCATAGAATCAATCTAGACAATACATTCCTCGTCCATAGATGAAAAAACATAGGTTGTAGTCCACCCTAAATCTCAAATAAAAACGTCTATAGACTTAATTAATTAATATTTTTATTATTTAATTACAATAATAAAATAAAAATTTGTTACAAAACTAGTAATAATTTCAAAATGTGATAATTAACCATAGACCCAACCCAAAAAAAACATGTATCTAAAATGGCCCAATACTTTGTGGGATATGGGTTAATGACACCCCATGGTTAATAGATTCAAGATGAATGGTGCCCCTTGCTTGATAGATGGAGGATTAATGGCACCCAATGCTTTTGATGGGATATGGGTTAATGACACCCAATGCTTGATAGATTCAAGATGAATGGTGCCCCTTTCTTGGTGGTTTGGGATTAATATTTAATAGATTTACGATCAACACATCGATATATTCAAAATTAATAATATCTTCATGTTTGGTAAATGAGATCAGAGTTTCTAATATATATATATGCTAACTTTGACTCTTTGTTTTGACTCTTTGTATTATTGAATTATAACAGTATAAAAGTAGAAAATTTTCAAAATGTGACAATTCTAGTATCTTCAGCATAAATCTAAAAGAAATATGGCCATGGATCTAGTTTAATGGTACCAAATGCTTTATAGATTCAAGATGAATGATTCTTGGCATAGTAACATCATTTGGTAGTATTGGTTTTTTTATACAGAAATTTTGAACTATTTGAAATTAGTAGAATATTTTGTTTAAGTGTTATAAGCTTCAAGATTAAATTTTGAAAACCAAAATTTAAAATAAATTTTAATTAATTAAATATTATAAAATATAAAAAACATTTAAAACCAAATTTTAAAATAAATTTTAATTAATTATACACTATAAAATATAAATAGTATTTAATTAATTAAACACTATAAAATATAAATAGCATTCAATATCATTCAATTTTAGTTGACTTGGTTAGTTAAGTGATTGATAGGTGTGAGTTGTAAAGTGAAGGTCTTAGGATCAAATACTTGGGTAAGCATAAATAATGATGATGATGATGATGATGATTAAGAGACCAAACTTTGGTCTATTGGACCTAAAGAGACGAATTAATGAATTTGTTTTAAAATTATATTCCTATGCTCAAAGAGCTTGGTGAGAAGCGTCCCGAGCTCACTATAATTTTGACAAGTTAACAAGCTATGAAGGTCGGTATTGCAACAAAGATTATGAAACTGAGATTTAATGTGGGTGTAGGCAGGGCACTCTAAGAGGAAGTGATTTTCATCTTCAATGTTCCTATTCTCATAGAGACGACAAATCCTTTCCACCCATGGTGTTTTAGGAACTGTCCAACGCCATGTTTCACTACGAAGCTCATGGGAGTTCATTCTTATCTTGGCTATATTAATTTTTTTCTTTGAACTTGTTAAAACAAAGAGATACTTTTGATCTTCTAGAGTAATCTTGGCTATATTAATTTTTTTCTTTGAACTTGTTAAAACAGAGAGATACTTTTGATCTTCTAGAGTATGGTTGATGACCTCCTTATAATATCTTAATTTTCTTTTAGCCTCTAAATCTTTCTCACACCACAATTTCTCTTTAAACTTAGAAGTAACAATATTTGTAATGTTATTAATATTTTGCAACTCAACATTTTCGTCGATATCCCAGTGGTTTAACCAGGCCCTGGTATCTTTATACCAACCTCACTTGAGCCTTAGGTGGTTTTGGCTGGAATTAAAATCTAGCTTAGGAAGTCTATGGTATCCCATGTTATTGATTTTGTGTTTGTACAACACGAGCCTAGTCATAGCTAGACTCTCGATAGGGGAAAGACCCACTTCTATAAGGAGAATAGGATATGGCATATTGCTTTTAATTTGTAGGTTATACATTATAAAGCGCTTTTGAATTTGCTCAATCTTTCTCCAGGATTCCCGAGAGATGCTTCAGCCCCAAACCTCACAACCATACAAGATGACAAGAGTGACTAAAGTTTCAAAGAGGAGCTTCTTTTTATTCCACATCACAAGGTTTGCTGCTTTACAATTATTTTCAAGACCAAAATAAGCTTTCCACCCTCCGTTAATCTTTTTCTTAATGCTATAGTTCTTTTTCTTAATGCTATAGTTCCAGTTGAGCTTGTGATGAATATCAATTCCTAGGTACTTGTAAGAAGACACTTCCTCCAAGTTGTTATTGTCATACACAAAATTAGCATAAGTGTCCTTCTTGGATTTGATAATCATAACTTTTGTTTTGTGAGTATTGATACTCATACCCATGTTAGAGCAGAAATTTTTAAGAAGTAGTAGTTACTTATCAAGATCAGATTGACCCCTAAGAAGAAAAACAATATCGTCACTAGTCACTATAAAACAGAAGACCCAAAATAGTATTCTCACATAGATGAAATAAGACCCAAAATAGTAGTCTCACATAGATGAAATAAGACCCAAAATAATGGTCCCTCGTACTTTCATACTTTCTTCATAAATCTATGGTCCCTTGTACTTTCATATTTGTTTTAACTCATTACTAAAACATCAAGCGATACAGGTTTAAAAATATGAGACTTACAGGAATTAATTTTGAGGAATTTGATTTGGTTGATACGTCTTAAACCACCGAATACTAATTAACTGTGTTTTTCTTCCACTGGACGAAATCATGATCACAGTGGCATCTTAAGAAACTTGATAATTCAGCATGTCTGGCAAAATCTAACACCCATTTTCCAAAGAATTTTCATATACTTTTCATGCAATATTTGCCTCTGTCTGATCTGCATCCATGCATGAGCCTTTGAAATTAGAATGTCGCTTGCACTAAATAATTATTATAGATATATTGACAATCTTCGAACATATGAATTGGATCTGTGTTATGAAAGGTCTAGCAGTCATATCTGTTACTCGGAGCTTTAATAATCTCTGAGGATGATATTAATTATAATGGTGGCTGCTTTTAATGGAAGATTAAGAGCCTTTGTTTATTCATTTGACAGATAGAGGCGACGTGAGATCCATGATTGCAGCTGGATGGTCCTACTCTACTGTAAGCGCCTGGCTTCTGGATTTTATTCATGGATATTGAGAGAGGGAAGATGGCGGTTTGATAGCAAGGATGTTTATTTATTTATTTTGTTAAAAAATAGTTTATGCTTGGAAAAAATTAATAATGGCGGAGAAAATTATCATAATAATAGTTTAATGGTTTTTTTAATTGTAGATTTTGATAAATGTATAATTTATCTTTTTAATAATAATTAAAAATGAATTTAATATATTAATAGACATTTAATTTTATTGGTATTTAAAAACTAAGGTTTTCTTATAGTTATTTTTAATATAGTTGGGTCCATGAAAACGCTTTTGCTTGAAAATCAAATCAAAATTGTTACATTGAATTAATTTCATTCAAAATTAATATATATATATATAATTGAAATAGTGAATTGTAATACAATCATAATCATGTTTAATGATAATATATGTGTAGGAATGAATATTTCTAGGTGTGCTTGGGGTGCAATTTATTAAATGGAAAATGCATTTATTTATACAATGCATATGGTGGTTGTGATTCTAGTTCCAACTAACCTCGTCATATTCCTAAGTGACTATTCATATTCAAAAATTATATTTACAATATTTACATATGGAACCAAAATCCTAGGATTAGGTATCCAACATTCCCCCTCCTAATCCGAAAGGGTCTTTTTGAGTCTCACCATGGTTCTAAATCTCTCAATCTTTTATCGTCAAGTGCTTTGGTGAAGATGTCGACAATTTGCTCGTTTATGGCACAATGTCGTAGATGAACTATCTTGGCCTCTACATAATGTCAAATCAAATGGTACTTTGTGTTGTTGTGCTTGGTTTGATTACATGGAATTTGGGATTTTTAGTCAACTTTATTGCATGAGTGTTGTCAATGAGTAAGGGAGTGGAATTTCTTGCTTCTCTTGCAAATATTCTTGAGTATCTTGATGAGCCACACAATCTCCTTTGTTGCTTCTATAGCTGCCACATATTCTACTTTTGTTGTCGAATCTACTGGAACTAACTGTTTGCGTGATCTCTAGGAACTAGTTGTTGATCCAAGATGCATGGTGTATCCAGAAGTGGATACCCCTGTCTCTTTGTCGCCATTGAAGTCTGAATCAATGTAACCAATGAGTTTGAAGTCTTCCACCTTAGTATACTTGAGTCCAAAGTTTTTAGTCCCCTTCAAGTACCTTAGAAATCTCTTTGTTGTAAACCAATGTCCTTCACAAGGTTTGTGCATATATCTGGAAAGAATGCCATAAACGTAAGAAATATTTGGTCTAGTAGTGGTAAAGTAGATAAAGATTCCTACAAGTTGTCGGTACTTTGTTGCATCCTCAAATTATTTTCCTTCAATTGATGTGAGCTTCAACTTTTGTTCCATTGGAGTTGAGAGAGGGTTGCATTCTGTCATGCAAAATATGTTCAACAATTTTCCGACATACTTTTTCTTGAGATATAAATATCTAATTTGGATGTTGAGTCACTTCAATTCCTAAGCAATAATCAAGATGTCCCAAATCAGTCATTTCAAAACATTTCTTCAAATATTTCTTTATGGATGCTATGTAATCTTCATTTTTCCATGTCATCAAAAGGACAACTACATATACTACAAGAAATACAATAAATATTCCAACTTTCTTCACAAACAATGCACAAACAATGTTGCAGATCATCAAGATTATAATGCTTGAAATTTAGTTTTAGAAAATGCTCAATTAACTTTTCATACCATGCTCATGGTGTTTGTTTTAGGCCATACAAGGATTTAACAAGCTTGCATACCTTGTTTTCTTGTCCCTTCACAACAAAGCCTTCTAGTTGAGACATGAAATAATTTTCTTTCAAGTCTCCATTCAAGAAAACAATTTTTACATCCATTTGATGGACTTTGCACTCATTTTGTGCAGCCATGGAGAGAAAAGTGTGGATGGTACCCCATTTTGTTGTGGGGGAGAATTTTTCTTCATAGTCAATTCCTTCTTTTTGTGCATTGACAATCCTTGCTTTGTGTTGTCAAGTGAGCCATCTGATTTGTATTTGTTCTTGTATACCCACTTGCAACCAATTGGTTTGGTTCCAAATGGAGGGTCAACCAGCTTCCAGGTTCCATTCTTAATGAGTGCATCATATTCATTTTACATATCCTCTTTCCATTCATCGCATTCAGTTGCTTCTATAAAGGAAGTTGGTTCAAAATTAGCAGATAAATTCAATTCACAATCAAATGAGACATCCATGTCATCACCTGAGTTATATGCTTCTCCTCCATCCTCTTTCCTTGTTGAATTTCTCGTTCTTTTCTTTCCAACTTCGTCTGGATTGACAATTTCAAATGTCTTGATGGCCCATTTGGAATCTTCTTTGATGGTCCAGGTTGATCAGGTGGAGGTGGATTTGCATTCTCTTTAAGGTTCAATCTTCAAATCCTCTCAATAACATCATCTACTTCAGGTGAAGTGGTGGGAACTTCTTCTTCATGAGTTTCTTCATAAGGGGTTGTTGGTTCTTCAAAAGGAAATTCCAAAGATTGATCTAGATCCAATATTGGGATTCCCCCTTCAAGGTTTGGAAATTCATTATTAAATTCATAATATGTCTTTAGATGAGAAAATATCTACAGAAGATCAAGTTGTATTTCAATAGACTTGTCATTTTTATTAGTTTCAATAAAAATGACATCTCTGGAAACAACAAATTTTTTGTTTACCTCATCATAAAGACGTTTTGCCTTGGAAGTTTCTAAATATCCCAAGAAAATACATCTTTGACTTCTAGCACCAAATTTGTTTCTTTGCTCCTTAGGTATCAAGGCATAACAAGTGGAACCAAAAACTCTGAGATGCCTAACCGAAGGAAGGTCGCTAAACCACCTTTCATGTGGAGTCTTGTATTTAATAGCATGAGATGGAAATCTATTTCTTAAATATGTTGCACATATTACTGCATCATCCCAAAACATCGGTTTCATATTCTTGAAAAACATCATTAATCTTTCCATATTTATTATTGTTCTATTCATCCTTTCTGCTACACCATTTTGTTGAGGATTATAGGGAACTCTAGTTTGATGTGTAATTCCATGTTTGGAAAGATAATCTTCAAATTCATTAGAGGTGTATTATTTACCATTATCATATCGAAATATACCAATACAAGCTTTGCTTGATTCTCTATCCATGTATGAAATTTCTTGAATGTTTGAAAAGCTTCAAACTTTGTCTTCAAAAAATATACCCAACACATTCTTGAATAGTCATCAGCAAAAGTCATGAGGTACTTATTACCATTTGCAGAAGGAATAGGCATGGGGCCACATAAGTCATAATGAATCAGTTCTAACTTTCTACATGCTCTAAATTTAGACTCTTGAAAATGTTGCTTACTATGTTTGCCTAGACTGCATGCATCACATTCGTTTCTTTGTTAAGGAATAGTAGACAAACCATATACATCATTGTTTATTAACAAACGAATACTGTTATAACTCAAGTGACCAAATCTTTCATGCCACAATAAACTAGATGACAGATTACCTTCTTCAAGCTAAGACATATAGGCAAAGTTTTGAATTGTTGCAGAACAACCCTTCAACTTTAGTAGATTTCCATCTTCATACTCGATAATGATGGCCTTGTTGTCAGAGGGTTTCCTTATCTCTACAGTTCCATCAAACATGTGGATGGAATGGCCTTGCTGTGAAATCTACACCAAGGACAACAAGGTTCTCTGCAACTCTGGAAGATAGAGAACATTCTTTAAAACAAAATCAAGGAAACGAAGGAGCTTTATCCTGATTAAACTAATCCCCCATGGTCTGAGGCTAGATTTGTCTGCAAAGTATACGATTCCATTTTCAATATCATTCAGTTCTTCAAAACAATGTTTTCTAAAATTCATATGAGAAGTTGCACCAGTATCAAGAAACCAACAATATTTGTAAGATGAAAGATTTAAGTTATTTCATTAATACCAAGATTACGGTGTGCAACTATACAATGAGTTGAATCAGAGGCTTTACTAGACTCTTTATTCTTATTCTTATCATATTTATTCCGACTGTGTCTTCCTTTGATGGAATCCCAAGAAGCCCAACATTGATCTTCTTCATGTCCATTATTTCCATGACACTTGCACTTTAGGTATGATCTTTTGCTTGAGTTGCTTATGCCCCCTCTGGCTTTGAAATTTCTTCTTCCTTGTCCTCTTGCAAGGGTCTTTGGGATGATTCTTTTCTTTCTGAACAAAGCAAATGGATTCTCGAACAGGTTCACTTGAATTCTTTCCAAAGGATTTATTATGTCTGCAATCTTTTCTACCATGCTGTCAAAGGTGAGGTCTATCAACTTATCATTTGCTTGCAGAGATTCAAGGTAGTTGGAGTGCGTTTAATATAGTGACTTTACAAATTTTGCAAGTGGAAGGTCAGGTTTCATACCAGATCCAATGCTTGGATCGTATGCATGATTCCCCTGATCTCAGATGCAACCAACATAGAATTATTATCTTTTACTTCCAAATTGAACAATTTTAACATTAACTGAATTACTTCCATCTCAGAGTGTGACTCATACAAGTATTTTAATTTCCTTAATGCTTCAAAACATGGTTTTTTGCGCAAAATATGTTTGCTCACCTCTTCACTGATGCCATATAGAAAGCTCTTTCCATGATGTAGGAGTCTTTGGATCAGTCTAATTCTGATATAATTATCTTTCCTTCACAAATCCCTTCATTGTAGATGAATGCCCATTTGATCTTTCTGGGAAAATCTGGATATGTGTCCTTGTTAGTGAGGACACAACCAACAATAGATTCCAATTAATGCATATCTATACTTGAACCTGCAACTTGCATAATGATTCTAACAAAATATAAGATACATGTTTGAGTTCCTGCTCCTTTACAACTTACAAAATGATTCTGCAACTTAGTACACTATTATGTAGCCTATTACAAATAATCCTGCAACTCTATCAAAATAGTTATAGAGTGATATTACATTCATGGATATCATTGTCTCTTTATTTTATCAATATATTTACAACTTATATCAATAACCACAGTACCACTTTAAAGATGTATTACAAAATCTTGCAGCAGAAAAAGGTAAGTCGCAGTAGTTGGTTTGTACACCACGAGCAATCTTCAGACTTTCAAGTCTCTCTTACACCAAGAGAGCTCTTTGTAGCAGAATAGAAGAACACGGTCAACACCAAGAGTGTAAACAGTCGCAAGAATCTTCCTTCACACAGTGTGTAGTCATAACATCAAATCTTTGGGAGGATACAACATGCAACTTCAATGTTCAGGTGAATGTGAGCAGTTTCAAGCACTCGTGACAATCTTTAAGGAAAAAAACGCTTCAGATAGGTGAAGCATTTCTCCAAGAAGTCATATCAATCACAACATCAAATACTTATCACCTATGACTCATACATAGTAACATATCATCCATGTCGTATACGAAGAGTACACTCAACATTATTAATATATATGAATACATTTGTAGAATTTCGTTATCACGACTTCAATACAACATTTGCAACAGGCATCGATCATAACTCATTCTCATGTTTCACAAGTTTATACATAAGTCACAGACTGATCAAATGCACACCATATAAAAATCTCGGGCTCATACAACAGCCATATAACGCACTCCATGTATAAGAATTAGGTCAAAAAATACAGTTTTTGTATCGTCAACGAACAATAGAATGAATTGCCTCCACTCACTGAGTATTCACAATGTCACACAATATCATCTCACGACTTTCATCTTCAACACAGAGATTATATCACACAACCTGAATGCTTATTTTTCAGAAGTTGCAGTCACAGACTTTTCATTTTCACGAGTTTAGCCAATACGTTGGCTCATGGCCCTTCAATATTGGACCCAAACCTCACACAACTCAAAATCGCAGGTGGAGGAACCCTCAACACCTCGAATGTAGAATATTTCGCAGGTGGAGGAACCCTCAACACCTCGAATGTAGAATATTATGGGATGAGAGAAATCAGAATATAGATTGTGCAAGAATAGAGGGAGATGGAGGACTGTAGGTGGCTCTTGGGTGAGACAAGGGAGAGGCTCACGCTCCACAAGAAAATGAACAGATTATGGTGAAGACTTATCCCAATCACAAATACAAATTAATACAAACCAACAACTAGATGAAACTAGAGTGTGGAATGAATTAGGGTCAATATAATATCGTTATATACCTCAACGCACAACATGGTAATGAATGCAGTCAACAAGACACTCAAGCGCTCCTCACCCAGGCTAGAGTGTGCAGAAAAATAATGCATAGGGAAGACTGGCGATGAGCGTCAAAATAAGTCAGAGTGCGTGCAACAATAATGGAGGGGAAATGCTAAGAACAAACCGTTCAATTCTGAGCAAGAGGTAGACACAATTGATGAGCTAGCAGTCTGACAATGGACTGGAAAGCAAACAGGATCCCAGGACTGAAATGTAACACTAGGAGTTATGACAGGCGGTGCTATGATACCACTATAGGAATGAATAACTCTATAACTACATTCATTTTATTCAATGGAAAATGTCTTTATTTAAATAATGTATATGATGGTTGTGATTTCACTTTCAACCAACCTCTTCATATTTTTAAATGACTATTCACATTCAGAAATTATATTTACATATGAAACCAAATCTAGGGATTAGGTATCCAACAATGTGTGAAAGAATGCAATGAAATTTAATAATAATTTGCATACATATTATAGAGTGACCAATTTCAATTGTTTCTTTTTCTTTTCTTAAAGTCAATCACGATTTCACTTTATTTCCAATATGTATAGTTTCTTTCTTTAATGTTAATCCTTGTGGGTTATCCTTGCATCATTGTAATATTTTTTTCTATCAAATTTAATGATGAATTACAACAATAGTATTAGATCATATTGCATTTCACAATGCATAAATTTAAAATAAGAGGGATTTTAAATCATAATACAAATCTTCATATAAAGACATCAACAAATAATGACCTGACAAATAAATAAATAATATCATGTTCTACTCAGCTGTGATGATTTTATCTACTCAACTAAATGTGGCAATTGATTGATTTAAAGAGATATTAGATAATAACACAAATCTCTATTTAAAGACATAGATCAATATATCGTAATGCCCCTTATTGTAATTACATCAAATTAGGGTTTCAACTATTTAACTTAATATCATATCATACAAAATGTAATATCAATGAAATCAATACATCTTAACATTATTCAAATTAGAGAGATGGTAGATAAAGACACATAATGTCTTTTGGTGTAAGCAATGCATCTAAAGAATACTAAAAAATAGCATTCATGAAATCAAAGCAATGCATATATCTGTCATTTACCTAAATGTACCTATCAATTTACCAAATTATTAATTAATTTTCAATTATTACATAACTAATATCTAACTCCATGTTTTATTATTAACTTAACAATACTAATCCAATATATTTCCATTATTGGTCTTGTGCAAATTGGAATCATGTTGTAAAACATAACACAAATCTTACAAATACGAAAAAGTCTCATTCATTAATTTTTTTTTTAACAGAAACAGAAAGAGGGATTATATTAACAGGCTGTGCACAGCCATTCATTACATCAGAGAAAGAAAAGATAAGGTGAGCAAAGCAAAAATGCTACACACCAGACATGTTCAGGTTCCCAAAATAGAGAGCATATGAGTATTTCAAAACTCCATACTATGCGGGTAGTGTATACCCTCACGAACTGACTACAAAGCAAAATGCAGAGATACATAACCCATACAAAACTGAAATATAATAAGCAAAAGATAGAAGTCAGGTGCCTTTCTGAGGCCTGGGCTGTAAAACAGATTCTTCTTCCATAGGCTGGTCAGCTGCTTCATTGACGCCATTAACCCTACTTTCCTGGTTCAGAGAAACAAGCTTTTTAAGGTCTTCTTCTATGCGTTCAACTCTGCCCAACAGCTCGAGCAGGTTGCTCTTAAGGTCGTCTGTGCGGGCACCATTATTGCTAACCTCCAGAGATGTTCTACTCACAGTCTCGCTCATACTCTTAATTTCCTTAGCCATTTCCTTGTTGTCCATTACCCCTATGGCTGTCATCTCGTACAACCTGCGTAAATTCTTCATAATGTCCTGCAGCCCAAGGTTGTCGCCATAGTGAGCCATTCTACCAGAGTCAGTCGTGATTGCTATTCGGGAAAACTGAATATGCAAAGAGGAAGCTGCAATGTCTGCAGCTTCTTGCAGCAGGGCTGATTCACTCCAGAGGTCGACTATTTCTTGCTGCAGAGCGGCACCCCCAAATTTATCTGAACAAGACAAAGTCCCCAGGGCGTCTTTCTTCCAACCGGAGCATAGGCATCCCAATACCCTTTCCTGCCTGTCGAATCGGAATGAAGAAGTATCAACCTGATTTTCTATTTCCCAGGAAGCAGAAGGATAACAACATTGACAGGAGAAGAAAGCGGACAGAGCGAGGCGTTCTTTTATAAAGGCTCGGATGAGGGGGAGTCCATGCCAAGGAATTCCCTGCAGTCTCCCACCTCTAACTCCGTCTACCACATTCAGCAAGAAAATTATAGAGCTGGGAGAACCGAGACCCGAACCCGGAGAGCAACAATGAGATGAGCTAGGACAAGGATTCGACATGAAGACGGAGATAGGAGTCCCCCGATCGTGTGAGAAGGAATGACAATAAATTGAAAGGCTGAAGGGAGTTAATACCGCTGTTGCCGAGGAGGGAAGAGCTATCCACGCGGCCACCTCATGAGAACCGACAGGACATAACAATAAATGCCAAGAGCCGCCAAGAGGAAGGAGGAGGTGAAGGCCAGCTGGAGGGAGAAGGCGAGGGAAGAAGAGGCAGACGATGGAAGGGATAAGGAGAAGGGGAGGGGGGATAAGGAGAAGGGAGAAAGGAGAGGGGAAAAGAAAAAAGATGAGGAGGGGGAATAAGAAACCAAGGGGGAGAGATGAAAGAAAATCAACAAAAATCTGAATGTGTTCACCAAGAGATAAGGACTTCAATTCATAGACTTGCCTGAGGAGAATGCAAGAATGAATTCTAAAACCTCTCGTCATGGAATGACTTTGAAGAAGGGAGGGTCGCCATCCTGGCTGTAGTGGCCTTGGGGGAGACTGGCTCCAACATTAGCCATGATATCTTCTTCCTTGTTATTATGGAAAAGAATGTGATAAATCTCGATGGATTGAGGCAGAAGAAGCTTAGCCTTTTTATATAATCTACGACACTTGATATCTCCTGAGGGATACCCATTGATCATCTTATATATGACATGCCTAGAGTCGCCGAAGACCAGAACTTTCCGGAGTTCTTTGCCCCGAATAAGATGGAGACCCTGGAGGAGAGCCATCCATTCTGCTTCATTGTTGGTTCTAGGGCCAAGTCCCCAGGCAAATCTTTGTTCCACTTGTCCTCTGGGATCCACTAGGATCCCACCCGCGCCTGCCACCCCTGGAATACATTTCGAAGCCCCATCAAAGAATAAGGAGTAAGAATTCTTGTCCCTGAGCCAGGACTGGAATTCGTTGGTGGAAAGTCGCACTTCCCAATGGAGAGGCTGGCTGGATTGAGTTGTCCTTCCAGGGACTAGTTTGGACTGAAGGGAGCTATTTTCTTTTAAAAATTGTTTACACCAATGGGCATAGGAGTCCGAAATAGATTCTTGCTGAGGGTAACTGATGTTGTTCGAAGCGAATTTTTCAGCTATCATTCCTATGGTTTTTGCTGCGATCTGGACTGGGATGGCCTTTTGTTCCTTAAAGATGGCGTGATTTCTGGCGAGCCATAATTGCCAGCATAGGTTTTTTGGAATGACTGCCCATATACGACTTAGGATGGGCTTCTTACTCAGGGAGCCTAGAAAGAGATTTGCCCATTCTTTGAGGAGCTGAGATGCGTTGTCTGGAAGATCTCTGTTAAGAGCCTTAGGGAGGACGAGCTTCCAAGCCATCATGGAGACTTCGCATTGAAGGAAGAGGTGGCTGGAGGTCTCTTCGGCTGAGTTACACAAGGCACATCGAGATGGGCCAAGGATGCCTCTTTTTCTTAAATTTTCTGCCGTTAAAAGCTTGTTATGCAGAAGGAGCCACATGAAAATGTTGACCTTAGGAATGCTATCAGGATGCCAAACCATTTTCCAAAAATTTTCTGCCATCGTCTGCTCCCTGGATACTATTTTGTAACCTTCTTTCACAGTGTACTGCCCTGTTCTTCCCCAACCCAGCCGATCCTTGGCCGAGAGGCACGATGGAGAAATACCATGCAGGGAGGACAATAAGAGATCAGCCTCATTTCTCAAGTGGTCTGGAGGGGAAATGACCTTCCACCCCATCCATTGTCCATCCGCATCCCATATAGACAGATCAAAAAGAGAGAGAATGTCCTGCTCGGTCAGGCATTCAGCTATGGAGCCCAAACCTGGGATAGAGGAGCGCTTAGGTTGCCCTAAAATGTTGTTGTTCCAGATGTTGATTTTTTTCCCATTGTCGGGAATCCAGTAGCAGTTCTCCTTGATGATGTTGATTGTAGTTTTACACAACTGCCAAAGAGTGGTGCCTTTCCCTTTCCATTCGCCATCCAACATTTTGGTCCTTGGTTTCTTGATATATTTTTTCCTGAGCACTTCCTTCCACCATTCCTTTTTCCCAGTGACCAATCTCCAAATCAATTTGGCCCCCATGGCTTTGCTTGTGAACTCTGGGTCCCTGATACCTAACCCCCCGTGATGTTTGGCACGCTTAATAATTTCCCACTTGACCAGATGGAACTTCTTCATTTGAGTTTTCCCTCCCTGCCAAAGAAATTTTCTGATTTCTTTACATATGCTGATGATGACCTTCTTTGGAGCTAGAACCATTGAGCTCATGTAGATGGGGTATGATGAGAGAATGGACTGAATGAGCACTGACTTTCCAGCTAATTTTAACCATCTTGTCCCCAAGGATTGCGCCTTGGCCTTGATTTTCTCTATGACCGGAGTCCACATTGAGGAGGTCAAGGATTTTCTGACTACTGGAATGCCCAGATAATTGAAATGAGTCCAATTAGGATTAGTTTTAATTTGCAGAATCTGCGAGATACTCCGGAGAATGGGGGCAGGACAGTTCCAGCTGTAGATTTGACACTTGTTTTTATTTGCTGAGCTCCCTGAGGATTGAAGGAAGAGATCCAGGGGATTTAGGAAGTTTCTTGCGATCTAGGTGGAAGCTATTCCGAGAAAAATGGAGTCATCAGCGAACAGAACATGATTAATAGGAGGCACACCATTTCTAAAGGAGAGACCTGGGAGGGAACCTTCGGAGAGGAGCCTAGTCAATCTTCTGCTAAGGGAATCAGCAACCAGGATGTATAGAAAAGGGGAGAGCGGACATCCTTTCCTAACCCCACAAGAGGCTTTGAAGAATTCAGAGGGTCTGCCATTGATGAGAGGGGCTATCCAGGGAGAGGAGATGCAGGCTTGAACTTGCTTAAGGAAGAAAGTGGGGAATCCAAATCTTTCCATCACCATGATGATGAAGGAATGTCTCAATCTGTCAAAGGCATTGGCCAGATCCAACTTGATGGCCATCCCGGGCTCTTTTCATTTAGTGCTTGAGTGGATCGCTTCTTGCACCAAGAGGATATTGTCACTTATATGTCTGCCAGAAACGAAACCACCTTGGTTGGGGGAGATAAGGGTTGGGATGACATGTTTGATCCTCAAAGATAGCACTTTCGAGAATATTTTGTAGGATGCATTGCACAGGGAAATAGGCCGAAATATTTTGACGGAAGAAGGCTTAGCGTCTTTTGGGATGAGAGCCAAAAATGTTGAGTTTGTGGCTCCTCCCATATTTCCTTTTGCCATCCAAGCAATCAAACGCATAAAATCTCTCTTGATAAGGGACCAGAAGGTTCTGTAGAAGCAGATAGGGAAACCATCCGGGCCTGGGGCCTTGTCCGGATGGAGGCTCCAGATTGCTTTTGTGACTTCTTCTTCTAGGATGGGGGATTCTAGTTGGGCTTTCGTTTGGGGACTGATTAGGGAGGGTATATCGGAGGCCATGTCTTCCATTAGACAGAGAGAGACATGTTCTTCATCATTATATAGATGTTCAAAAAAATTTCTTACCTCAGCACTGATGGCTGCTTGCCCTTGAACGGCTGTGCCGTCTTCATTTTTAAGTTCTCTGATTGTGTTCCAACGCTTCCTGTCCCTGCACTGATTTTGGAAAAATTTGGTGTTCTGATCTCCCCCTTTGAGCCACAAGGCACGCGAGCAGAGTCTACATTCCTCTTCTATTTGCCTTAGGATCTTCTGAAGCTTTGTTTCCAACTCAATTTCTTTTATGAGATGAACCTTAGTGACCATGCCTTCCTCCATCTCAGCTTGCAGGCATTCCATTTCAGCCAGGATGAGTTCCTTTTGCTTGGCAGGTTCTTGATATTGGGTTGAAACCCAGGCCTTAAGGGCGACCTTCACTCTCTTAAGTTTCTGCTCCCAGGAGAATGCTGGAGTACCTGGAACGAAACAGCGCTAAGATTTGGCTATTATTTCCTTAACTTCACCCGATTCCAGCCATAATCGATTGAACCTGAATGGGAGAGGCCCCAGGTTTTCTTCCGGAGGGAAGAAGAGGCAGATGGGCTTATGATCTGAAACCGTCGAGCACAGGAGTTTGACATCCGGAATAGAGTTGAGAAGATGAGTGCTTACCAAGAACCGATCAAGACGGGCAGCTATATTCCCAGGGCCCACTCGTTTGTTGCTCCAAGTAAACGTGCCATTTTTGGGGATGATATCCGTCAGATTCCATTGTGATATGAGGTCTTCTAATCGCTCCCCAAAGGGGTCCCTGACCTTAGAGCCTCCTCGACGCTCAGCTACCGATATGGTTGTATTAAAATCCCCTGCGATGAAGCAAGGAAGGAGCTTTTTGTCCAAACATTGTTCCTCTAAAGAGGACCAGAAGCTATCCTTCTGCGCGTTCAGGGTAGGGCCATATACATTCCCTACCCAAAACTGGACTTTGCTTTCTTTGTTCTCTAGTTTTATTAGAAGCCAATTTCTGTTTTCTATAGCTGAAATAAATTCATACTTATCTGTATTCCACCAACAAAGGAGGCCGCCCGAAGCTCCGTTAGCATTGGTTGCTATGCCGTGCCCGTTTGGCCAGATGCTGTTGATGGTCGTTACACTATCTTCGGCTGATTTCTTAGTCTCCTGGAGAAGAAGGATTGAGGCTGCTTCCATGGATTTGAATCTCTTAATTACTTCTAATTTCTGAATACCACCCAAACCTCTACAATTCCAGGAGACTATTTTCATTATTTCTTGTGCTGTTTGAGGGCCTTTTCTTTCTCCTTTCTTTCCTCCTCCGCACTCATGAGATATTTGCTTGCTTGAGAGGTTTTAACCAAGAAGTCTAAGTTGGATTGCTTTCCTGCCGCTTTTTCCCTTGCTGTCTCTTGCTCACGAATGACTTTGTTAGTTTTCCTTCCTTTCCTGGGGAGCGATTCTTGTTCTTCCATGGAGGTGTCTGTCATTTCCTCTGTGCTTGCTTTTGCTTTAAATCTAGTGATAGATCCTTCAGAGAACGTCTCCATCTCTTTCCTTCCTTTAGACTACTCGACCTCTACTTCCTGGGAATTTTGGGGCTGAACGACTGCCTCAGGGACTTCATGGGACTGATGCTGCACAGGATTAGGGATGTCTTCTTAATTCTCTGGAATCTCTGCAAGGTTCCCTTCGTCCTGCGTTTCTACTTCCAAGGCCACAAATTTGTTTCCGGGGGGGCTCTTTGACGAGGGGTTTTGCTGTTTTTGTGGCTTGGCAGCCTTCTTCCCGTTTGCAATATTCCAGCCCTCACTAGCAGTGTTTTCCGAGGGTGGGTTTTCTGGCTACTTCGGGCAGGACTTGGCAAAATGGCCATATTCGTGACAATATTTGCACTTGAACGGGATTTGCTCGTAATCAACGGTTTGAAGATGGTTCCATCCATCGATGGAGAGCATGATAGATTTTGGCAGCCCTTTTTCTAGATCTACTTCAACACATATTCGAGCACAGGAGAACATTGGGGCTTTGGGCTCAGACTTATCCACATATTTCCCCAAGGTATTCCCTATTGCTCGAAAATCCTCATCATTCCAGCAGTGGAGGGGAAGATGGGGAAGCTTTACCCACACCGGAACCGCTTTTGGAATGTCCTTCTCTGGATTAAAGGATAGATCCCACTTGTTTAGGTACATACCTCGAGGACCCATAAAGTATGGTCCATTCCTGAAGATTAGGTCCCGATCTTCCTTCTTTTCAAATATAAAGGCGAAGTATCCTTTTCCACAGAAGATTTGTTGAACTTCACCCTGAATTAGGGTTCTCCAGTTCTTGTTCAACCAGATCTCCACAGATCTCGGGGATGGCCAAAGACCTGTAAACAAACCAATGAGGCCCTTTTCAGAAAGAGTGACCGCCTTCCTCTTAGAAGCAGCAGAGCTTAACTTAACCTCTGGAACATCAGCGAGCTTTACGAATCTGGAGGCAGGTGCCGCGGCAGGCTGATCACGCGGGAGAGACGCCACGATATGCTGGAATTTTTCCTCGAAGGAGGAAGGGTCGGGCGGATCCATGGAAGAGCCGCCAACCAACGAGGAGCGCCCACGGCTAGGGTTTGCAGCAGAGGGGGAGCGCGCGCATCAGACAGCCTCATTCATTAATTAATTATGAAGTAAAATAACCATTTTCTCAAGGCCAATATCTAAGTAAATTGTTTTATTATTAACTTGACAATATATCATCCAATATATTTTTGTTGCCAACTATTCCAATTTAAATTTGGAATTGCATTCAATGATTAATTGTGAAGTAAAATGTCATGTCCCCACCCCTCTACTGGAGAGAGGATGTGACTGTTACTGCCATCTAATCCGGGCAACGAGCCCTATGAACATAAAATGAAAATTGCATTGAAGTAATAACATGCACAGATGCATAAATGTTTAACACACAGCAGAAGCAAATCCATTCCATTCATTCACATGTTCATTGTAATTCATTATCAAATTTAAATGCAGAGATTTAAAGACAAGAATACTTATCTTATGAAGAAGCTCATCCCACAACCAGCTATGTCGCTGCAACGTTCCACCCAACCATAGGCCAGTGTGCTCCTTAATCTCTCAGCAACACTGCCACCCCTGAATTGGGCATGATTCCCCAAGGAAAAGGAAACTAAGAAAGCTCACACATAGCCAAAGATATGTCAAAACTCAGTCAAGCCAAAGCTATGTTGGAGTTTATCAGACTGCCAAGGGGATGGAAAGACTTGTTTGCTAAGCTAGTGAGCTCAACCGTAGAGCTATGGACACCTACACAAGATCTGACTTGGCTTTCCCAAAATGTACACACCCAACACAAGGAATCATCCCCTTCTCTGATATGCAGTCCTTCAGGCTATGCATTCCCTTCCATTGCTATTCAGGATGTGCAGTAAGGAATAATTCAGCCCTCAAGATCTCTCAGTGAGGTTCCTTCACACACTAGGTTTATCAAGCTAGTCAAACCCCATTTCCACTCCCAATTCAACACAGACCACAACACAAAGGCATACACAGCAATATACACAATTTCTGGGTTGAGGAAAACAGTTCGGCAATAAAATTAATTGCCAAGGTGGGTGAAAACAACCCACTAACAGCAAATCGTATCCTAGGGACATTTTTTCCCTGATGTGGCCAAAAACGAATTCAATACACAATAATTACAGTACTGGGCATGGACAAAAACGTCATAGAAGCTAAAATCAAAAATGGTAAGTGGGTAAAACAGCCCCAAGAGCCAAAATCGATTTTCAACTTGGCAAACGGTGGAGAAATGCAACAAAAACGTTGGGAAAGAAAACCCAACCACAGATCAATACAAAAACGAATCCCCAACCTAAGGAAAATAGAGAAATGACTTCCCACATGAGGGAAAAATATACACATCAAACCCAAAAATGAATTTCACACATAGAAACTTCCATCCGTTTGAGAGAGCCCCAACATGGATGACTGATGATAAGGAAAACGCCAAGGAGCCCCCAAATCGTGAATGAGAACACACAGCAGGCAAAATCGTGAAGGTAAAAATAGCTCCCAAGCTTCACTGCGTGAGGAAAATGAAAAACATGGGTGTATGGCCAAATGGGCATGCATTTTGGGTGTTTTCTTGCCCCAAAAGTCAAAAACGTTTTTCCCAAAAAATGGGTTTTCCCCAAATTCGAATTTCCTTGCCCATACTCTTCCCATCCCCATGCAATAACTACTTCAACCAATTTCTGGCAGAATTGAATGATTGGGTGAATGAGACAAGAAAGGTAGTTGATTGTTCATTGTTTCTCCCTTTGACATTTGGTTTTTCCCCATTGGCCCAAAGGTTAAATAACCCCCCTCCCTGCCTTATCCTTAGGAAATTATATGCCCGCATCTCATTATTTGTTGCATAGACATAGCTGGTTGTGGGTATTTTAATTAAAATGCATATTTACATGATGCCAAAATTATAATGTGTCGGCTAGCACGAAATATACCATCAGCGACGATTTTAATTGCCAGAACATAAAACATTAAATCGATGGTGGGGCGTTTTCCTTTAGCTCCACACCATGATTAATTACAATATATACATCATATACATTTTTAATGCAAACGGGGTCAAAATCAGGGTGTTACATAAAATAGTTGCAATTTACCCAATTACCAATTATTTTTTATATTATTAACTTAACAATACATAATCCAATATATTCTCCTTTAAAAGTCCAAGTACCAACTATTCCAATTTGGAATCCAGTTATAAATTATAACAAATAAATCCTATAAATAGGCAAAAGTTGCATTAATTAATTAATTATGAAGTAAAATAGTTTTAATTTACCCAGTTATTGATTAATTTACAATTATTACAACTAATATCTAACTCATCCTTCTATTATTAACTTAACATCACACAATCCAATATATTTTCCATTAATACAAAGCCTCATTATGAGTGAATGTAATTTGAAATACAATGTAACTAATTTAAACTTGGAGCCAACATGTGCTTGATTTTATAATTTTTTTATATATTTATTTTTTTGGGAGCCGACATGTGCCAAGTCACCATTACATACATGACACATTTCACCCACTTGGGTTGTATAAAGTGCCTTGGGAAATTAATAAGGTACTTGTTTTAATATTGGAGTAAGGTCATTTAATGGTGTGGCTTATTAAGGTCATTTGATGGTGTGGCCTATTATATAGGTAATGGTTAAGAAAATAACATAATTGTCATCCAATTTTATATTTATAGACCATCTTTATGGCTTGAAAGGAATAGAGGTTTGACTAATGTTTCCATAGTTGTTTGTTACATATGTTGTTCTTCAGTGTCCAATATATAAATGTCAAAAATATCTTAAATGACTCTTTTATGTATTTAGCAAAGGATAGTTTATAATTCTTAATGCCATTGTTCACAAGCAAATATTTCATAGAGAATATAGATCTTATGTAAAAAGAAGAATTTGATGTGGAGGACATAAAAGGGAGCATTGGTTCAAGGTTTCCACATATACATGAAGCATCATCATGATGGGTAACCACTTATTATCATTATGTAGTTGCTTTGAGATTTTTCTATGTAATGGTGCATCATATTTATTGGGACAAGGGGTATACTTGTTCTAAATAGGGAGTGAGTGTAGTGAACTATTAAATAGCATAAGAAAAAATAGTCTGATGGAGAGCTTTAGGATTTAGATTAAGCTTGAAGAATCCTCTCATGTGCCCATTTTTTTCTTTTAATATAGTGGCTTAGAAAGATGAAAAAAAAATGGTAATTGAAAATCTTATATACAAACTAAAAACCAAAAATGAGTTTCGTTTTCCCAAAGGCTAGAAAGAGTGGACTATCTTTTTCAAGGAAAAGAGCATGATTTTTCAAAAGTTTTGGTACATGTGAAGGATGAATGTTTCAAAAGATAGCAAAAAAAAAATCAATGATAGACCGTGTAATGGTTGGTATAATGAAGAATGCTAAACAACTCGAAAAACTCTACTATGTGTCATTCTAGGTGAAGGGACACATTAGACAATTGAACCTTAAAAACTTTTGCACGAGAAAAAAAAANACTTAATTTACCCTTGAACATGTCATCCAAAAAATGTCTAAAAGTAGTTACTTTCACAAAGCTCATAGTTGAGTACAGAAGAACCGATAGCATTTATATGCAAACTTTATGAGAAAGATATTTAAAGAAAGTGTTCCAATATGAATTTCAAAAGAAAAGAAACACAATTTATTTCAAAAGATGATATAGAGGCATCTATTAAGCATATTGTCAAAGGAAAGGCACCTAGACCCCATGGGGAGGTCTATATTTGCATGCACTTCTCACGTATATATGCAATCAAGCCATAAGGTGGTGATTTAAAAATGTGAAAAACTACATAATCACCATGGTTAGTAGCCACTTCGCCAAAATATTTGGCAGCCGCTTCTATACAATAAAATAAGTAAATGGGTAGAAAGAAATAATGTCAGGGCTCCTTCTCAAGTTGGTTTTCAACCTAGCATTCAATCATTGACCCCTCAATAAAATCTTAGAGCTATTACTTAGAAAGTACAAGAGAAAGGTAATCGCAATGATCTTAACTTTGTCCATTTGGCTAAAGCCATGGTACAATTGCTTGAATAAAACTTTAGGAACGAATGGAGAAAATAAGAATTCCCAATGAGCGGATAGAAGCAACTTCCCCTTGTATGAAAAAATTATTCCAAAATTGATTGTACCCCTAATAAATGATAAAAATGGTAGTAGGAAAGTGAAAATCATATCGAGGTGAACAAAGAATATTTTAAGAATCCATAGTTTTCTTAAAATGTATAAATCTTGGTGAATCTTACTAATTCTAAATTTGCAACCATAAAATGTGTGACCTGATGTGTTTGTAAAAATATTCAAATTTTTAAGGACTTTATACAATTTTTGGACAATTTTGGTGATTTTTAAAGTAAAATAAAATTATCCCATGGAATTTGGGTGAATTAGTTTTGAAAAAAGAGGAAAATTAGTGAATCTTTTATTGGAAAAAAATGTCAAAAAATAGCCCACGGAATAAATTCCGCCCCTAAAATTTTCCTTGAAGGTGAATATATAGTGTTCTTTCTCTCCAACATTATTTCACTTATTTATAGGTCAATTAGAAGATTGTATCAAAAAATATGGGGGGATACACATATCAACTTATGCTTTATTGTTTTTTATGTATGCATATAACATTGTGTTATAGGAAGAGCACAAAGACATCAAAAGCCATCTTGATGCTCTAAACAACTTTGGTAGTTTCTATGGAATGAAAGTTAATGTAAACAAAACAAAGGTAATAATAATTAGTTGTGATATAGGGATATGACCATCACACTTAATGGGTCGCAGGAATTGACCACTCTTGAATGGATTAGGTCTTGGTAAGAGGATTGGTATGAAGACCCTTTATATAGATGATTTGTTCAAGATACTACAAGGTGTTGGAATGATGGAAATCCTCATATGTGATCATTTATAGCTACACAACCTCATTAATTGTATCACTAGGTTATGTCTTAAGAGTTGGCATAATCAACATTATTTTACATTACTTTAAGTGAATAAGGTCGGGCTAAGCATTTTTGTTTCTTGTAACCCCATCGTGAAGGGAGATTCTCCACCACATGACTTGTGTATAAAATATAAAATACACAACTCGTGCCTCATTTGTAATCTTTCAAATCCTTACAGTGTTATATTCTTTAGCATGTGGGCATCTATCTATTGTGTTACATTTCCATGCTATGGCCTTTTTGGGGTCATTTCCAAACCAATGCACCTATGTCATGGAGCACTAGTGTGTTGTTGTGTTAAGAACATTGTTTTGGCTATGTTAAATGGCATACAAAGGCCAATTTTCACAAAAACAAATATGCCTACTACCTTTACAAATACCTCCACTAAAAATCTATGCAAATGAGAAACTTTGAAAATACCTCTACAAAAACCTCCATTAAAAGCTTGTTTCCTAGTAGTGTCATGACAAGATGGTGATATGTGATGAACACCAACTCAAATAAGTATAAGATATTTGGTGATGAGGGAGCAAGTGTAATTTGTGTGACTAATGGAAGCACTTTATATGGTTGCACAATATAGGTTGTGCTTATGAAACTTAAGTGATTAAGTCTAATGCAATTTAACACGTAAACAAGAAAGTGATCTAAATAAATATATATCCCAAGACATAATAAATCACATGGAATTGGCTCAATTATACATATAAATCACTTGGAATTGCCTCAACTATACATATATTCGTAGTATAAAATACTAAGGTACAATGGATAGTGTGATTAAATAGATGTAGAGAAATATTTTCTACCCAAATGAACATGATAGTTGTAGAGAGTTTAGACATTAAGAGACAAAAACTCAATCATTAAATCTGGAAAATTATTGAACAATTTAGAAATTGATTTCATACATATTTATATAGTTAAACATATAAGAATGCAATTAATGAGGAAGTTATAAATCCATATAGAGGTCTAGCAAACTCCTATGAATCCTAAAAATTCATTCATTACTATTCGATTGATTACTGTTGGAGTTGGAAGAAAACTTAGTTAACTTTGGTCACTATAGATGAAATGCATAGTTATTGATTCAACTATAATATTTGTTGACCAAGTCAAATAATTTGACACTAAGTTGGCGCAATGAATTACATGTTGACCCGTTAGACATGCCACATGGATCAATTTATGCATGATGGGGATTAAGCACATGTCAAAAAGAGTATTGGTAAGAGAACACACTATGAGAGGTAGGATTTGGTTGTTCATGCAAGAATCATGATGAAATGTCCAAGAGGTGCATTTTATGTAGTATTACAAGTGGAGAAGAACCTATCATTATTGTCTAGAAGTATTAACTCATATATCATGAGTCCCTTCTAGAAATTAATTGTCCCCGTTGCATTTTCCAAGTACAAGTGTCATTGCCTATTGAAAAACAATCATATGCCAAGGAACACAAACTCAAAGCTTTATATGCCAAGTGAAGAAACTTTCATTGAACTTGATCAAGTGTGAATTACTTAGCTTATGTAGGAAACTAACGTACTTTGAATGTGCATAAGAGTTCTACAATGCTATCACACATGTTCCACATTGTTCAATTAATGAATTGGATAGAAAGAGCTAGTGTTTTGAGATCTAGAACAATATCAATTTGAGGGTTTGAATGAGATGTGCTTTGCTAAAGTATGAGAATATCACAAGGTTACAAGAGATCCAAATTGAGAATTGGATGCATGTTGTGTTATCGAGGCAAACTAAGCTTGATGCATTTCCACAACATACTCAATAATGGTGCATGGACAATGTAACTAGTGATATGAGATTACAATGAGGGCCCTTGAATATATATTTCTAAATATTAATCCATACTCTAAACCCCACTAAACAATTATGAGGGAAACAATACTAATTATCTCTTTTTTTTCTTCATGGAGGTATGTTGAAGAATGTCGTCAGATTGTCTCTAAATGTTCTGGATGTGATTAATGAATCTAGTTTCCTATTTATTATCTTTCTATGAGGATATAGAAGTGGCTACAATTGAAGGAGCTACATTGGAAATGTCAATTGGTGTTACAGGTTGGAATCCAAAGCGAAGCTCAAATGGGATCTATTGTGTTGCACTATGTTGAGTGTAATTGTCACTATATTGAACAAATGTAGGATTCTAAGATTCCATAAGTAAAAGAGGATGGATAAAGTTGAAGGGGATCCAAAAAAATACAACATTAACACAAGTGATTGTATGATTATTCTAACAGGGTGATCAAAACAAATGAGGTGTTGGCATCATAAATTTTTAGGAAATGACAATTTGGAGGTAAGGGTTGTAAGCTTCATGTTTTGGAAAAGGAAAGGTGTCCCCAAATAGATGTTAGTAAAAGTTGTATAGTCATATAGAAGCATAGGATAACCAAACAAAGCTTCAATGTATTTTTTACCTTAGGGATGTAGAACAATCATCCTTTCATGTCAATGACCACACTCGAAGGCCGTGACTCATAGATTCTATGTTGACATTGAGGATCACACTCCAAGACCTTCACTCATAGATTTATGTATCATTGTCCCAACAACACATCATAAATCTCCATGGGAAAAATGCTACATATTACTATGTCCTTATAAGTTTATATAAATCCATTCACTAATTAGATTCATTTGATGTTGTAGGGTTTTGGGTGGGGTTGGGTCACTAACTTGAATTGTTGGACAATATCCACAAATAAAAATTTATTTATTTTTATTTTAAAATAATTTTGATTGAATTTTAGGTAAGCATGTCCTTCCCTTCTATGGGAATAATATAGAATGCAGTTGGCTTACAATGATCAAAATAATTCCTTAAGGGGAATATGCTTTACCAAATATGCCTCCGTTAAGATTTTAAAAGTTTTATGCCAAAAACAAAAGGATCACTGAAAGAATGACAATCACAGTAGCACAAGGATCCTGGGAAACCCTCGTGGTGCAAAAAACCCAACAATACTTCCTCAATATAGACTCTAACCAAGTACAGTGTAAGACACCAAGAATAAGACTAACTGCTTCCTCTCTCTCAAAGGGACTGCTCCTTCTCTCTCTAGCGATCTTGCTTGAGTGTTGAGTGTGCCGAAATGAGGGAGTCACTGCATATATTTATAATAATCAAGTGAGTATTCTAATATCCCAACAGGGCCGACTTGACCTCTAACCAGGGATGACTTTCCTTGGGAGACTCAAAACAAAAATTATAAAATAATTTTGTGCGTACTATTGACCTGACTTACAACGGAGGTTTTACCTCAAGAATTTTACATGACCAAGTACATCAATGACATATCCTAACATAGGAATAACATCTCCGAAAGGAGGAATAATAATACAATAAAAGTACAATAGAATTTCTTCTGAAGTTACATTTCTTTCAACACTCCATCTTAACAAGGAAGGTATTCTACAACATCAACAACAACTGTACAACTGACTGGTGGATCTATATTTCATAGGAAGTTTTGGAAAAGCATCATCATTACATGTCTTGAACATTAGTATCAGTATCATCAATATCAAACATCATTATGGAGTATCGTCATGAATCATCATCATCATTGTCGTCGTTGAACATCATCATCGTTGTTGTCGTTGAACATCATCATCATGGAACATCATCACCATGAAACGTCATCATAGTGGAACATCATCATCATGGAACATCATCATTATGGAACATCATCATCATTGTCGTCATTGAACATCATCATCGTTGTTGTCGTTGAACATCATCATCATGGAACATCATCACCATGAAACATCATCATAGTGGAACATCATCATCATGGAACATCATCATTATGGAACATCATCATCCTGGGACATCATCATCATCACCAATATGAGCATCATTATCAGTATGCAAATACTGGTACATCATCATCATCTACAACATCATCAGTATGTGAATACTGGAACATCATCATCATTTGCAACATCATTAGTATGTGAATACTAGAATCGTCATCATAATCATTATATAAGTACTCGGACATAATCATCATCATGAAAATGGTGGAACATCATCAGCATCTAAATAATGGAACATCATCACATGTGAATATTCAAGTATCATCATCATCAACAACATAGAAATGTCGGTACAACATCACCATCAGTAGCAAATGAATGTTGGAACAACATCATCATCAACAACAAATGAATGCTGATACAACATCATCATCACCAACAAATGAATGCTGAAATAACATCATCGTCATCATCTGAAGTAGCATTATGGTGAGCACTATGGTAGATTGAACTAGCCTTATCTAACTTACTAATCCTTTCGGACCAACCAAGCCTAGTCAGACATACCATTATACCTGGGGATCAAATACAAATTATCTGACTTGCTAATCCTTTCAGACCAACCAATCCTAGCCAAACATACCAATCCCCCTATGATCAACCAAGCCTTGTCAGTGTTGATATATGAATCCCATTGGTATCAACCGGGCCTTATCAGGATTGCATACCAATCCTATAATGATATGACACACCACTACAACAAGAAACCACATCATCATCGGCACTCCCTCTTTCAAGGGAGGTCCTTTCGGACAACACCAAGCTTGTCTCGAAAGTATTCAAACTTTACATGAGACAAAGGCTTATTCAATACATCAACAACTTGCTCCTCTGTAGGAACATACTGGAGTTGTATAGCTCCCCGCTACACCATATCCCAGATGTAGTGGTATTTGATTTCTATATGCTTTGACTTGTTGTGAAACATCAGGTTTTCTCTTAGTTTGATGCAACTCGGGTAATCGTAGTAGATATATGTCCCATCCATCTCGATATCGAACAATCCTATCAACAACTTGCAAAGCCATACTACTTCGCTACAAGATGAACATGCTGCAATATATTCAACCTATTTCATACTGAAAGCAACATTGGTTTTCTTTCTACTAAGCCATGAGATCACACCTAATCCCAAACTAAAAGAACATGCTGAAGTGCTCTTCATGTATTCAATACTACCAGCCCAATTTGAATATGTATAACCGTGTCATTTGATCTTACTATCGACTACATATCTGAGTCCACAATCCAATGTACACTTTAGGTACCGCATCACATGTTTTGGTGCAACTAAGTAAACATGCCAGGGCTCCACCATATACTGACACAAGGTGTTCACAACAAAACATATATCTGGTCTTGTATTTGTGAAATACATCAGTGATCTAGTAATCTGTCTGTATAGTGTGACATATACAGTCTCTAAGGAACCATAATTCAAGAGCTTCAATTTTTTCACCGTCATATTATTCATTTCCTTGCAATCCATCATCCCAACTCTCTTTAGGATGTCAACTGCATCTTTTCCTTGATTTAGGAATATCTCATCTAGGAACTGCCATACCTCGAGTCCTAGAATATAATGCATCATACCAAGGTCTTTCATTTTGAATTCTACTACAAGCTTCTTCTTACAATCATTGATGAGCTTCTCTTCCTGTTAGAAATAGATCATCCACATATAGTAATAATACCATAATCCCATCATCTACAACCTTATAGTAAAGGTGGAATCTACTTTACTTTTGGTAAATCCCAAGCTCATCATGAAGCCATCAATCCTTCCATACCAAGTTTTGGGTGCTTGCTTTAACACATACAATGCTTTCTTCAATTTGAATACACTACTTAAATCACTTTCTTCAATTAAATCACTGCTTAAATCGAATCAGAAAATTGAACCATATTAGCTTCTAGAAACAAAATTGAAATATTTACTTGCAAATGGATATTTTGTGATACTAGAGAATCATTGTTGATATTTGTTCTCATAATGCTATTTGTTTTTGTTTAAAACTAGAAACCAGCCCATGCAGAAACATCGGGGACATTGCCACCTCGTGGCTCTTGTTTATAGAAGTGTTTAGCTAAAAGTATTTGAGATTGATTTTTATCTTTAAATACTAATCGTGTAAAGTTAAATTAATAAAGGCTTAACTTTATTCTTAACATTAATAACTTATAATTGTATTAACCAACTAATAATCATTGGCCTTTTGGTTGACATGGAAGGCAACATGCATCCTCAAATATTAGCAAGGCAGCCATTGAAATAAAAATAATATAGGCATGATTTCAATGATATATAGATTGAATTTTTATTAAAAAGATGCAATGTTGTCAAATGTGATACCACCATTTTGATTATTTGAACAAGTTTGGGTTTAATGCAACGACTTTGATTGAAAGTTGTCTCTTTCATTATGTTTTTAAAAATGCAAATGCCTCCTTCACTTATAGTGCCATGTAAATTACCATAACACATATCAATAAATGGTTACAACACTACCATTTTGATCATTTGAACAAAGTTTGAACTTAATACAATGAATTTGACTTGAAAGTTGTCTCTTTCACATGTTTTTAAAATGCAAGTGCCTCCTTCACTTATAGTGCCATGTACATTACCATACCACATATCAATAAATGGTTGTAGTGAATGTTTATAGGGATTCCAAGCATAATATTACACGTGGTGTGATCCACTGAAAATCATATTCCATTATAAGTCCTCACTCATAATCATTGTTATAAGGTGTATCACAATCACATGACTTATATTTAGGAAAACTAACAATCGACTAGCATTGGTCAAACAACAGTCACAAGGAATGCAATCTTACCATCTTACTTGCAAAGTTTATGATTCTTTTGAAATCCTCTCAACATGTCCTATAAACACTTTCTTATAGCCCCTAATTTTCCTTATCTCTTAAGACTCGGTAGCTATAAATTACAATGGAATCCAAATTTTGTCGAGCTTCACTTCTATCTTAAGACCCTCGTTATGTTCCCTTTGGAAGGCATGACAATCATAGATTAACATCCAACTACTTCTAAAATAAGCATGTTTAGTTCTTGGAAAGTGTTGTATGTTTTCTTAATCAAAGCCTCTGACACTAATGATCCCTTTATCAACACTATTGATTTGAGGATCCTCCAAGATGGCATGTGTTGGCAAGCTGAGACATTAACAATGTTGTCTTTAGTTTGAATATTTGACAAATAAAAAATTGTTCATTAGGTGAATATTTTCTGAAATTTATATGTCTTAGCTCGCAAACTAGCAAGGTATTATAGGTGCTCAAGATTAGTCGTTTATTCATTTATTTTATTTCAAATACAAAGTTCATTAAGCAATAATTGAAACACATATATATGACTTTGGAAAATTTTCATACAAATACCAAATATGTAGAAACAATTTTGTTAATGCAAAAGTTAATATAGTTACATCCTCTCTTTGCACCATAGAAATTGTCTTTTACAACATTCTTTTGTACCATCAAGGATAATTGCTAATTTTAAAACTTTCAACTAATTGTGATGAACTCCAATCAACCTATCACTAAGCAACAAGTCAACACACTGGAACACCATTTGTCTTAAGTTTCTTTTATTATCTCATTTCCAACAATGATTTTGTCCTTTTGCTTTTGGTATAATTGAACATGTTCTTTCAAGGATTGTGCTAAGAATTGGAATTTTGATGAGCTTAAATATTTTATTAAAATTTTGGTCTAATTGAAGTTTTTAATTTAAATCAACATATTGTTTTAAGTTTTTTAAGAACTAAGTTAAAAGTTGAACTTCAATTAATTGCGATAATCCCTTATTAGTCTATTAAAGTCCGTCTTATAAAAAGAAAGATTCTCACAACATTTTTTGAGGAAATTTCTCTTCTAAAATGTTTAGAATAATTAAATATGTCATTTTAATCACTATTTTTCTTCCTTGGGAAACCCTGGGCACTTCGCCTCAATTTGAAGATGATACCTAGACGAGCTTTATCAATCAACATAAATATTGTATCTCGTTTGGAACAAGACAACAACAAGAATGCTACATCTAAACCTCTACTTTAATCATCAACCTAAGGATTCGTACAAACTTATGAGGGTCCCGCACAATATATGCAACTACAATGGAACTAATTATGTCTAGCAGTATGTAAATCCTAATCTGATCAATCAAAATAACAAAGTTTCTAGCTATCATCAAACACAAGTAAAATAGCTTTTAACTAAGGGTTTCTAGATCACAAGATCCTACTTCCCTACTTGGCATCCATTTCATTATCAATAAAACCAGACATAAGTACTAAGAGATTTTCTCGTCCATGTAACAACCTTTAGTGAAAACATCCTGATAACTTTTCCATGATTTACAAAATACAAATAATCTCAACCTAAAACATTCATGCAAGTGATAACAACAGGCATAAGTCTTTAGTTCTACCAAGCATGGATAATAAAGAACTTATGTGAAAAAAATGACATCTAACTCGCATTTTCATTTAACAAAATAGATTGGTAATTATTATGCATAATAAGCTATAAATAACACTTAATTCAAAAAAGCAAGAAATTCTAAAAGATGCAACACATACTATGTTTTGACTAAAATTCATGTAAACACTAGTTCCAAACTAACCACACAAGCTCTTTCACTTAACCTGTGTTAGGATTATAATCCTCCCTTGTCCAATTTGGTCGATTATGTCTAAATGAGGAGTATTTCTAAATCTGGAGTCCTTTCAGTCTATTTTTAGTCACTAGAACCATTGTGTTCACTTGGCCTAATTGGGGCACATGTACCTGTTACTAAAGTGTGGAGAACACTAATTGAGGCCAACTTCCACTGATTGCACTCGCATGCATTAGTTTAGGATCCTCCTAGATCAATCCCTACAAATTAGGAGCCACTAGGAGTGCCGATAACAACCTCCATCATTTGAGTTCAGTTGGTGACTAGTCAAGCTTAGTTAGGAGTCAGTTACATTCAGTTCTAGTCTCTTACATTCAGTTCTACTCAGTTAGTGCTAGGATTGCATGGATGCATGCAGGTGAGGCGCATTTAATCATCTACCTCAATCAGTTAGACTAGTCAACACTGAATTAGACACTTGAGTTTGGGTTTTGAACTCCGATGAACTCTGATAATGATTTAGACAAGGTGAGTTAACCATTCAGTCAAGTAGAGTCCAATAAATTTGAATTTTCTCACATGGATTCGAATTGCATGAGGCTATTTAGCCATTGTACTTCATTGTAATTAATTATCCAATTACTTTTGATTAATGAGTTAAATTGTCTGATATATATTGTGAGTTGTGTGTTGGTCCACATATCTATGTGCTCAATTTAATATGGTGTCAGAGCCTTGGCAGGACAAGTTACTTCTCCTACTATAGATCCATACTTGGATCAAAAAACAAATTGAGCAAATTTGCTCCTTCCAGTACTGCACCAAAAGGGGAGAATTTACCACTTAATATCCCAACTAAAGGAATTGTTGATCAAGCTTGCTTGATCAACTATGCTGGGTGTGATGAAAATTCCAAAAGTGCAAACTGTCGACCTTATTTTGTCTGTTTGATTGTGTGATTTATAGGTTTATCAGTCTTCTTCACTACATTCATTACAAGCAGCTTAGTCTCCTTCACTGCATTCGCTATAGCAACTCATCCTCTTCCATTGCATTCCAAAAGGTCCCTCCAATGGAGCTTCTCACTCCTTTCAACTACCACAAGTGGAAGGAGGACATGGAGATGTAGCTATGCTCCAAAAGACTCTTTAGAATCACAATGGAGACAAAGAGAGAGCCAATTCATTATGTTGACAAAGAAAGTATTGGAATAGGCCTAATGAAGCATATGGATGCTTGAGCCTCTCAATCTCTCGATATCTTCTCTTCCACATCAATTGATTGAAGACTCCCAAGGAGGTTTGGGATAAGCTTGCTTCCTTATTTGACAAGCGGGATGATATGAGGATCTATCAGCTAGAGAATGAGTTGATTTCTCTTCATCCAGCCAATTTTGAAACACTAAATGACTTCTTCACCAAATTCAAGCATTTGGTGTTTCGATTGAAGCTATGCAAGGTTGACAAGGGGGATGATCAACTCATCGTTGCCATTCTCTCCAAACTTGGTGCATACTATTCAATCTTTGTATCAACATTTCATTCTATGAAGCTCACTACTTCAAACTGGAATATGCCTACTCTTAACTCCTTCATTGAATCTCTCACTCAGGAGCATGACAAGTTGATCCAAATGGGGATCATTCGATCTTACAGAGATCAAGCACCGGTTGCAGGAGGACCTAAGGTAGCGAATGATAAAGGTAAGCAAAAGGATGAGTCTCCTATAGAGAAAGAGCATTCAAATGAGCCTTCAAGTTCGGAGAGAAGTAAGAAGAATGGAAAAGGAAAGACACTTTGTTCTTACTGTGGAAGGGGATTTCATCTAGAAAGCTCCTGTATGAGAAGAAAAATTGATGAGATGGCTCTTCTTCTAAAGAAACATAACATTACTATACATGTTAGCACAAGGAAGCCTGACCATAGAGAAGAAACTGAAGAACATGAAGAGACATGCCATGCACTGAAGGCTAGTTGTTCAACAGCACATGCCTTCCTCATTTATTCTAGAACTTCCAATCATATGGTTGCATCCAGAGAATCATTCTCTTCCTTGCAGTCTTTTGATGGTCCTAGTATTCAGATGGGAAATAATAGTAAAATTCAAGCCAAAGGGAAGGGTTATAGAAGGCTTGATAATGGAAAGTTCAAAGATGTGCTTTATGTGCCCTCCTTAGCTGGAAATCAGTTATCTGTATACCATATGACTCATACTGGATCTCCAAAGCGAGTGATATCTGGTCTTGATTCAATGGAGATCACAGATATATCTACTGGGAACATCATAGCGAAGGGTGATGCAAATCATGCCTCCAAGGCATATAAGTTCTCACACTTCATGCCATTTTCGGAACCAGTGCACTCTCAACAGCTACTTGCAAGGGAAGGTATAAACATTCCTTCTACTTCTTTTGCAGTTTCCACTTGCATTGCAGAACCAACTATATCAGTTTATGAGATTGAGATTCAGGGTGATTCAGATCAAGATCTAGTCCCTACTCCCAAGTGGGAATCTAGCAAGATGATTGGAAATCCATCTAATACTCAGAAGGGAAAGACCCTTGCGCTATGTCATTCAATCTCACCTCCTTCAAAGAGATGCAAAAAACTCCCTGTGAGATGCTACATGGCAAGGTTTGATCTATCACACTGTATTCAGAAGAATAGAGTGGATCATACACCTCTTCATCTAGAAAGAGGCAAAGGTTACATTCCTCCTTCCTTCCATCATCATTTTGGGAGAAGATGGAGAAGTCTACATGTTAGGCCCCAGGATACCTGTGCACAGAACATCATGCATGTTGCTTCGCTACATCACAGAGATTGCAGCAACACTTTTTCAAGTTTTTCAAACTTGAATCCCGATTCTACCTGCTAAGTTAGAGGGGGGGCTTTTCCCCCATGTGGTTTTTTCCCCAACTCCTTATGTTAAGTAGTTACTTTACTTGTTGTAATGGGTGACCTATGGTCTTAGTTACCAAGGCCCACAAATTGTCCAAGTTAGCATTCAGGGGGGTGTTAGGATTCTAATCCTCCCTTATCCAATTTGGTCAAATATGTCCAAATCAGGAGTATGTCTAAATCTGGAGTCCTTTGAGTCTATTTTTAGTCACTAGCACCATTGGGTCCACTTATCCTAATTGGGGAACATGTACCAGTTACTAAAGTGTGGGGAACACTGATTGAGGCCAACTACCACTGATTTCACTTGCATGCGTCACTTTAGGATCCTCCTAGATCAATCCCTACAAATTAGGAGCCACTGGGAGTGTCGATACCAACATCCATCAGTTGAGTTCAGTTGGTGACTAGTCAAGCTCAGTTAGGAGTTAGTTACATTCAGTTCTAGTCTCTTACATTCAGTTCTACTCAGTTAGAGCTAGGATTACATGGATGCATACCGGTGAGGAGCATTTACTCAGCCACCTCAGTCAGTTAGACTAGTCAACACTGAATTAGACACTTGAGTTTGGGTTTTGAACTCTGATGAACTCCAATAATGATTTAGACAAGGTTAGTTAACCATTCAGTCAAGTAGAGTCCAATCAATTTGAATTTCCTCACATGGATTTGAATTACATGAGGCTATTTAGCCATTGTACTTTATTTTAATTAATTATCCAATTACTTTTGATTAATGAAAGCATTCACAACTGTAAGCCATTTTTTGCACTGTTTCATTCTTCAATTCCTGAGTAAAATTGTCTGATCTATCTTGTGAGTTGTATCTTGGTCCACAGATCTATGTGCTCAATTTAATAGGGCCTTGATCCAAGGAATGACAGGAACATAAATAACTCAGATAAATATGTGAATCAAACCAGTTATCATTAAAATGTAGAAACTATGAACAATATAAAAATTGTCTCAAGAATTCATGATGATAATAAACAATAATGTCATATCAGAATGGTGCTAGCTTTGAATGGTTGCACCAATTTGTTTAAATATATCAGAAATAATTCCTATTCTACTGAATCATGCATCATGCACTGAACATACTGATCATGTGTAGAGGTAGTTTAGGAAATGTGTATTGGTAGGTTTCTTAACAATGCGTGGCGCTCGGGGACTAGATGTCGAACGTCACTATGCATATGTCAAGTAGTTGTAATTTAACTAATTCTAGACTTTTCCTTTGACAAGGTGATTTGTCAAAAGTAAGTCTTCTTCCTTCAGGACTATATTGGTCAAAATTGAACTAAGAGTGAGCTCTGTTATATATGAACCTTGTGGACGCAAAACTGATCCTTGTGACTTGTCTTTGAAAAAAGTATGGTTTATCCATGTAGTCTCAACAGACACTGAAAGTGGCCAATTTATCAACATTATATGAGCAATGAAGTTAAGTAAGAGAAAGAATCAACATTTAAACAAATAATTGAAACCTTCTATAATTTTAACTAAGATGCATGTATAACCATCAACTTGTTCCATTTTTCTCCCCTTTTATGCTTTGAGTTCCTGAAGAAGTGGGTTAAGTACATGGTTTACTTACTCATAAATGGGATCCACCATCTCCCCCCAAATACCCTATTGCACGTCCTTGTGCAATCAAGTCTTTGCTCCACGATTCCTCTGTGGGTTCAAGTTCTTTTGTTGGTATGAGTTTGTAAGCATAACAACTGGTCATCGCCCCTATTTGGTAGAGTCCTCTATCCTTTCTAAGATGTTCCCAATTAGCTTCCTCCTCTAAATCCTCACTCCAATCCTGATTGACACTATATAAAAGGAGTGGTGGGCTGAATTTGAGGCCAATCCACTGTAATTGAAATTTTTCTATAGTGGGAATGTACAAAGAGCATTTAAAAAGTGCTTTCTCCAAGTTGGATGGTGAATGTACCTCAAGTTATTATAGCTCAGAGGGAATGTCCTTTCATCTTTTGAATTTTATATGTTTCAATTTTCCCTTGATTTTAATTCCTTGAAATGTGTTATGGCAAAATTTTGTATTTCCTTTAGGACCGGTGCCCTCTCGTCATTATGTATCAACAACTTGTGAGATGCGAGGACTATTCCATCGATAGGAGATTCTACCATGATCCATAGTTGGGCGTCTTTTTAGTTCCAAAGTGGAGCATCTCTGTGGATCTTTTGTCCTCATTAGAGAACCAAGAACACAAAGATCTCAATTGAACATCCCCTATGTAGGGATTTGCTAACCATCTATAGGGGTGTGGCAGGATATAGTTATGTAAATAGAACTTTCTAAGTTAGTGCTTTCCTAACTCTCCCACTCCTTGACATGTGTATAGGAAATCTTTAGGAGTGTCCAGGAGCTTTGATTGTTTTGCTTGTATTATTTTAAGTTGATACCATAGCCACCTTTCCTTCAAAAATACTAAATAGATTCTCAAAGGTGGTCTGCAGTGGATTATCTCTTGCATAAACTTGAAACTTTTCTTTAATCACTCCTCTACTTTGGATTTCTCCTTGATTTCATCTTTTAATTATGCTTTGAAACTCTAATATATGTCTTGTTTGAGAACAATATTTTCTTATATCACTTGTTTTTTGTCCTCCAAACACTGCATCTTGATAACTCGAAGCTTTTCCTCCAATGGATGTGTTTCATATTCCTGGTGTCCTTGAGCATTGGAATCTTTTAATGCCTCTATAGTATGGGCAATATTTTTCCATTATGGGATTCTTGATCTTGTTCTTTCAACTAATTCTGTAACGTTATGATTTCCTAGTCCTTTTCCTGGAGCAACTCATGGAGATTAGTATTGGTGGGATGACCACTCATAGTATAATCATTCATGGTAAAATCAAGCATGGTATTTCCAAGTATGCCAATCCTGATCTGTTACTTCTCCTTCATTCTTTTGTTCCTTATGAGACTCTAAGTTTGAAATATGATGCTTCTCAAGAGACTATGACATTCATTCTATTGTTGTTTAGAAGGTTTTGAATTTTAACCTATCGATGCTCAGAAGAATTTGAATCTAGTATAGCGTAGTGTACCTGTTTGGTCGAGACGTACACATCTATATTTCTTTTCTTTTTAGGATTTTCCTAGCTTTTTTATGATGGTGCCTCTTTCTTGAAAAGAGTCTTTTCTTGTTAAACCATGTGAAGGAGGGTATCTGCAGCTTCTTCTTCCTTCTCATTTTCCTCGGGCCCCTCTTGTTCCCCTTTTCTTATTAGTTTTCTAATTAGAGCTATGGTTCTTATGGAAACCTTACTAGATTTATTTTTCTCACTTACACATGGGGTTGTCTAAACCTTTTTCCTTGACACTCGTGTTTAGGAAAGACATGCTTGTACCTATTCTTGTGATGGCCTTTCCCTTTTATGGGACACTTGGCTTTCGGTAAGGCCTATTTTGAGAAAGGTCCCCCAAGAAAGAGGGGCATATTCCCTTTCCAAAGTGGCACACACCAATAATTTAACAATTCCATGATGAGAGAGGTAGTCTGGTTTTCCCAATCAATATTTAATACTCGTTGAAGAAAGGGCTTTGAACAAAACCAAGGAAGACTAATGTTTTTACCTAGTTTATGCCAATATAGATTTCTAAGGAGGTTCATGAACCAAAAGTGGTAGGCATGAACTAAGGCGCACCTCCCCCCAGGGTCTATAAGTGTTTCCCTTTTCACACTTCCCTTCACCTCTTCATACTTATCTATAAATCTAAAAAAATGATTCTTGTCTTTTTGAGCTAATTCTCGGTCATCTTTGTCCCATGTTATTCCTTTTGGGAGTCATGTAACTCGACTAAGGACATCTCCATTTAGTTCTATCAACATCCTCTTACTGAAGTCTTACATGTTTCATCATTTATTTTATTCATGTTTTTGGAAAACACCTTAGTCCATCTACATTTTGGAAATAACCCATCCATCCTACTCTTTAGAAGTATTATATGGAATTAGGGTTTCTAAAGAGTTTTGAATGGTCTGTAGGTTCTCTCTTTATAAACTCTCTTGTCATTTTTTACAATCTTCTTCCAAAAGTTTATAACAATTACGTTTCTCTAACACTTATAAGGTGAAATAGAAATGTTAAACAACAAGTGCTAAGGTGTAAGTTGAGGGTTATCTTTATATAAGACTCTCTGGTTCACACTTTCTGTTGTGGATGCCTTTCTTCTTGCTCTGGAACTGTTCCGTGAGCGCTGAGCTTGCTTCATGCTTGAGAGTAATCAACTTATCATTTGAATGGCCTTTTCATATGGTATTATGACTTGTTTAATTTGTTTTGATTTAAACACAAGTTCGTCGGCTACTCATCCCTCTTATGATTACCCACTTGTACAATTGCTTTGTCTTTCCTATGTAAATTGATAATCATTATTCCAACCACATCTATTGCCCCCACTGAGTAATCATGCTTTTTGCTCTAATTTTTTTAGTGGTGGCCTTAAGCACTAGTCATACTTGGTGAATCATTCTATGATTTGATTAATGGCATGTATGAAGGGTATGCTCATAATCAAATAGATATGTGGAACGTTGCAGGAAAACGTATGTCCAAAGTTTACCCGTGTATCAAAGTTATGAATGTATCTCAAAATGTTCATTTAATTTTTGCATTTAAACTTTGCATTCACCAACTTCTTTGAACCTTTCCAATCTTTGCAACATTTTCATACTACCCTTCTCATTCACCCCCATAACTTTACGTAATATGATGTCCTCATCAAATTGATGATTAGATATGCAAGTTAGTCAAAAATGATATAAGATTTACAATTAATTATCTAAATGAGTATTCATACCTCTTAAGAACTTACCACTTATATTTTGATGGTGTGCTTGAACATTTGTAGGTGGAATCATATTGTGGACTCTTGTTGTAGAAACATATTGGCAATTGCCTAAATGTTGCATTTAGTAGAAAACATGTAGGTTTTCTTTGTTTCAACAGTATGATGTATGTGATGGAATAATTGGTAGCAGGGTGCTTAGTTGATCCTTCTGCTTGGATTGTGTCATGATTTGTTCTTTTTTCTTTTTTAGTTTTCTTCGGAGTTGGGATTGCCTCGTGGAATTTTTCAATCATAATTTTTTCTTAGGAGCCTCAGAAGAGGTTTTTTCCTGAGAATTTATTGCTTTTTACAGGATGAAAGATCGCCTCATATGACATTTTCAATTTGCTAATATGTCTTAGACACTCTATGAGAAGTTTTCATCTGAGCAATTTTGTGTGATGTAGTTATGTTATCTTCAATGCCTCAGTGAATTCTATTCTAGTGAGAGGATTCTTATAAAGTTCCAATCTATGGCCATTTACCAATATTGGGATTTGATCTTCATCTATTGTTGATATCCTGGTTGATCCATTGTCATATATGATGCTAATATGATAGGATCCCAGCCATCTTGTCCTTAATTTTCCTTTAAAAGCTTTGAAACATGAATCGTAGAGAAGGGCCCAATATCCTTCCTTGAAATCCTTGGTCCTTATGAATTTTTCATTCCATATATTCCTTTGATGTTGGGCTACTTTTGTGTGATGGAGAGCTTATTGTTTGAGTTCATCCAGTTGGTTGAGTTGGAGCAATCCCTCGTTTTGTGTTGTTGATAGGTCCATGTCAACTTCTATTGTTGTTCTCAATGTTTTGAGCTCAAATTCAATGGGAAACTTGATTCTCTTTCCATAAACCAACTCATAGGGTGTAAGCCTTGTGGTTGTCTTTGATGTGGTGTTGTATGCTCATGTTGCTTCATGAAGTTTGTTTTCCCAATCTCTTCTATGGATTTGTATTGTTTTTGTTAATATCTTCTCCATTTCTCTATTGGTTACTTCCACTTGGCCATTTTTTGATGGATGATAAGATGTTGATTGTTTATGCTTCAACTTATTGATTCTTAATATGTTTTATCAGATTTCTTATAAATTGGGTATCTCTATCAGTAACAAGTTCTATAGGTGCTCCAAATCTTGTAAAGATCTCTTTTGTTAGGAATTTTACTACTGATTCTTCATTTTCCAACCTTAATGCCTTTACTTCCACCCATTTTGTTAGATAGTTAATGCAAACTATTATATGATGTTTCATGTTGTATGGGGGGTCAATAGGATCAATGAAGTCCATTCCCCATTTCTCAAAAGCTTCTATAGTCACTTGGGGATGGAGAAGCATTTCATCTATTTGTGTTGGTTTTCCCATTCTTTGACAATCATCACACCTTGAAACATAAGCTACTGCATCCTTGTGTAATGTTTGCTAGTAATATTTGGTTTCTAGAACTTTGCATGTAGTTCTCTTGGTTGCGTAGTTTCCACCACATAGTTCATTATGACCAGCATGAAGAACTTCATGGACTTCATATTCTCATATGCATATCCTAAGAATGTGGTATGGTCCTTGTTTAAAAAGGTATCCTTGAATCCATGAAAATGTAACACTCTTCCTTACTATGTTGCACCTCTCTTTGTAAGTGAAATGCTAAGGGAACCTCCCAATAGCTAAGTAATTTTCTATATCAACAAACCATGGAGTATGTGTAGAAATGTAAAAAGGGTGCTCATTAGGGAATGCATCATCTACCAGCTCTTTATCTGCAACATGAGTTAGTCTAGACAAGAAATTTGCTACAACATTATGCTTTCTAGGCTTATCTAGGATTGTTATGTCAAATTATTGCAAAAGTATGAGCCATTTGATTGCCCTACAATGCACATCTGGTTTATTCATTAAATATCTAATTGTTGGATGGTTGGTGTGGAAAAATACCTGATATCCATAGATATAGTGCCTGAATTTGTTGATTGAGCAGACTACTACCAAGAATTCTTTCTCTGTGACTACGTAGTTCAGCTCTATCCATGCAAGGTTTTTGCTTATGTAGTAGATTACAAAAGTATTTTTGTCTTTCTATTAGCCTAAAACTGCACCAATTTATTTATCTGATGCATCAGAATAGATGCGGAAAGGAATTTCCCAATGAGGTCCTTATAAGATAGGGGATTCTATGATCTTTTCTTTGATGTGGTCAAATGATTTCTAGCAATCATTGTTCCACTGGAATTCTACATTCTTTGTTAGTAACAGAAACATAGGAGAAAATCATTTTACTATAATATTGAATGAATCTCCTATAGTATCAATATGGTCACATGAAACTCCTAACATATCTTTATTATGAGGTGGAGGCAAGTTGATTATGACTTGTATTTTTTTGCAGGATCAAGTGTGATTCCTTCATAGTGTCCTAAAACTACTCCTTCATCCATCATTAATTGACATTTCTCATTGTTGAGGCAAAGGTTCATTTCAATGCATCTCTTAAGAACATTTTGTAAGTTGTTGAGGGCTTCTTCAAATTCATTTCCATACATGGTGAATTCATCCATGTATATCTCCATGCGGTCATAAAAAAAGTCAACAAAAATGCTCAAGGCTGCCCTCTGAAAGCTAGTTGGGGAATTGGAAAGTCCAAAAGGAAGAACCCTATAGGAAAAGGTTCCCCAAGGATAAGTAAATGTGGTCTTGTCTTGGTCTCCCGAGTGAATTTGTATCTAATTATATCCACTGAAACCATCTAAAAAAAGAAGAAATTCTTCCCCACTAAAGTGTCCAGTACTTGGTCAATGAATGGTAATGGAAAATGGTCATTTTTTGTAGCCCTATTCAGTTCTACTCATTATGTGCAAACTCTCCATTTTCCCTCTTTCTTTGGGACAATTACCTATGGTGACACCCACTCACTGTTTGAAATAGGGTATATGAATCCAACATCAAGAAGTTTTTGTGATTTAGCCATAACAATGTCTTTTAAAACCGAGTTCATCCTTCTTTAAGGCTGTATAATAGAATTTGCATATTCTTTTATGTGTATATGATGTTGGAAAATGGTTGGAATGACTCCCTTCATGTTAGGATAGCTCCATGCAAAAGCTTCTTAGTATTTGGTAAGAAGGTGGATCAATTTTTCCACTTGTTCTCGAAGTAAATGGTTGTTGATTTTAATGTTTTGTTAGGAGAAACCTCTATTATTTTGGTAGACATTGTTGTTTCCTCTGTAATAGAGATTCTGCCACAAAGGTTCCTCTAGTCATATGATCTCCAATTCCTAAAATGTAAATTGAACTCCTAAAAAAATTATTTTGATATAGATGTTATGCATGAAATTGGAAATGACTATATCTTCGTGTGGTTGCCTGAGTGCTAAAGAAGTATCTATGGTCAGCACATGATGGATAGGTTGATCAAAGTAATCTTGTCCTGGCTACCAAAGAGGTTTTCTAGTATCTATATGATGCTTGGTTGGAGTGTAGATAACTGCTTGGATCATCAAGTTTTGGGTTTAGAATTTTCCCTAGAATTAAGTCTGCTAGTTGTCCTACTACATTGATGGTGGTAGGGTCTTTTGTCTTCCTTTCTGGCCTCTTTATACATGTTTCCTTGACGTACTGGTTATAGATGGGATTTCTTCAATAGCTTGTAAGAGTGGTATCTTGATACAGATTCCTTAGCTCCTCTAAAAGAGGGTTTTCATGTTTTTTGTATTTATTTGGGTTGTAATATCTTAGGATAAGGAGGGACAGGAGATGGAGGATATCCTATATTCCTTTCCTCTTCTTCTCTTAAGGTTGTTCATCGGGGAGTTGATTTATTTCGATGAATTCAGGCCTATTTGAACGTTTTGCATTATCAAATGTAAAAGGTTGTGTCACTACTTTTATAGAATGTAGTTGGCAGTTCATTAGCTTCAACTACGTTTAGAGAGTATGTTGGATTGTTGGTCCTTTCACTATTGTATACAAGTTGAGGTTACCTATTTTAGGATGTGGAGTTGGTTGTGTTGGTTGAGGTGGCCTAGGTGCTGAAGGGGCACGATTTTTGGGTTGTTGTTCATTAGTCATTGGAGGAGGCTTAGGGAAAGTTGTTATTGATTTGGCCTCCATCTTGTGGAAGGAAAATTTTCCCATATGTAGGAGGTACTAGTTGAGGATTTTTCCATTGAATTTGTCCAGTAGTTGTCAATTAAGTGTAGAATATGATTTCTAACCATATGGATTCATCAGAGGTTGATATCCATAGGTTGGATAAAATGGTGGTTGGTTGTAATGTTGTTGATAAGGTGGTTGTCCATATGCTTGGTAAGGTTGTTAACCTTGGAAATTTTGGTACTACAAATATCCATAAGGTTGTTGGAAGGGTCTTGATGGTCCTGGCTTCCTAGGGTTTATGTAGCAAAGAGGTTTTGTTGCTACCTATGGCTCGTAAAGGTTGGATTTAAGAGGCCCTAGTTAGGGACAACATTCAACCTATTTTGCACTGGCTTACATTACATTTAACGAACACTCATTTTTTATGCTTTTGCATATAGTTGGGACAAAATATAGCCAAGGCTCGATCATATTCTTATTTCTACATCCTTTCATGCATGGTATCCATCTGTAATGCAAAGGAGTGTAAAATATCGAATTTCATGTCATTTAGTAAGTTTCCTTTATTTGCTTTGGTAAGAGTGGAACTAGAGGGTTTAAATGATTAAAGAGATGTTTCATCCCCTGGGATTCTTCCCTATGGACTTAGAATTATTTTTGAAGATTTGTTTGATCTCATCATAGTATTTTTGGTAGATATCTCCATTGGCTAAGAGGTGTCAAATTTTCTCAGAGGTCTCTACTTGCTCTAAGAAGCTCAAATATCTAACATAGCTACAATATTCACCAATTCCATGTGAAACACTTCTATCTAAATTAGAATTTGCAATACATGAACATCCATAAAACTCATAAACCAGTAGTAATCAACATATGACTCATAAATTTATCATGGAAACCCCAATGGGAAAAAACAGCTATAGTTGTTAATGTAATTATAACTTCGAAAGATATTCACTTGTATATTTCATATTGTATTTTATTGTACCTCGACGGAGATGTTTATTCCTCTGATTGGGAGAGTCATTATTGTATTTAATTCATGTAAATTCATTGAGGTTAACCCTCCTTTGTATGGCGGGGCACTAGACCCCGGAGTTAAGTTTTATTAGGGTTATTAGACTCTCCTAGAGAATCCGGCGCTGTAGGGAAAAAGTCAAGTGGAAAATAGGTATAAATAGAGAGTGTGACTCTCTATGTTAACACACACACTCACTCATCAAGTGTGCATCAGAGAGAGAGGACAAGCTCACACAAGGGAGAGAGAGAGAAGCTGTCGAAGATCATCTTTATACTTTTGGGTTTTACTTTTGCTACTGATGCTCATTCTATCTTTGAGGAAGCTATAGGGTTTTCTCCTTTATGATTTCCCTGAGGAAAAATATTTGTGTCTCTTGTATCTTGTTATTATTGTTGTGCATGTTATTCTCTCAAATAAGATCCTAGATCATATTGAATAAATTGTAAAAATATAACATGGTAACAGAGCCAAACTGAGAAGAAGGCATAGTGCAGCTGCAGAAGCTAGGGCTTCTTAATTTTTTGGTCTCCCTCCATAGATCATCAAGGAAAGGAGGCTAGGATAACTCTCCTTTGAAGGGGGCATCTTCCTATCGAAGCAGAATCTGATTCCAGGCATTCTCAGTTTTTGGCATGTCACTACTGCGGGAAATCAAGGCTTTTCACAAAAGTAGAATTTTAGAGTAAACCAAACATAGGATTGTTCTCCTCCTCAAAATCAAAATTTAGAGACCAAGATCAAACTTTTTGGTTGGGTAAAACTCCGGGAAATTTAAACACTAATTTGACCCCGGACCAGAAAACCAGCACTGCAGAAGACTAGCTCCATATCCAGTCCGGGCATCTCAAATTGGTAAGATCTAAATATTTTGTATTTCCATTTGAGGTTCTCATTAAATATGTCTCACCACACCAAGATTGAGGATAAGCTTGAAGGAGCCTGATAATTTCCGAGCATGGAAGCATAGGATTTCTTTCGCTAGTCCTTGAAGAGAATGAATTGGACACCTACATAAATGAAGAGGTTCTAGTTCCAGAGGGAGATGAGGCTAAAGCATTACACAAGAAGAACTTGGTCAAGGCCAAGAGGATTATTGTTGATTCTATCAAGGATCACCTTATACCACATGTGTCTTCCTTAAAGACACCTAAAGAGATGTTTGATTCCTTAACCAAGCTATTTGAAGAAAAGAATATAAATCAGAAGATGACCTTGCAAAATCAGTTGAAGAATGTGAAGATCTAGAATGCAGAGACCATACATTCATACTTTACAAGGGTCTCTCAAATCAAGGAACAACTTGAAGCCGTGGGAGAAGAAATAGAGAATGGAGAAGTTGTGATGACCACCTTGAATGGTCTCCCTAGGTCATGGGACTCCTTTATTCAAGGAATTTGTGCTAGAAGAAAGTTAATCACTTTCAGTAGGTTGTGGGAGGAATGATCTCAAGAAGAAGCTCGAATCGTAGCTCAAGAAGAAAAGAAGGGAAACGAAGATCAAGCTCTCACAACACACACCAAGAATAATAGAAGGGAACACTCTCATCACAAGAAAGAAAAACATCACCACCAGAATCAGAGGGAGAACCATAGAAGACCCATGAGAGATATATCTAATGTTATATTATATACTTGTGATGAGAAGGGACATCAAGTTCCAGAGATTGTCCTAAGAACAAAAAGAAGAAGAACGACAAGAAGAGACATCATGCTCACATTGTAGAGGATGATGAACCTCCCAGGAAGAGAACCAGAGGAGACAATGAAGATTCTTCAAGCGATGAAGAATATGTTATGATTTCAACTCTCACAGGTACTGTTTCACATGGGAGCAATGATTGGCTTGTATATAGTGGGGCTTCCAAGCATATGACGGGATTTAAAGAATCCTTTGTGAATCTATCTGAACATGAGCCACCTCACAAGGTGAAACTTGGGGATGAATACCAATACCCTATAAAAGGAAGTGGTGAAGCCTCTTACTAGCTAAACTCTAGAAAATATTTGAATATGAAGGATGTTCTATATGTACTAGGCATGAGGGTTGCATTTATTGATGGCCAAGTTCTTATGTGGCTAAAAGGAAAGGCCATAGATGATGCAGTAGTGATTGGAGAGAAAGAGGGAGGATTATACAAACTAAAGGGCCAACCTGAACAAGCCTTGGTCCATGACTCCATGGAGCCAAGTGAATTATGGCATAGAAGGCTTTCTCATGTGCACAATAGAGAACTATCACTTGCAAGCAAACTAGTTAACGGTCTTCTTGAAATCCAGACAAAGAATGAAGGCATCTACAAAGGATGTGCGAAGGGAAAGAACATAAAGAAGACATTGCCAAGTAGCGAGAGCAAAGCAAAAGGAATATTGGAAGTCATCCACTCTGATGTATGTGGTCTAATGTCATGCAGTTCATTGAGTGGGTATGTATATTATGTTTCTTTCATTGATTATTTTTCTAGAAAGACCTATATATATTTCTTGAAGAGCAGAGATGAAGTATTCAACAAATCTAAGGAATTCAAAGCCCCGGTGGAGAATCACACATAAAAGAAAATTAAGACCTTTCAATCGTACAATGGCAGAGAATTCACATCAGAATAATTCAAGGAATTATGCAAAGAGTCGAGGATTAATAGGGCGTTGAGCACTCCATACAATCCACAACAGAATGGAGTTGCAGAAAGGAAGAATAGAACGATTATGGAAGGAACAAGGGCAATGCTTCATGATCAAGATCTTCCTATGCATTTATGGGCAAAAGCTGCAAGAACAACCATGTATGTACAAAATCATACTCCACATAGAGTACTGGACAACAAGATACCAAAAGAAACTTTCTCCGGTGAGAAACCCGAAGTCATCCATCTTAGGATATTTGGCTTCTCGGTGTACATACACATTCCAAAGGAGAAAAGAAAGAACTTAGACCCTTTAGGAAAGAAGGGCATATTTGTGGGATATAGTGAAAACTCAAAGGCTTATAGAATATACTTTCCAGGTTACAAGAAGATCGATATCAGCAGGGACATGACATTTGACGAAGACTTGGCATACAAAAAATCCAAAAAACTACCTATTGAAGACATTAAAGAACCAAAAGTACCCAGGATTTGAGATACAACAATGAATGAAGCAACTCCAGAAGAAGATCGAGAAATGGAAGAACCTCAGGAACCTGTAGATCCACCCCACGAGAAGAATTCTCACAAGAGGAAACCAGCATGGGTACGAGAGGCAATTCTAGACGCAGAGAGATATGGTGCTCCAGAAGGAAGACACAGAGAAAGCAAGAGACCTAGGCCATACTCCAAATATGTTTCCCTGATGTGCGACATCATTAACAAGGAACCTTCCAGTTATGAGGAAGCATCAGAAAAGAAAGAATGGAAGGATGCCATGATCGAGGAATAACAGTCGATCATGAAGAACAATGTATGTGATGTGGTCCCAAGACCAGAAGGGAAGTTTGTTGTGACTTCTAAGTGGATCTACAAGATCAAGCATGCTGCAGATGGCAGCATAGAGAAATATAAAGTGAGATTTGTGGCACGTGGCTTCTCCATGAAAGAAGGGATATATTATGAGGAGACTTTTGCACCTGTAGCCAGACACACTTCCATCAGAACAATACTTGCTCTGGTTGCAGTGATGAAACGGAAGATACACCAGATGGATGTCAAGACAACATTCTTGAATGGTGTAGTGGAAGAGGAAGTGTATGTGGAGCAACCACTCGGATTTGAGACACATGATAGGCAAACTCATGTGTGCAAATTGAAGAAAGCTTTGTACAGATTGAAGCAGGTGCCCAGTACATGGTACACTGGACATAAGGGATAAAGAACATCCCAGTAACTTTTCCACGATTTACCAAATACATATAATTTCAACCTAAATCATTCATGTAAGTGATCACAATAGGCATAAGTCTTTAGTTATACCAAGCATGGATAATCAAGATCTTATGTGAACGAAAATGACATCTAACTCACATTTTCATTTAACAAAATAGATCGGTAATTCTTATGCATAATAGATTGTAAACAATTCTTAATTCAAAAAACATAGGAAATTCTACAAGATGCAAGAAAACTACAACACATACTTTGTTCTAACTAAAATTCATGTAAATAATAGTTCTAAACTAACAACATAAGTTCGTGCAGTTAACCTTGCATGAGCCTTGATCTAAGGAAAGACATGAACACAAAGAAACTCATATAGATATGTGAATCAAACCACTTATCATTAAAATGTAAAAACTGCGAACAATATACAACTTGTCTCAAGCATTCACGATTACAATAAACAGTAATGTCATATTAGAATGGGTGCTAGCTTCAAATGGATGCGCTAACTTGCTTAAATATAAAACTATTAATATACTAATAAAAAAGAACTCCTAGTTTGTTGGAGCATGTGCCATGCACTAAACAAACTAATCATGCACATAGGTGGTTTAGGAACAATTTCATGTGTAGTGGTAGGTTTCTTGACAACATGTGGCACTCGAGGACTAGGCCTCCAATTGATGTTTTTTTCTGGAACGTCGAGCATCTCTGTGCATATGTCAAACAGTTGTAGTTTAACTGATCCTGGATTATGCCTTTGAAGAGATGAACTGTCAAAACTAGGTCTTCTTCCTTAGGGACTGTACTGGTCAGAGTTGAACTAAGAGTGAGCTCTGCTATATCTAAACCTTGTGGACACAAAACTGAGCCTTATGACTTATCTTAAAAGAAGTATGAGTTAATCATGTAGTCTCAACAGACACAAAGAGTGGTCAATTTATCAGTATTATATGAGCAACGAAGTTAAATAAGAGAAAGACTCAACATTTAAACAAAGAATTGAAACCTTCTATAATTCTAACTAAGATGCATATATAAACATCAACTTGTTCCATTTTTCTCCCATTTTATGCTTTGAGTGCCAGAAGAAGCAGAGAAAATACATGATTTACTTACCCATAAATGGGAGCCATCATACCCAATGTAAAGTAGGTTACAAATCTCTTGGAATGACACTTCAATGCAAATCATAAATTTCACTTTCTTCCAAGAAGGTTAATTAGATCTTAGCCCTAAAATTCTAAACTTGTAGGACTGTTGTAAATTAGTTTATAGAACAACAACAAGAAGATCAGAACAACTCACTTCTGACAACCCCAAACTTCATGGAAATTCAATGAAAAAAGATACCAAGCAATGGTAAGTCTTAGCCCCTTCTAGCTCAACTTAAAATGTACTTTAAAAGTAGTTTAGATAGCAATACAACAATAGTAAATGAGGGCATTTATGTGCTCCACTTAAATGTTAGATTAGTTATCATTTTGTTTATTTACTCATGTCAAATCAACAAGACATAAATCACTACACATAGAAAAGCATAAAGAACATATAGCTGGAAATTCAAATTTGAAAATGACACAAGATATGAATAGCTGGAAACTTCATATATGAGCTCAAGGCACATACAATAGTCTTCTCTCAAGGTTAGTACAAAAATCCAACCATCCAAAAATCCCTATCTAGGGTAAATCAACAAACCTTAGCTCAATCAAGAAGAACCAAGTCCACAAATCTCTCCAACACAATCTCCAAAGAAACATGTTCTCTTTTCTTCTTAATCAATCCACCCTTGGGTTTTCTTTGAAAACCATAATTTTCAATCTTTAAGGGTAAAAAAATAACCCTAGAACTTCAAGATGCTCCGAGGTACTCCAAGAAAACCATGAAACCCTTGCACCTCAACACACACACACACACACACACAGAGGGAGAGAGAGAGAGAGAGAGAGAGAGAGAGAGATGTGCACCCTTTTCTCTTAGTCACATCTCATTACAAGAGTGAATAAAATTGAGTTAACGAATATGATATAGAAAGGTTCTCTCCCTCCTCTATTTATATGAGAGGTAAGCGAGTTTAACAATACTATGCAAGACTAAACCTTTCAAAGTAACCTAAATGAGTGCTTGTAGGGCACACAAGTGAGATGTCCACTCTAAAGTACACATGTCATGCTCCAATGGTGATGTCATGCACAATAATGACTCCAAGGTGATGTAGCTACACAAGGCAAGCACACACCACTCCATCACAAGCCTCCATGGACTCCATGTATCCTCCAAATCAATGTACTCCACTAGGTCAACAACCCCTTGAAAGAACACTATCGAATCCCTAGGTGTCCCAAAGTTATATGCTATCCTTCGAATAAGAAACAAGTTGCTACATGCCAACAAGGGCTCAAAGCCCTCCTCTATGATGCACTATCCAAGTAAGTGGATCCTCCATGATGCCTCAATGAATGACATCCACCAAACTACTAAGATATCTACAATGCCCAAGGTAAGAAAGCCAAACCAACACCATCCTTAGATCAATCATCTATTGAGCAAGCTATCTCAATTGTGCATATTCATCATGAACCATTTAGAGGCTAGTCATACATCATGTACCCCAAATCTAATGAAGCACCCCCAAACATGGTGTAAACACTTTCAAAGTAACCAAAAAAAAACTAATAGCTAGACTATTGTATGCTGATGTAGTGGGGACATATAATGAGGCCCAAGTAAGCACATATAACCAACTTAGGGACTTGACCTTAAGACCTCTTGCTTGTTATTTAAAGCTCTGAACTACTCAAGCTAACCCACTGGGCTAATGCCTCTTATTGGCTATAACCCTCATTTTTATTCTCATACAAATACCCACACAATACATTCCACAAGTCCACAAATTCATCTCCCACGAAGGAGGGAGCCAATCAAGCTCACATTTTCATCCCACAACTAATCATCCATTATGTTATTATTCTCACACAAACATCCACACAAGAAATCCCACAAAGGAGGGGGGCATTGAACAAGCCCACATATTCACTTCCAATAAAGAAGAGAAGAACCCAAGCCATCCTACGTATTCATCTTACCACCAATCAATCATTATGTAATTATGAGGACCACTACTTTTATGAACATTCCATTGACAAGAAAAAATAGTATGTTATGACTTATGCTATATTAAACAACACAACCAATATGAATAATTCATACATGAGGAGAATGAAATTTTAAAATCTTAAAAACTATTCTAAAAAACCAAATACATGATATCTTAAGGAGTAGGATTAATATATTCCACCTTAACCAAAGTAGTAGGAATGCTTTTTTTTTCCCAAGTAACAACCGAGTGGATAACTTTCTTATAACTTTCCCATGATTCATAAATGGTAAATGTTTTTTTTCATGGTAAATATATTTTTCAAGAAAAAACATGACTAAAAACCTTTAAGTTCTTCCCAATAACTCATATATACTAAATGAGGTAAAAACTATTAACTCTCATTATAAAAATTAACTTAAAGGAAATCCAAAGTTGAACCTATCACCTCTTCAACTTATCCATTAAGATATAATAACATTGTAAACATCAATTGGGGTAGGGTTGCTTGTTTAGCCATCATGACAACTTGTTTAGCCATTGTGACAAGGCTAGAAGGGTAAGCGGCCCTTGGATAGGTGGTCCACCTCGATAGGTAAACAACCTTTGGTAGGCAACCCCTATGGTCTAGCTCGGACTTGTGGACTGTTGGATATATCCCTGGGACTTCCCTTGATTGAAAAAAAACATTGCAAGCATCAACTGCGACTGTGCAACTGAGTAAAAGGCGGGTGCCCACCCTTTTTTTCCTCGGAGAAAGGCGGGTGCCCACCCTGCTATGACCTATATCTATCCTTCCGTGTTTCATAATTATCCCAATCTCAAAAACATAAAAGAGAGGAGTCACCAAATTAGAAACATACAAAATTTTAAAAAGACGAATCAGAATTACTAAGGCAGCTTGAGAATACATCGAAAGAAGCGGAATTGGAACTAGAGAATGGCATTCTGCTCAAGAGTAAGAACATAATTACTCAGGCAGCTTGACAACAAATCGAAAGAAGCGGAATTGGAACTTGAGATTGGAATTCTGCTCAAGAGTTAGCTAGAAGACAGACCAGACGAGTTAGCTCCGACAGTCAGTGATCGATATGGAGGAGGAGACGAAGAAGGTTACAATTAATGTCAAAAAGATGGGATCGACTCGGCCCCGTCAGTTACAGATAAATCCAACAATTAAGGTAAGCATTCCCTTCCTTCTTTTATTTTTACCCGTTTTGTTCTCATGTATATTCTCTACAAGTCGTGCCTTCAATTTCATTCTCCCTCATGGCCCTTTTGAATCTTGAATTCTCAGCCCCTCTTACAGAGATCTTTATGGGAGAGTTTAGAAGCCATTTCCTTCCAAGATTTCAACTTTCCCAGCCGGCTGAAATTCATTCTCTGCAGTTGTGCCCATGTATTACTTTATTCATTCTCTAGAATCGTTTTGAAAATTTGGACTATTATTTCACAGTAGTTCTTAATTATAAACATTTTAGTTTAGAGGGCATACTAAAGATTACCAGAAATATTTTATTCCATTTCGCCTAATTTCTTGAAACTAACCTCAACCAACGGACAATTCTGCGAGTTTGTTTTTAGATGTTGATGCCCCCAAGTACAGCAAACACAGAGGCTAGCAAATGTGGGAGAGGGAAATGTAGACTAATCTGAATGGCCAAAATTTCTGCATAATTCACAAAAAAAAAGCAAAATAAAGAAAAGAAAAAGGGAATTTTTTTTGGTTCAATGGACCTGGAGAGGATGGATGCTTAATCATTAGAAGAAGCCAATTAATCTGTTGATCCATCATGCCAAGTGATAACAAAGACACGCTTATGTGCTCAGCATAACAAGAATACATAGATAAATTAGGCATCAAATAATTGAATTATTTGAAAGAGTCAAGGGCCTTGCCTGGTTGGTGAAAGCGGCTGCTGTTAATGCCCTATCCAGCGATGTGTTTGCCCCTTGTGGCTTGTTGGTGCTTGTGCTTATGTTTGTCATTGGGACCAAGTCCTCGGCAACTTTGATAGAATAAGTCCTGAGCAACTTTGGTAGAATAAATATTCTGAGTATTCTGATTAGCTGGCTACATTATTGTAATACTCCCAAAGTGAGGAAGGGCGAAGTTGCTGCATCGGGATAGAAGGAAGCTAGTTAAAGACCTGCTCAATTAGATTGAGTAATGCTTCCACACAATAAAAGACTGATAGCAAGATGATGCCATAAACTGTGAATCAAAGATGCATGGTATTTTATGTTCTTGTTTTTGGAGTCAAACTGCATTAAAGATTTCTAGATCTTCCGACTGTTTGAGTAATCACATTACCCATCTTCAGGGAAATAGTAGAAATATATGTTTACATTAAAAAACATGAAAGCAATGCAAGGTTGTAAATAAATATTGATCAAGAGTTTGAATTTTGAGCTGGAAAAGTTAAATTTATTTTTATAGGTTGGTTGGACGAGGAAAATCTTGGTTAAATACAACAAAAAATATTAATCGGTCTTACGGTTGGAATTCCATTTAAAAGCCTAAAAACTGTGAAAAGTGGAAGGGAAGAGAAATTTAGAATTATATTTTCAGGGCGGAAATTATAGGTTAAAATCAGTCAAAGCGACGAAGAAAACTAAAAGCGATTCCCAATGGGAAAAAGAAGGGAAGGAGATGAGAAAATTTGATTTCGCTGCTGGGAAAGAAGGCGAGGAATTGTTTTTTGTTCCAGTAGATCCTAGACACTTAAAACAAGGAGGTTCTTGAGGTTCCTCACTTACACTGGCAGATAAAGGCTCTGATCACTGGAAAAGAAAGCGAGGAGGAGTTGCTTTTTGTTCTCGTAGATCCTAGACACATGAGAGCTAGGAGGATATGTAGGAGAAAGGAGCAGGTCCAAGCAGAACAATGCCAGCAAGGGAGGTGGGGCACCAGCCCTATTATGGTATAGATTCTAGAGTCAGGCTTGAAGACCAAACCTTCGGTACGAGTTTTGAAGACCCTCATCTACTACTTATCATACTTTTGCTAAAATCAGATGGTAAAATTTTGAAATTGCACACACTTCTGAATACTAGCAACATAGATGTTATTACTTACAAAGTCTTATGGTATAAGTATAGCAAGTGAAAATAAAATGCTATCATCCAGCAGCAGCAGGACATTGGGCGAGAGGTTAAAGCTAATCAGGTTGGCCTTTTCATATCATACTCTGGGAAAAGTTGTAGTCCTTTCCTACATGTAAAGTGTAATGTCTCCTCCTTGAGGGCACCATGGTCAAACCACTAACCCACTCAATTCCCAGGGGTCTAGTGGAAATTATTTAATTAGTTAGTCTGGGAGTTAATTTTGGCCCATAGTTATTTTATGTAAGTAAATAAAATCATAAAAAGATGATGGGGGCCACAATTTTGGAATAATTAATTTTCTAATATTTATTTATGAGTTGTAAATGACCTAGGTGGCTCAAGAGGGTGCATAGGAAGAGGATAAGGCATATGATTTGTCTCCCTTAGCAAAATCTGGAAAGAAAGCAACTGAAGGCAGTAAAAGCAGCCTAAAATTAGGAAAGGCAGGAAAATCAGCAAAAAATCAAAGAAAGAAGAAGTTTCCAGATTTTGGGCAGAGAAAGGAATAGTAAAAGCAAGAAAGCTAGCGAGGAGGCTCAAGAAAGCTACAGATGCTAAACTTAGCCAGTGAGGGCGCAATTGATGAGGCAAGTGGGTCCATATGCAAATGCAACTTGCCAAAGAAGCCTCCACTCATCACTAATTCGAATTTCAAGAAGGAAGGATCTAGAGAAAGGAAGAAAGCCACCAAAGGTTTATAAAAGGAGTATGTGAGTCTCCTTGGGGATCTTTTGTCATTTTGATTATTCATCTTGGAGAGCTCTGCGCTTTTCAGAGGCTTGAGTGGTGTGCCCCTTTCCAGCATTGGGTGATGTGCCCCTTTGCAACCGGTTGGGAGATGTGTCCCTTCTATCCAGTGTAGCTAGTTGAAGCAATTCAGCTAGTGAGTGAGGAGTTGGACACCCTGCCAATCTCATTGAGGTTAATGCAGCCATTAAAGTTATTTGCAGGTCTTCCATGTCATTTGTAAGTCCATATGAAATCTAGTCAGTGTGTTGAAGTTCCAACTGTTTGAGTTCCAGGGGTTGTATGAAGTTTTGTAGTGTGCTAGTGTAGTAGGGGATATTGATAGTGAAATTTTTTGCATTCCCAACTCGGTTTCAAGTTTGTTTTTTCATGTGAAGTTTAATGCCCAAACCCCATACATGTAAACTCACATTACATACATGAAAAATGATTTTTTCTTGAAACACACGGAAATTTTTCTACTTTTTAACAACTCAAAAATTTATGACATCCACACATTCAAACTCAGAAATTTTTATGATAGCCGAACACACATAAAATTTACTCAGTGATTTTTGACCAAATTGGTCCAGGATAAAACCCTGAAGGGAAAACCTGTTCAGAGAGAGAATTTTATTATTTTCTAAAGCAAATTGCAAAGCAGAACAACTGTACTTATCTCCCATTTTCATCTCGAAAAAAGTGCCAAACTCAGCAAAATTTCAAAACCCTCCTAACAACAGTACGACTCACATGTGTGAGTAATTAATGCTGCTGTATGTCTTGGAAAACATGCCCATAAAACCTGTTTTTTGATTTATGTGTTGTACGGCCTGCAATAAATGCTATATGGCCTCGAAATTCGCGCCCAACTTGTGCTTTACAGTCTGCAATAAATGCAACACCTACATGCCTAAAAAATCGTGTTGTACGACCTCCTTTAATGTTGTACTTGCTGCTGTATAGTTGCCTAGAAAATTGTGCCAGCCTTGGGAATTGTGCTCATGCTCAGTCTCCTCGATTTTTGTGCTGGAATTTCTTCTCTCTTTCTCAAGGAATCGATTTCTCTCAAAAACCTTATCTTCTCTCTTTTCTTCTTTCTCTCCAAATCTCATGTGTAACAATGAATGTCTTCTCAATGCATTTCCCTAGTTTTCTTTGAGGTGACCACGTCCATCAAAATCAGTGGCTATGATTAAACGTTGACTAGATGAGATCTAGGGTCCTCATTAAATGATCACTAATTCACATTAAATGAATTTAATGCACTTCATTTAAATATTTAATGAGACATTAAATATTTCAACCACCTTTTTAATTCTCATTAAGTCAAGTTATATTTTATCACTCAAACCTCCTTTATAAAGTGACTTTATACAAATAAAATACATCACGCTTTATAAAGTACTAGGGACCACTTTTTTAGTGTCCTTGTTTACCCCAAGATATCACAAGGTGAACAACATGTCCTTGGTATTTTTTCAACACTCCCTCTTACCAAGGAAAGTGTTTTTCACCACCCCCAACTTATCTCTGAAGTGAATATGCTTTCCTCTCCCCAAAGACTTCATTAGGATGTCAACCACCTACTCTTTAGTAGATATGTACTGTAGCTCTATAGCACCCCTCTGAACATTGTCTCTGATGAAGTGATATTTGATCTCTATATGCTCTGACCTGTCATGGAATACTGGATTCTCAGAGAGCCTGATGCAACTCTGGTTGTCGCAGTATTTAACCGTAGGCCTCAGCTCTTGATCAAACAAGTCAACCAACAAATTGCGAAGCCATAGTGCCTCGCAACTAGCCTGACTAGTTTCCATATACTCAGCCTCTGCAAAACTCAAAGCAACGGACTTTTTCTTTTTGCTAAACCATGACACAATTGTCGAGCCCAAACTGAAGCAACAACTGGAAGTGCTCTTTCGATCCGATGCACTGCTTGCCCAATCTGAATCTGTGAAGCCAATCAAACTCACTCCATTTGACCTCCTGTAGTCCAAACCATAGTCTACTGTCCCATCAAGGTATTTGAGCACATGTTTTGCGGCTATCCAGTGCACTCTCCTAGGCTCCATCATGAACTGGCTGAGAGTGTTCACCGCAAAACACAAATCTAGTCTGGTATAAACCAGATACATCAACGACCCTATGAGATGACGATATAAGGTAGGATCAACTAACTCTACCTCAGAAGCATGAAGCTTCTTCTAGTTGGTGATCATAGGTGTGGACATCGGTTTGCAACCCTCTGTCAGAAATCTTTTCAGAACGTTAGTTGCATATTTTCCTTTCCCTAGGAAAACATGTCCATCCTCCTGCCAAACCTACATCCCCAAGCAATAGTGCATCATCCCAAGATCAATCATCTTGAAATATGAAGCAAGATCTCTCTTGCAAGCTGCAATCAGGTGCTCCTCCCCTGTGATAAACAAGTCATCAACATATAGAAAAAGAATGAGCAGATCACCTCCAACCACAATGAAGTATAGGTTGGGATCAACCTCACTCTTTTGAAGCCCAATTGACAACAAGTAAGAGTCAATCCTTGAATACCAAGCTCGAGGAGCTTGCTTCAGTCCATATAAGGCCTTTTTCAGCCTGCACACATGAAAATCTCTCCCATGAACCTCAAAGCCCTGTGGCTGCTTCAGATACACCTCCTCCTACAGAAGACCATTGAGAAATGCGATCTTCACATCCATCTGGTGGATCTTCCAACCCATCTTTGCAACTATGGAAATCATTGCCCTGATTGAGGAATATCGAGCAACCGGCGCAAAGGTCTCATCATAGTCAACTCCCTCTACCTTGGAGAACCCATGTGTTTTACTTCTCAATGCTGCCATCCGCAGCATGTTTTATCTTGTACAACCACTTGGAAGCCACAATTGACTTCCCCTCTGGCCTCAGAACAACCTCCCACACATCATTCTTCATGATGGAATTGTACTCTTCCATCATGGCATCTCTCCAAACCTGATGTGCGGATGCCTCCTCAAAGGTAGAAGGCTCTTACTCACGCAAGCTGGTCATCACTACCATGTAATTGGAATATCTCTCCAATGCCTTGCTCTCTCTGACTTCCCTCATGGGTGGCCCCACAGATTCCTCAGCTTCCTTTACAAGCTCCTTAAGACAACTTGGCTTTCTCTTCTTGGAAGTAGCTTCATGTGGTAGACCCTCCTCCTAAATATCCTTATTTGATGACTGTCTCCCTGAAGAAGTACTTCCAACCATAATGAAGTATAGGTTGGGATCAACCTCACTCTTTTGAAATCCAATTGACAACAAGTAAGAGTCAATCCTCGAATACCAAGCTTGAGGAGCTTGCTTCAGTCCATATAAGGCCTTTTTCAGCCTGCACACATGAGAATCTCTCCCATGAACCTTAAAGCCCTGTGTCTGCTTCAGATACACCTCCTCCTATAGAAGACCATTGAGAAATGCGGTCTTCACATCCATCTGGTGGATCTTCCAACCCATCTTTGCAACTATGGAAATCACTGCCCTGATTGAGGAATATTGAGCAACCGACGCAAAGGTCTCATCATAGTCAACTCCCTCTACCTTTGAGAACCCATGTGTTTTGCTTCTCAATGCTGCCATCCGTAGCATGTTTTATCTTGTACAACCACTTGGAAGTCACAACTGACTTCCCCTTTGGTCTCAGAAAAACCTCCCACACATCATTCTTCATGATGGAATTGTACTCTTCCATCATGGCATCTCTCCAAACCTGATGTGCGGATGCCTCCTCAAAGGTAGAAGGCTCTTACTCACGCAAGATGGTCATCACTACCATGTAATTGGAATATCTCTCCAGTGCCTTGCTCTCTCTGACTTCCCTCATGGGTGGCCCCACAGATTCCTCAGCTTCCTTTACAAGCTCCTTAAGACAACTTGGCTTTCTCTTCTTGGAAGTAGCTTCATGTGGCAGACCCTCATCCTAAATCTCCTTATTTGACGACTGTCTCCCTGAAGAAGTACCTGAGGTTTGAGATTCTGTGCCTGGTGAACTTGAACTTGAACCATGTGAACTCGAATCATGTGAAGGTGAAACCTATGAACTTGTAATCCAAGAACCTATCCCTGTACCAGAAGTCCCTGTAGACTGAGTCCCTAAACCTGTAGATCCTGAAATTTGTGGACCAGTCAAACCCGAGACCTGTGACCATGTACTTTGACTAATTGAGCTCTGAGATGCTGTCACTTGTGGAGTAGTAACGTGTTGCTCCTCCATCTCAGACTCTTGAGACTTTTTAAAGGCTTGCTCCTCCTCAAATCTCACCTCCCTCCTCACTGCAACTTTCCTTTGTGGAGGAAGATAAATGTGGAAGGCCTTTGAAGTCTCATCATATCCAACAAAGAGGCCTTTTTTTGCAATAGCTTCCAATTTTGTCCTCTTCTCAGAAGAGACATGTGAATATTTTAGGCATCCAAATATGCAGAAGTGGCTTCTTCCCAGTGAACATTTCCTCAGGATTTTCACACCCTAATGCACGGTGTGGAATCTTGTTCTGCACAAAAACAACAGCACTACAGGCCTCATACCATAGAAAGAAAGGAAGACTTTGATCATGCAGCACGGCTCTCGCTACTTCCACTATCGCTCGGTTCTTCCTTTCAGCAACTCCATTTTGCTGTGGAGTATAAGGAACTGTTAGTTGCCTCTTTATACCCTCTTGTTTACAATACTCATCAAACTCCTTGGAGGTATACTCACCCCCATTGTCTGGTCTGAGTACTTTGATCCTCCTCCCTGTTTAGATCTCCATAAGTGCTTTGAACTCTACTCACCCCCATTGTACGATCTGAGTACTTTGATCCTCCTCCCTGTTTGGTTCTCCATAAGATCTTTGAACTCTTGAAACCTTTTCAATATTTTTTCTAACTTCTTGCTCCTCAGGAAGTAGATCCAGGTCTTCCTGGAATAGTCATCAATGAAAGTGACGTAGTACTCAAATCCTGTCAAAGAGGAAGATGCCATAGAACCAAACAAATCTGAATGAATCAAATCAAGCACTCCCTCTGATCTATTGTCACTACTCAGAAAAGCAGTCTTAGTGTACTTTCCCAAAGCACACCCTCTGCACACACCACTCTGCTTTGTGTTGAACTCCGGTAAACCTGTAGTCATATCCCTCAGCATCCTCAAAGCTGAATGATGGAGATGGGCCATCCTCCTGTGCCACAATTTGCACAACTCATTGCTGCTGCTAGTGTGTGCCAATGCATGATGAGGATGGAAGAGAAGCTTGTATAGTTTTCCGCATCTAACTCTAATGGCAGATGAAGCAGATGGTCTTGCTGCTTTGGGAAAGACATGCACTTTCCCATCTAGGACATACACTCCAAAGCCCCTGTCCTTAATAGTGGAAACTAAAACAAGGTTCTTCTTCAACCTAGGGATATACAAGACATCTCTCAGAGTCATGGGCTCCATGGACTCCCTCTAAAAGCTGACAGTCCCACGCCCAACTGCTTTCACAACTGTATCATCACCCAACACCACCTCCAAATCCAAGCATGTCTTAGTCATCTCAGTGAACATATCATGTGCACTTGTCATATGGCTCGTGTTGCCCACCTATTTCGACTAGGTGGCAACCTCATGTACATTGAAGATGTACATGAGGTTGCCACCTAGTCGAAATAGGTGGGCAACATAAAGATGTTGCTGCCTAATACACACTTTAGGGCACAGGAAAGTCAACAACCTGCTATGTGTGTCCTTGGGGACAAGTGAGAGTTGGGGACCACTGTCACCACAGTCCACAACTCCTCCGTTTAGGCCAGATCCTAACGGAGCCAAGGGGGGTAGTCCCTACGGAAGACTATATTCCTAAGTTTATCAACAATTGAGTTAAAAGGATCTTTATTATTAGGTGAAAGGCTTTAACTATTTACTAAGGATGACAATCAGCCAATTCAAATGCAATATTTCTCAAATGACAATCAAGCCTTTATTTAGATACAACCAGTGCCTAAAGAATGGAATCAGAGAATGCAGCCTTTAATGAGATGCAATTTAGGTTAATTATCTCACAGGTTAAATGTTATCTAACAATGAGATGAATAAACAAATAGATGATACAGTTATAAACAGTAATGAATCAAGATATCTAAGCAATGTACAGATGATCTAAATTTATCAGTATAAACAAATGAACAAGTAAAGTAGTTACAGTTTAGACAAATATGAACCAGATTTACAAGTTATAGACAAGAGATAGCAGAAGGAAAATGCCTTAAAATGAAATTTATTAAACCAATAGTAAATGAAAATGGAAAGACTTTAAGTTGAATTACTTGAAGCAGTTAAACAAATGTTATTGAGTTATTAAGCATTCACCACATAAACAATTGCAGAACTGAAAGTAAAGTGCTGGAGTGCAATGCTGGAGTGAAAATGTACTATGATTCCCTGCTGGAGTGTAGAGCCTGTTTTGCATTGCTTCTTGTTCTTTTTAGTAAATTTTATTACAGTTTTTCTTCTTGTATTAGGTTTTTAAATAGTGGTGTGTCTACCCCTACCACATATCCCCTTAATCCAAAGGTGGAGTGCTGTTGCGCTCAAAACAATGGGAACAAGCCCACCTGTAGCTCACAGTTCAAACCCCCAGTGCCAGGCGCCCAATAAGGGAGGACGCGAACGTCGTGAGACCCCCCTCGGTCTCTCACCCCCCGTGGCTTCCAAAGGTCACCAATTTTCAGTTGGATTAAAGCAATAATGTGATGGATGCCTATTACTAAAACTCCTCTACCCCTTGTCGTATCTCGTGAGTACCTCGAAGGGTGATAACTGAGTAGAGGAACAAGGGCTAAATTCGTTGTTGGTTAATTTTAGGGGTAAATTTTAAATTTTGTAGTGGTTAAGCATGCACGTAAATTTTTAAAACTATCAACAGGGCTCAACCAAGCGGTATCCCTTATGGGAGGTGTTGGTACTTGAACCCTAGACTGGTAAAGCAAATGTGTTTGGTATAGAAATAAGTAAACAAACAAGGCAATTTTATCTAATTAAATCTAAGCCCTTGCCTTTTTTCTTTTCATACCCACATCTGAGTTCCCTAAAGGGAGATAACAGATAGGGACAGAGGATACACCGAAAGGCAAGTTGTAAAATTACTTCTTTGCAACAGAAAGTAAATCTAACTAAGTGCTTGGAAATAAAAAGAACAGAAACGAAAGAACTACTCTAAACAATTAATCTAACCACACATCAATCTCTCTAACAGAGATGGTGGATAAAGAGAAAGCAAAAGACTAGATCTACTTGCAGAAAAGTAAATCTAACAACTAGTGTTCTACCCTATCACTACTCTAACTTCATATACAAGATTTACAAATGAATTTAAAGAGCTTTGAAGAATACCCCAAGAGTACTACTCTTTGGGGGTTTACAAATGATATAAAAGAAAAGAAAAAATGGGGTTTTGGACCCTTTTTTGCACCCAAAACTTTTAGGGCCTTTTTCTGATGAAATTTTGGCAGCACGTCCTCCTTCTCTGTGTAAAAACCTGCAAAAAACAGTGACCTACTTTGCTAGAATTTACAGCAGAAAACACTACAGAAAGTATGTTAGAAGTTAGCTCTAAAAACTCAGAAAAAACAGTGCAAAAATTTGAACTTGAAACTATGTAAAACTTGAATTTCTGGTGGCCTAAAAATGGGTTTTTAGGCCCTGAAATGACAAGTAAATTGCAAATTTATAATACCAAACTAATCTACTATGAATGAAAACCCTAAAACAAGGGTTGTATTCACTATACAGTGAATAAAACCTAGTTTTGAAACAGTGACAAAAATATGAGCGAAAATGCAAAATACAAAATGAAACCCTAAATAAATGAATGGATCTTGAAGATAAAATGCAAGATAGGTGCTTGGCCTGGGAGGCCCTCTTCCAAACCCTTGGATATGCGAAATAACTGTGAGAAATCTACAAAATACAGCAAGAGGTGAGCAAAATAAAAAGAGATCTAAGATCTTTGTAGATCTAGCTAAAACTACTCACAAATAGATGTAAATAACCATTCACAACTAAATCCCCTTTGCAAAGACCTTTGCAAGGGGCATCTATACATGTATAATGAAAAATAAACTCACAAATGAAAATGTTATACCTCAGATTTGAAAATGGAAAGTCAACACCATGAGGCAAGAGTTCCTCCAAAGATTTCACTTGATTATGGCCCAACTAGGGCAAAGCTTGATACAAAGAGCCTCTTAGGGTTTGAGAGAGAAGGATAGAGAAGAGAGTATTTTGGCAGCATAACCATGCTCCAAAAAATGATGATAAAATGAGAGGAGGGGCCTCTCTTTTATAGTTGAAAAGATCCCAAACCCACTCCCAAATCAAGGGTCCAAAACATAGATCTAAACTCCTGCTCTCCTCCACCTTTAGATCTAGGTTTGTTGACTTTGCAAGCCATCCACCAATCATAAGCAAGGGTGCCTCTTCAAATCAATGGTAAAAAGATAGATCCATGTCACAATGAAGCTTAACCCTTAGATCTAGGGTTTCCATGACTTAAGTGGGGCCCCCTTTGACTCAAATTTTAATTTTTTATCTTTTTATTTAATCTTTTATTTTAATATTTTATTTTTAATTTTTATATTTTTATTCTTTTATTTTTAATCTTTGAATCTTTATTCTTTTATTTTTAATCTTTTATTTTATCTTTCATTTTTATTCTTTTTTTTATCTTTCATTTTTAATCTTTTATTTTTTATTTTTTATTTTTATTTTTTATTTTTATCTTTTATTTTTTATCTGGGGCCTCCTTTGACTCAAATTTTGATTTTTATCTTTTATTTTTAATATTTTATTTTTTATTATTTATCTTTTATTAAGACAAAAGGGGCGCTCCACTTAGGAGATCTTCAAAAATTTATTTGACCATGGGGGGTTTAATTTAAATGAAAATTTGACTATGCTTAGCCACCCCCCAAACTTAATTACTATGGTCTTATTTGATTTTTTCTTTCAAAATCAAATAATTTAATTTTTCACCCTAGGAAATTAAATTAATTAAATTAATTTCCTAGGAAAAAAAAAAACCTTGTCTTAACCAAAATTGGTCTAACTTCCTAACCCCTTGTCAAATTGACATGGCATTTGAACCAATGGCTTAGGGGATGTCATAGCATTTTCATTCATAGCCCTTATTACAAAATGCCAAGGTTCAAGAGATTACATTATTACATCAAAACTTAATTAATTAACCACCAAATGGTAAGTTAATTAATTAGGAAAAAAATAAAAATAAAAATTGAAATCCTAATGAAATTCCACAAGACTACAAGATACAACTAACATGGTCATGGACAGCAACTTGAAACCTTAGCCACCTCATGGGCTTGATTATCAGAACCCCAATTCACCACTTTGGAGGATTTGTGAGTGAAAAACCCAACCAATTAAAATTGTTAATTAACAAAATTAACTGGAAGGGGAAAAAACACTCGGTGAAGAGGACTTCCCTGATAATAAAGTCCATGGTGACATTCTTAGAAGAATGACTCATGCTAACATATAAAGTTACATTAATTGTCCCACACAGGGGAGTAGACATTTCATGTACAAAAGGGGCATAATTGCCCTGCTGAGTGAAAAATCTCTAGAATTTTTCCATGGTACAAACTGCACAAAATGTACATCTTCAATGTACATGAGGTTGCCACCTAGTCGAAATAGGTGGGCAATATCTGGCTCCAACTTGGGGATGTGTGTTCAATCATCGGAGAGCATACGAGAACTCCAGACTCTGCAACCACAAATTTTCACCAATAACCAACATAAGTCCTCATGTAGAAACCAATAAATAATAAATAATGAATAAATGAAATGACTACACAATGATCATACATATATGCATAAATAATTTCAAAGAATGAAATAATACAAAGCTATTAAAATAATGCAAGGAAAAGGGTTAGAGATACATTACAGAGAGTGTCCCTTAGGACACTAAGTATTTATCTTTTTGAAGAAAAACCTGATTTGTGGCTCGTTTGACCCTTTCCTGTTTCTTGTGACTTTGATGGTACCTCACATCTTTGAAAATTTTCCAAAAGTCCACACTATCAAAAAACTGCTCATGCCATATTTTGTTAACTTCCTTAATTTTGATTCCATCCTTTATATTTTCCGGGAAGCTAACAAAAATAACATGATCCTTTACACTGTACACTGTCCACATTCTGAAAAAACACTAATTCATTCTGGCATGCCTCAACTGTCTTTTCTTCTAAAACATTTTGAAAATGGTTTGACACTTTACTGGCTTGAGGAGAACTTACTAAAGCCTTGGGTGGCTTATCCTTTTGGGATAGAACCTTTACACTCTCTGCTACAGGAATTGATACCTTTACATTACTGATCCAACCCCCTAAATCCATACTCAAATTATTACTTGAAAATACACTTTGTTTAGGGGTAAGTTGATGGTCACATGTTTCTTTTACTTTGTCCATATTTCTAGTCATGCAAACCATGTCCTTACTATCTTCTACTGAATCCAATAAATCCTCATTATTGTCAAACACACATTCATGACTAACCATATTAACCTGTTCCATTCTTTCTCTAGCTGCTAACTTTTTCTTTATAATCTGAAAGTAAATGGGACAAGTCCCTTCCTCATGTGAATCATCACAAGCTCTACAGTAAGGGATTACTGGATCATCAAACCAATTGTTTGCTTCCATAGGCTTTGGAGGTCTTTCTTGTTCTTGATAAGGGGGTCCTTTAGAGAGACCCTTTTGCCATCTATCATTTGGCTTATGATTATTACCTTTATCATTTTCCATGGCAACTATCTTATTATGCATAGCTGATAATTGATTAATATAGACTTCTTCCATTTGCTTAATTAATCGTGCGAGCTCTTTGATAGAGTAACCTTGGTGTTCCTGGTTTTCAACTTTCTTAACTTTATCTGACTTTGGAGGACTACCCTTTGAAAACCCAAGAACATTTGATTTTCCTGAAGCTTGCATATTCTTATCTATTTTAATAGCTTTGTCTTGTGCCTCCCTAACATTTGTAGGTTCTTTATCCCTTAGCTGGTATCTCATTTCCCCTTCAAAAGCTTGAACGTAGAAAATTAAGATGGCATTTTCAGGAGGCTTAATATCTTGAGGAAGACTCTTAACCAATTCATTAAATCTTCTGTTAAATCCTTCCACTGTTTCATTATCTTCCTTATGGCTAGAGTGCAAAGCAGTTAACAAGGATGGTGATCCCTCTTATCTCTCCATTTATCATTAAAAGCTTCAATGATTCCGTTAAGGTCTTTAAACTTGTTATCATCATGTTCCATAAACCAATCAATGGCCTCTTCCTCTAAGGACAAAACAAAGAGTTTCATCTTCACATCCTCATGGTTGTGTGCCATACACCATCTTGCAATACATAAATTGAAATTTCTAATGTGGGCTTTAACACTTGTAACATTGTCTCCTTGAAAAGAAGGTAGCTTATCTATAGCTTTTTCTGGAACGTCATGAGGGTAACCAACAATTTTAGAGAAATCACATGGTCTATAATAATTATTCATTGTTAAGGTTGGTTTACTTGGATAAACAACAAAGGGATATTAGAAATTGGCTTCTTCTCCAAGACTTGTAAAGATTCTACAGGGAGCAAGTTTGTTTAACTTCCTCTAAAATCCTTTTCAGGATCTTAAGAGGGAGCTAAGCAAACCAAAGGGCTCCAGGTAGAATACCTTACTATAAATTTTGAAGTGGAGTCGCCACTTGGAGAACAAGTAAGGGCTGATGCACAATCATGGACTCCTTTAAAGACACTTTAGATGCCACATAATACTAGAATAAACGGAAAACTTTGACTTTAGGTGACAATTAGGGATACTTCCCTAACTTATTTGAAGATGAAGTAAAAAGAGAAAAGATAGGAAATTGAATAAGCTTTCATAATATATAGCATTTATGCAGAGAAAATGTGTGTAAATGATTATAAAATTAGTTTCCGTGAAAGTGGGTTTTCAAATTTTCAGCACATCTTAACATATATGTTTGTGCGGGTGTAGCAATATATGAGGTAAATGATGTCAATTTGGGATAAAATCTTGCAGACATATAAAGGACATATGGGCCTAGTGCAACACTATTTATTCGGATTTTTTCATGAATTATTTTATTATTATTAATTATTGAAGTTAGAAAAGCTTGAAATTAAAACCTTATGTGCGGGTGCAACACTTTAGGGGCAAAAATTAATGAAATCCTTGATTTCTAAATATAAGATCGTAGAGCTTGATCTCGTCTAGTGCACCATATAGTATTTTTGGGAAATGGTGATGGAAATCAAAAGTTATATAACATACAATTGATGTATGTATTTTCGAAAACAGACGTGTGTCATTTAGAAAAATAATTATAAATAAATAAAACATAGTTTTGAAGGAAAAAATTACATATTCAAAATCGTAAGATCGTACTCTACAATATCCTAGATTTTCATAAAAAAATATTGTGTATGTCATATCAAAACACGCCATCTAAACTGAGCATATTGATAGAGTTCTAAAAGACAAGTAATAGCCCTGGTTTATTTGTCCTATCCAATAGGTTCGGTATTCCGAAGCTATTTTTGAACCTAATGGCAAACCTTATTCCTGCCAATTATTTTAATTTTGAAATAACTCATATGCGATATAACGCATATGCGATATGATAAAGCTATAACGCATATGCGTTTTGTCTTAACTAATTTGGTTTTGTCCTAACGCATCATTGTTCATCACCCTCATCCTCATCATCATCATCACCCTCATCCTCATCATCATCATCATAGTCATCCTCCTCCTCCTCCTCCTCCTCATCATCATTGTTCATCATCATCATCATCCTCATCATCGTCCTCATCGTCCTCATCGTCCTCATCATCACCATCGTTATCATCATCATCATGGTCATCATCATCATCATCCTCATCCTCATCCTCCTCCTCCTCATCACCCTCATCCTCATCATCATCATCATGGTCATCATCGTCACCCTCATCCTCATCATCATCGTCATAGTCATCATCCTCCTCATCATCACCATCATTGTTCATCATCATCTTCATCGTCACCCTCATCATCATCTTCATTGTCACCCTCATCATCATCATCATCATCATCATCACCCTCATCCTCATCATCATCATAGTCATCCTCCTCCTCCTCCTCCTCATCGTCATCATCATCATCATGGTCATCATCATCATCACCATCCTCATGATCATCATCATGGTCATCATCGTCATCATCATCACCATCCTCATCATCATCATCATCCTCATCCTCATCCTCATCCTCCTTATCATCATCATCATCACCCTCATCCTCATCATCATCATCATAGTCATCATCCTCCTCATCATCACCATCATTGTTCATCATTATCTTCATCGTCACCCTCATCCTCATCATCATGGTCATCATCATCATCATCACCCTCATCCTCCTCCTCCTCCTCCTCATCCTCATCCTCATCCTCATCTTCATTGTTTATCACCCTCATCCTCATCATCACCACCACCATCATCATCATCATCGCTCTCATCCTCCCCATCATCATCATCACCCTCATCCTCATCATCATCATCATGGTCATCATCATCATCATCATAATCATCCTCATCCTCATCATCATCATCATCATCACCCTCATCCTCCTCCTCATCATCATAGTCATCATCCTCCTCATCATCACCATCATTGTTCATCATCATCTTCATCCTCATCATCATCATCTTCATCCTCATCCTCACCCTCATCCTCATCCTCATCATCATGGTCATCATGGTCATCATCATCATCACCCTCATCCTCCTCCTCCTCCTCATCATCATCCTCATCCTCATCATCATTGTTTATCACCCTCATCCTCATCATCACCCTCATCCTCCTCCTCATCATCATGGTCATCAACATCATCATCATAATCATCATCATCCTCATCCTCCTCCTCCTCCTCCTCCTCATCATCACCCTCATCCTCATCATTATCATCCTCCTCATCATCACCATCATTGTTCATCATCATCTTCATCGTCACCCTCATTCTCCTCCTCCTCATCACCACCCTCATCCTCCTCCTCATCACCATCACCATCACCCTCATCCTCATCCTCATCCTCATCATCATCCTCATCCTCATCAGCATCATCATCATCATGACCCTCATCCTCATTAGCTTCATCATGGTCATCATCATCATCCTCATCTTCATCATCATCATCATAGTCATCATCCTCCTCATCATCACCATCATTGTTCATCATCATCATCATAATCATCTTCACCCTCATCCTCCTCCTCATCCTCATCCTCATCAGCATCATCATCATCATGACCCTCATCCTCATCAGCTTCATCATGGTCATCATCATCATCATCATCATCATCACCCTCATCCTCATCATCATCATCATAGTCATCATCCTCCTCATCATCACCATCATTGTTCATCATCATCACTCTCATCCTCATCATCATCATCATCACCCTCATCCTCATCAGCTTCATTGTCACTCTCATCCTCATTATCATCATCACCCTCATCCTCATCCTCATCAGCATCATCATGGTCATCATCATCCTCATCATCATCCTCATCATCCTCATCCTCATCATCACCCTCATCCTCATCAGCATCATCATGGTCATCATCATCACCCTCATCCTCATCATCATCCTCATCCTCATCCTCCTGATCATCATCATCACCCTCATCCTCATCATCATCCTCATCCTCATCCTCCTGATCATCCTCATCAGCTTCATCATGGTCATCATCATCATCATCATCATCATCATCACCATCATCATCCTCATCCTCATCCTCGTCAACCTCATCATCATCATCACCCTCATCCTCATCATCATCATCATGGTCATCATGGTCATCATCACTCTCATCCTCATCACCATCACCCTCATCCTCATCCTCATCCTCATCATCATCATCACCCTCATCCTCATCAGCTTCATCATGGTCATCATCATCATCATCATCATCACCGTCATCATCCTCATCCTTATCCTCATCATCATCATCGTCAACCTCATCATCATCATCACCCTCATCCTCATCATCATCATGGTCATCACCCTCATCCTCATCCTCATCATCATGGTCATCATCATCCTCCTCCTCCTCCTCATCATCATCATTACCCTCATCCTCATCAGCTTCATCATGGTCATCATCATCATCATCATCCTCATCCTCATCCTCATCCTCATCATCTTCATCGACACCCTCATCCTCAACATCATCAGCATCATCATCATCATCATCATAATGCTCATCCTCATCATCATCATCATCATCACCCTCATCCTCATCATCATCATCATGGTCATCATCATCATCATCATCA
>LPNX010644868.1:88548-179176 GCA_001517045.1 Pseudotsuga menziesii
TCCGGCTTCTTGTGTTGCAGGTACCGTCCAAGTAGTGGTAACACTGCAGTCAGTTTCTTCTAGCAGAGGTAGGAATTCACGTTCCTTCTTAATCATTATTTTAACCAGCGATAACCATGAATTTTTGTTAAATCACACATAGCCATACCTACATGAAAGTATTAGTAAAAGTATACATGGGTTTGTAATATTATTATTCATGTTTATTTTTTCATATAGATGGTATAATGTTCCTGTCAATATTGAGTTATTTGGCATAGGTTGCAAAATTGCAAATATCATATAATTTGTGGTAATTGTTATGGTCACTTTATTCAATTATAATTATTAAGTTATAGAACTTGTTTGGAAGACACTGTAATTCTCTTAACATTTTAGAGTTCCGTGGATGTTAATCTTTTTTACCAAATTTTCTATATTGACTAAAAAAATTTGCAAAGATCATAGTATTTTGTCTGCTGTTATCTATTGGGGTATTTTGATGAGATGGAATTAGGCCTGTGGTGGAGCTGCCTTATCTCATGATCACATGATCACCAATACTTGCATGCACCAACTAGAAACACATGAACACCAATTTGCATGCTCCAACTAGGGTTGACAAGGTATGAGATGGAACTAGGGTTTAGTGAGCAATTTGCAAGTTAGGAGAGGGAACTAGAAACACATGATCAATTTGCATGCTCCAACTAGGGTTGACAAGGTATGAGATGGTACTAAGGTTTAGTGAGCAATTTGCAAGTTAGGAGAGGGAACTAGAAACACATGATCACCAATACTTGCATGCACCAACTAGGCTTTCATGAACACCAATTTGCATGCTCCACCTAGGGTTGCCAAGGTATGAGATTGAACTAGGGTTTGGTGAGCAATCATGCAAGTTAAGAGAGGGAACTAGAAACCCATGATCCCCAATACTTGCATGCACCAACTAGGCTTTCATGAACAGCAATTTGCATGCTCCAACTAGGGTTACCAAGGTATGAGATGGAACTAGGGTTTAGTGAGAAATCATGCAAGTTAGGAGAGGGAACTAGAAACACATGATCACCAATACTTGCATGCACCAACTAGGCTTTCATGAACAACAATTTGCATGCTCCAACTAGGGTTCACAAGGTATGAGATGGAACTTGGGTTTGGTGACCAATTTGCAAGTTAAGAGAGGGAACTAGAAACACATGATCACCAATACTTGCATGCACCAACTAGGCTTTCATGAACAGCAATTTGCATGCTCCAACTAGGGTTACCAAGGTATGAGATGGAACTAGGGTTTGGTAGGCAATTTGCAAGTTAAGAGAGGGAACTAGAAACACATGATCACCAATACTTGCATGCACCAACTAGGCTTTCATGAACACCAATTTGCATGCTCCAACTAGGGTTTGGTGAGCAATTTGCAAGTTAAGAGAGGGAACTAGAAACACATGATCACCAATACTTGCATGCACCAACTAGGCTTTCATGAACACCAATTTGCATGCTCCAACTAGGGTTACCAAGGTATGAGATTGAACTAGGGTTTGGTGAGCAATTTGCAAGTTAAGAGAGGGAACTAGAAACACATGATCACCAATACTTGCATGCACCAACTAGGCTTTCATGAACACCAATTTGCATGCTCCAACTAGGGTTTGGTGAGCAATTTGCAAGTTAAGAGAGGGAACTAGAAACACATGATCACCAATACTTGCATGCACCAACTAGGCTTTCATGAACACCAATTTGCATGCTCCAACTAGGGTTTGGTGAGCAATTTGCAAGTTAAGAGAGGGAACTAGAAACACATGATCACAAATACTTGCATGCACCAACTAGGCTTTCATGAACACCAGTTTGTATGCTTCAACTAGGGTTACCAAGGTATGAGATGGAACTAGGGTTTAGTGAGCAATCATGCAAGTTAGGAGAGGGAACTAGAAACACATGATCACCAATACTTGCATGCACCAACTAGGCTTTCATGAACACCAATTTGCATGCTCCAACTAGGGTTCACAAGGTATGAGATGGAACTAGGGGTTGGTGAGTAATTTGCAAGTTAAGAGAGGGAACTAGAAACACATGATCACCAATACTTGCATGCATCAACTAGGCTTTCATGTACAACAATTTGCATGCTCCAACTAGGGTTCACAAGGTATGAGATGGAACTAGGGTTTAGTGAGCAATTTGCAAGTTAAGAGAGGGAACTAGAAACACATGATCACAAATACTTGCATGCACCAACTAGGCTTTCATGAACAACAATTTGCATGTTCCAACTAGGGTTACCAAGGTATGAGATGGAACTAGGGTTTGGTGAGCAATTTGCATGTTAAGAGAAGGAACTAGAAACACATGATCACAAATACTTGCATGCGCCAACTAGGCTTTCATGAACACCAATTTGCATGCTCCAACTAGGGTTACCAAGGTATGAGATGGAACTAGGGTTTGGTGAGCAATTTGCAAGTTAAGAGAGGGAACTAGAAACACATGATCACCAATACTTGCATGCACCAACTAGGCTTTCATGAACACCAATTTGCATGCTCCAACTAGGGTTGACAAGGTATGAGATGGAACTAGGGTTTGGTGAGCAATTTGCAAGTAAGAGAGGGAACTAGAAACACATGATCACCAATACTTGCATGCACCAACTAGGTTTTTATGAACACCAATTTGCATGCTTCAACTAGGGTTACCAAGGTATGAGATGGAACTAAGGTTTAGTGAGCAATCATGCAAGTTAGGAGAGGGAACTAGAAACACATGATCACCAATACTTGCATGCACCAACTAGGCTTTCATGAACACCAATTTGCATGCTCCAACTAGGGTTACCAAGGTATGAGATGGAACTAGGGTTTGGTGAGCAATCATGCAAGTTAAGAGAGGGAACTAGAAACACATGATCACAAATACTTGCATGCACCAACTAGGCTTTCATGAACACCAATTTGCATGCTCCAACTAGGGTTGACAAGGTAAGAGATGGGACTAGGGTTTGGTGAGCAATTTACAAGTTAAGAGAGGGAACTAGAAACACATGATCACTAATACTTGCATGCACCAACTAGGCTTTCATGAACACCAATTTGCATGCTCCAACTAGGGTTGACAAAGTATGAGATGGAACTAGGGTTTAGTGAGCAATTTGCAAGTTAGGAAAGGGAACTAGAAACACATGATCACCAATACTTGCATGCACCAACTAGGCTTTCATGAACACCAATTTGCATGCTCCAACTAGGGTTGACGAGGTATGAGATGGAACTAGGGTATAGTGAGCAATTTGCAAGTTAGGAGAGGGAACTAGAAACACATGATCACCAATACTTGCATGCACCAACTAGGCTTTCATGAACACCAATTTGCATGCTCTAACTAGGGTTACCAAGGTATGAGATGGAACTAGGGTTTAGTGAACAATCATGCAAGTTAGGAGAGGGAACTAGAAACACATGATCACCAATACTTGCATGCACCAACTAGGCTTTCATGAACACCATTTTGCATGCACCAACTAGGGTTGAGAAGGTATGAGATGGAACTAGGGTTTTGTGAGCAATTTTCAAGTTAGGAGAGGGAACTAGAAACATATGGCCATGTACAAATTGGAAACCAACTAGGCTTTCATGAACATCACTTTGCATGCTATCACTAGGGTTGACAAATAATGAGATGGAATTAGGGTTTATTTCAACCAATTTAAGGTTTGTAGGGTATGATGTATGTTAGTATGGTATGATGAACTAGTATCATAGGGTATTGAGGGTATGATATGGTATATATTACACATGCATGCATGACCTAGTGTTATGGTACATATTGTTAGTATGTTATGTTATGGTACATGTTATTGTATGTTAGTATGGTATGATGTTAGTGTCATAGGGTAATGTAGGGTATGTTATTGTGTGTTAGTATGGTATGATGTTAGTGTCATAGGGTAATGTAGGGTATGTTATTGTGTGTTAGTATGGTATGATGTTAGTATCATAGGGTATTGTATGGTATATTACACATGCATGCATGACTTAGTGTTATGATGTTAGTGTATGGTATATTACAATGGTATGGTATGTTAGTATGGTATGATGTTAAAGTATGTTATGTTATGGTATGTTATTGTATATTAGCATGGTATGATGTTAGTGTCATAGGGTATTGTAGGGTATGTTATTGTATGTTAGAATTGTATGATGTTAGTATCATAGGGTATTGTAGGGTATGATATGGTATATATTACACATCCATGCATGACATAGTTTTATGATTGTTAGTGTATGTAATTTACTTATTGTATGGTATGGTTATGATGTTAAAAAGTTGATGAGTCGTAAATTCTTTCTTTAAGTATTGAAAATTCATTTAAGTTAGCACACATGTGAACCACATATATCATTATATCACATAGGTGAACCACACATATCATGTTCCAAGATCAAGTCAACCATATCATGTTCCAAGATCAAGTCAACCATATATGTATAAATTTGAACCTTGCTTTATATTATATATGTATAGAAATAATGTTACAAAAATTGCCATGCCACATGGCCATAATACAAAATAGTGGATCAAAAAGTACATCTGTGTGTACATATGAACAAAAAATTACATCTATGTATGCCCCCTATACATTTATTCTAGTTATCCCCCCTTTTGCTGCCACTGTCAGAGTCTTCGGAGAAGTGTAGCTTTCTTTTCCGACTGCTAACTAGTGATCCCCATCGTTGAACAAGAGGGATAGGTCGCATCAGTGGAGACTGCAGAAAAACCAAATTTTGTAATTTACCAACCTTTAAAAATTTTATGTACATTTGTTCAAATTCCAAAACCAAAATAACATTTCTACTTACTGTACGTGAGTAAGTAATCATGGGTCCTGGTGCCTCACTAACAGTGGCCCTGATTGTGTGCTCTTTTTGCACCACTTGCTCACTATCAAGTTGCATAAAAAATATATATATATATATGCCAATGTCAACAAATATACATGTACCTTGGGGGGGAAGAGGTGGGTCACCAATTTGGGTCTCTTCAAGCACCAAATCAGAGAAAGAGATACACAAACGTACAAAGAAAATGATCTACATAAACGTAACTGCTGGCTCGTCAAAGGTGGGCCACCGGTTTGGTGCTCTTCACGCACCGGTGCCTCACTAGGGGCTTGCATATAAAGTAACATATATGTCAATTTCATATAAAATAGTGAATCAGAGACATATATACTACCTAGACGAAAAATGATGTTACCAAAGAAAGCGAAACATACATACCTGGCTGGGGGGAAGAGGTGGGTTGACAACAACCTCGCTTTGGTGCTCTTCAAGCACCACTGTCACAATAGGTTCCTGCATAAAGTAACATATGTCAAAGCGATACAAGTAAAATGAGTTTTCCAAAGAAAGCGAAACATAATTAAAATCATATAATTAAAAGCATATTTCAAATAATACATGTGTCTGGGAATCTACCTCTACATGAGAGGGAATAGGCTGCGATACAATATACTCATCCTGGTCACCCTGCATAAAACATGTTGTATCAAAATTAGGATACATATTGAATGTTACAATCTATACTATAAATATGTAAATAAAGTTGACAAATTAACAAGTATAGTTCTTAGCCCTATTGGTGAAGAACCAAACCCATACGCAATATTGACAGCCGCATCAATGTTCTCAACGTTGATCGGCGGACTATGCGACTGTGGTGTGCCATGGGACACCGGCTGTATATTTGTTCACATAATTTGTTAGATAATTAAATAGAAATAAATTGCGAAACAATTAAAATTTTTGATATGAAACAAAATATAATATGAAAATAATGAGTTTTACTTACAAAGCGAAGTAATCCATCGTCTCGGAAGTCTGAAACAGGGCCATAGCATATGCCTCCACACGATGTGCAAGGGTGTAGAGTAACACGACGCTCTGCTCACTCTGCATCTCTTGTGTGATCTGTAGATGGGTCCGCCTTAGAAGTGCCAGCCCCTTGGTCTACATTGCCTTGGACATCAGTCCCATGCTGAAGCAATGTATCTGCCAAGTCAAATAATGCCTCCTGTGTATTCTCAATCACAAGACCTGCAGGAGGATATAGCCGAGGGGGTTTTGGTGTGCGTGGAGGGCGTGGCACACGGTTAGGATCCGTCCTGGCACCTAACCTATCTTGGGGCATCCCATGACCAACACCCTGGAAGCCTAAGAGATCGAAGTAGTTAACATGTTTCCCTAGGATGAATTCTGCATACAACTTCCTAAGGAAATAAAATGGGATGTCCCTATTCCCATGAGGGTCTTCATCGAAGACCATATACCAATGATCCATCCAATTGGCCTTTATATTTGGTTCAATGCACCAGTCTATGGAAATGTGTGCTCGACTGGTGGGTGGAACCAATCCGGTGCTAGGGTCTCGGAATAATGAAAATAATTGGTCTTTTGTAATTTTAAGGGCTTTGATGTTTTTATAACTCAATCCATTAGAGTAGTATTGCCTCCTGGATTTTTTGTACGAGCTAATGTTGTACAAAGCTCCTTGGGCTTCGGCAATTGTGTTTGTTATTGTGTCCAATGCATCGGCTAAAGACTTTCTCAAACGATCCCCCCCCTCTAATAGATGAGCTAAGGCGCCTCAATGACGCCAAATGCGCAATAATCTGTCAGTTTCGATCTTGTTCCCCCTCTGGGTTTGGGTTTGGGTTAGGTTGTGGGTTAGGTTGTTGTGGGTTATTAGAGGGTGGGTTTTCCACATTGTCTTGTTCATTTGTGTTGTCTGTTAAGATTTAAACAAAAAAATACAAGTTATTTTACTTTTAATCATTCTTTGATTTCATTCAATTTTTTTTAAAAATTTGTTTAAAATAATTATAAAAACTATGAAATTATGGAAAAAATTAAAGAATTGAAGACTAAGTGAAAAGGATAAGAGCATTTACCTGCCATTGGAGCCAATCCACCTCGAACTCGACCTTGAAAAGCTAAAACGCAAATAGCTTATGCGCTATTTCGCCCTCGCGGTTTTTTGCTGTCCCAATCCTGTGCAAATGATATTTGAGGGGTCTGTGGTCTCTGTTTTTTTTTTTTACTTTTCAATATCGCATATGCGATATTGTAAATGTGAAATAATGACTTCAAAGGTAGGGGAAGTGTTGAAGAAAAAATATTAAGTTTTTCATGGTTAATAGTAGTTCCATAGGAAGTCGACAAGTCGTCAAGAATTATCTTGATATCTTCAATTTCACAAATATAAGGAATTACAATGAGCATTGTTTCATCTACATATTATAGGTGAGAGGTGGGAGTTGGCTCTTCATGGATCTTGAGGACTTAGAGTTTATTTTCATTAATTGATACCAAATTCTTTTTTCTAATCCCTCATCCATTAGGCTGAAAAGGAAGGATGAGAGGAGGTCTCCTTGATTATTTCCTCTATAAGGAGAAAGGTACAAGAGGGAGATCCATTCACCATGATTGAAAAAAAGTTTCATGAGGTCAGGGACAAAATATAGTTTGTCTAATTCATAGAGAATCTAAAGGAAATAAGAATTTGTCTAATATATTGCTAGTATAATCTATCAAAAGCCTTTTACATGTTGAGTTTAAGAAGAATACTTGGTTTTTTTGTTGTCTCGAGGGAGTGGATGAATTCATGTTTCATTATGATTCCATCCAATATATTCTGACCTTCTACATATCCCATTTGTTCAATTGAATTTAGCTGAGTCATGGGAGGGTTAAGTCTATTGGAAATAACTTTCTGATGATATTGTAAATGAAATTGCAAAGCAATATTGGTCATAACTTAGCGGGAATGTTGGCATGATCCTCTTTGGGAAATAAATATAAGAAATGTTGGATTAAAGATGGATATGATCCCTACTAATCTCTTAAGTTCTTATACCACTTCCTGAACTTCATTCTTGAGTATCTTCTAACAGTGATGAAAAAAATATGTGGTGAACAAGTCATGGATATTTTCCTGTAGGCATTTCCATGACCTCTTGCTCCACCTCATCCATTGTTATTTTCCTTATTATTTAGTTATTATGCTCCTCGCTAACCAATGTGGTTATGTGCTAAGTAATCTAAATAATGTGTTGCATGTTCTCTCCTTCTAGATCGGTGATCAAGGTGGATTAGAAATTACTTAGCTCATGTTCAATGTATTTCCATTTAGTGAGGTTGTTTTCTTGAATTCTTTGGAAGGAGGCTATTTTATCGTGTTTATGATGTTGTATAATAGAGTTGTGAAAGAATCTATAGTTTTTGGCCCCTTTTTTAGCAACCTGAGTCTATATTTCTACCTCCACGAGGTGTCTTCTTTCCATTCTCTAATTCCTAATTGGGTCCTTAGATCCATTTATTCCTTCTTAATTTGTCCCGAACTTCCCTTCGTGATCATATACTGTTAAAGCCATTCCATTTTATCTTCTAGCTCTCTTTTAGATACAAATATGTTTCCAAATATTTCCTGGTTATATATTTTCAGCCTATTTTGAGATTTTTTTGTCTTTGTTGAAAATAATACTTAAGACCCCCCTCGTTATGTATGTTTCTTGCCACCATTTAAATATATTGATTTTGATTCCTATATGATCAAGAAAAAAATTCTCAAATAGAAATGGTCTATTTTTAGTCATCTATCCCAAGTCAATCTTGAAGTTAGCTAGACAATGATTAAAGCCTACACATGGTGAATAGAGGCTTCCATAGTCAAGCCATGGATCATTGATATTTCAAATATTAGGAAGCTTTCCAAACAAGAAGAAACCTAGTGATTTCCAGCTTGTTTGTTATTTCTTGTGTGAACTCCATTAACTTTATCAATGTAGTTTACTAGTTTTAAAACTTGAACCGTGTCTTTGAAAGGGGCACTATCATTCTCTAGCCACCTAATACCTCCTTTTTTTCTAGGTTAGTGATCATGTTGAAGTCTGCAGCCATAATATAATTTTGATTTCCTATTATTTTTCTTATAGTTTGAATGAACCGAAGAAAAAGAAGTTTCTCTCCTATTAGTTCAGGTCCTTAAACATTCACTATAAAACTAGTGCCATTTATCCATATTACACGGAATTGTGTTGTGATTGCTCACAGGCGATACAAAATATAGTTTTAATTTCTACACCCTTTGGGTCTTAAAGGAATGAAATTCCTTTGGATATTTCTTCCACATCCATTGTGCTCATTTGACAATCCTTCCAACAATAATTTTCTATCCTATATAGGGAAATATCGCATATGCGATATTCAACATTTACAAAACGCATATGCGATATATCGCATACGCGATATGTTTTCACGAACCTTAGCCTTGTGTTTGGGCTCAGGTTATTCTGAACGTACCATCAATAACGCATATGCGTTCTTGATTTACACTTCGGAAGTGCGTTTCTGATTTCTTAAGTGGCACCAAAAAGTGGAACCAACTTCATGCGAGCGCCGGTAAACTTCTAATATGGGTAAAAGAAAGAAAAAAAATTAAGGTTATTTCAAAATTTTTATTCACACTTTATAGAATTAAATCTAAAATTATTTAACTATTGTCAAGACCAAGGACAAAAGACTTGTCCCCGACAACAACGCCAAAGATGTTGCCGCCTAATACACACTTTAGGGCACAGGAAAGTCAACAACCTGCTATGTGTGTCCTTGGGGGCAAGTGAGAGCTGGGGACCACTGTCACCACAGTCCACAACTCCTCCGTTTAGGTTAGATCCTAACGGAGCCAAGGGGGGTAGTCCCTACGGAAGACAATATTCTTAAGTTTATCAACAATTGAGTTAAAAGGATCTTTATTATTAGGTGAAAGGCTTTAACTATTTACTAAGGATGACAATTAGCCAATTCAAATGCAATATTTCTCAAATGACAATCAAGCCTTTATTCAGATACAACCAGTGCCTAAAGAATGGAATCAGAGAATGCAGCCTTTAATAAGATGCAATCTAGGTTAATTATCTCACAGGTTAAATGTTATCTAGCAATGAGATGAATAAACAAATAGATGATACAGTTATAAACAGTAATGAATCAAGATATCTAAGCAATGTACATATGATCTAAATTTATCAGTATAAACAAATGAACAAGTAAAGTAGTTACAGTTTAGACAAATATGAACCAGATTTACAAGTTATAGACAAGAGATAGTAGAAGGAAAATGCCTTAAATGAAATTTATTAAACCAATAGTAAATGAGAATGGAAAGACTTTAAGTTGAATTACTCGAAGCAGTTAAACAAATGTTATTGAGTTATTAAGCATTCACCACAAACAATTGCAGAACTGAAAGTAAATGAAATTGAAAGTAAAGTGCTGGAGTGAAAATGTACTGTGATTCCTTGCTGGAGTGAAAATGTACTGTGATTCCCTGCTGGAGTGTAGAGCCTGTTTTGCATTGCTTCTTGTTCTTTTTAGTAAATTTTATTATTGTTTTTCTTCCTGTATTAGGTTTTCAAACAGTGGTGTGTCTACCCCTACCACATATCCCCTTAATCCAAAGGTGGAGTGCTGCTGTGCTCAAAACAATGGGAACAAGCCCACCTATAGCTCACAGATCAAACCCCTAGTGCCAGGTGCCCAACAAGGGAGAACGCAAACGTCGTGAGACCCCCCTCGGTTTCTCACCCCCCGTGGCTTCCAAAGGTCACCAGTTTTTAGTTGGATTAAAACAATAATGTGATGGATGCCTATTACTAAAACTCCTCTACCCCTTGTCGTATCTCGTGAGTACCCCGAAGGGTGATAACCGAGTAGAGGAACAGGGGCTAAATTCGTTGTTGGTTAATTTTAGGGGTAAATTTTAAATTTTGTAGTGGTTAAGCATGCACGTAAATTTTTAAAACTATCAATAGGGCTCAACCAAGCAGTATCCCTTATGGGAGGTGTTGGTACTTGAACCCTGGACTGGTAAAGCAAATGTGTTTGGTACAGAGATAAGTAAACAAACAAGGCAATGTTATCTAGTTAAATCTAAGTCCCTGCCTTTCTGCTTTTCATACCCTGATCCGAGTTCCCTAAAGGGAGATAACAGATAGGGACAGAGGATACACCGAAAGACAAGTTGTAAAATTACTTCTTTGCAGTAGAAAGTAAATCTAACTAAGTGCTTGGAAATAAAAAAAAAGAAACGAAAGAACTACTCTAAACAATTAACCTAACCACACATCAATCCCTCTAACAGAGATGGTGGGTAAATAGAAAGCAAAAGACTAGATCTACTTGCAGAAAAGTAAATTTAACTAGTGTTCTACCCTATCACTACTCTAACTTCATATACAAGATTTACAAATAATTTTAAAGAGCTTTGAAGAATACCCCAAGAGTACTATTTTTTGGGGGTTTACAAATGATAGAAAAGAAAGGAAAAAATGGGGTTTTGGACCCCTTTTTGCACCCAAAACTTTTAGGGCTCTTTTCTGATGAAATTTTGGCAGCACCTCCTCCTTCCCTGTGTAAAAACCTGCAAAAAACAGTGACTTACTTCGCTGGAATTTACAGCACAAAACACTACAGAAAGTATGTTAGAAGTTAGCCCAAAAAACTTAGAAAAAACAGTGCAAAAATCTGAACTCGAAACTATGTAAAACTTGAATTTCTGGTGGCCTAAAAATGGGTTTTTAGGCCCTGAAATGACAAGTAAATTGCAAATTTATAATACCAAACTAATCTACTATGAATGAAAGCCCTAAAACAAGGGTTGTAATTACTATACAGTTAATAAAACCTAGTTTTGAAACAGTGACAAAAATATGAACGAAAATGCAAAATACAAAATGAAACCCTGAATAAATGAATGGATCTTGAAGATAAAATGCAAGATAAGTGCTTGGCCTGGGAGGCCCTCTTCCAAACCTTTGGATCTGCAAAATAACTGTGAGAAATCTACAAAATACAGCAAGAGATGAGCAAAATAAAAAGATCTACAAAGACCTTTGTAGATCTAGCTAAAACTACTCACAAATAGATGTAAATAACCATTCACAACTAAATCCCCTTTGCAAAGACCTTTGCAAGGGGCATCTATGCATGTATAATGAAAAATAAATTCACAAATGAAAATGTTATATGTCAGATTTGAAAATGGAAAGCCAACACCATGAGACGAGTTCCTCCAAAGATTTCACTTGATTATGGCCCAACTAGGGCAACGTTTGATACAAAGAGCTTCTTAGGGCTTGAGAGAGAAGGACAGAAAAGAGAGGGAGAAGAGAGTATTTTGGCTGCATAACTATGCTCCAAAAAATGATGATAAAATGAGAGGAGGGGCCTCTCTTTTATAGTTGAAAAGATCCCAAACCCACTCCCAAATCAAGGGTCCAAAACATAGATTTAAACTCTTGCTCTCCTCCACCTTTAGATCTAGGTTTTGTTGACTTTGCAAGCCATCCACCAATCATTAGCAAGGGTGCCTCTTCAAATCAATGGTAAAAAAGATAGATCCATGTCACAATGAAGCTTAACCCTTAGATCTAGGGTTTCCATGACTCAAGTGGGGCCCCCTTTGACTCAAATTTTAATTTTTATTATTTTAATTTTTTATCTTTTTAGTTAATCTTTTATTTTTAATATTTTATTTTAATATTTTATTTTATCTTTCATTTTTATTCTTTGATTTTTATCTTTTATTTTTTATTATTTATCTTTTATTAAGACAAAAGGGGCGCTCCGCTTAGGAGATCTTCAAAAATTTATTTGACCATGGGGGGGTTTATTTAAATGAAAATTTGACTATGCTTAGCCACCCCCCAAATTTAATTACCATGGTCTTATTTGATTTTTTCCTTCAAAATCAAATAATTTAATTTTTCACCCTGGGAAATCAAATTAATTTCCTAGGAAAAAAAATACCTTGTCTTAACCAAAATTGGTCTAACTTCCTAACCCCTTGTCAGAATGACATGGGACTTGAACCAATGGCTTAGGGGGTGTCATAGAATTTTCATTTGTATTCATAGCTCCTATTACAAAATGCCAAAGTTCAAGAGATTACATTATTACATCAAAACTTAATTAATTAACCACCAAATGGTAAAGTTAATTAATTAGGAAAAAATAAAAATAAAAATTGAAATCCTAATGAAATTTCGCAAGACTACAAGATACAGCTAGCATGGTCATGGACAACAACTTGAAACCTTAGCCACCTCATGGGCTTGATTATCAGAATGCCAATTCACCACTTTGGAGGATTTGTGAGTGAAAAACCCAACCAATTAAAATTGTTAATTAACAAAATTAACTAGAAGGGGAAAAAAACACTCGGTGAAGAGGACTTCCTGATAATAAAGTCCATGGTGACATCCTTATAGGAATGACCCATGCTGACATATAAAGTTACATTAATTGTCCCATGCAGGGGAGCGGACATTTCGTGTACAAAAGGGGCATAATTGCCCTACTGAGTGAAAAATCCCTAGAATTTTTCCATGGTACAAACTGCACAAAATGTACATCTTCAATGTACATGAGGTTGCCACCTAGTCGAAATAGGTGGGCAACAACTCGAAGCCCCACTGTCAATGTACCAAGTGGTAGGTGTGGTGGACGCACTCGGTGAATGCCCAACAATCATGGAATGCTCCATTTGGTCCTCCATATCACTATTGGTGATAGATGTTCTCTTTGTACAATAAGCATAAGAGAAAGCTCTCTCTCAAATCTAACAACATACTCATGGATCTCAGCTGCTGCTGTTGTTTGTTGTTTCTTCTTCTTCTTCTTGTTTGGACACTGTCCAACATAGTGTCCAAACTTTTGGCAAGCAAAGCATTTAACTTTGCTCATGTCCTTATTTTGCTCGCCATCCTGCTGCTTGGTCCCACCCTTAGGACCTTTCTTGGACTTCTTCTTTTTACCCATTGCTGCTAAAGCCATGTTCTCCTCATCATCTTTGTTGTGAAATGTACTCCCTTGTACATACCCTCTTCGGTCTCCTCCTGTATGAAATCGTTCCAGAGATGATCCCATGAAGGCAGGTTCTCACAAGCAACTATTGACTCCACAAATACAACCTATGGATTTGTGACGCCATTCAAAATTGTACATACCAACTCGGCACTCTGTACAGTCTCCCATACTGCTCTAAATTCATCTCGAACCTGTGTAATCTTGGTAAGTTAGGAGACTGTATTTTCTCCCTTGTTTATCCAAATACCCTTCAGCTTCTCCCTTCACACCATTTTTTGGTTTTCATTCGAACTCTAGTATAGTTTTGTCAAAGCTGTTCACATCTGATGAGCATAGTCTTTACTTGAGATATGTGGAATCACATGATCTTTTATGGCATCAAGGATGATTTTTTTTGCTTTTATATTTTTCTTGTCAAACATGGTCTTATTAGCAGCAACTGTATGAACTATGACTGGATTAGCAGTGCTACTGTTCACTATCTCCCATAGTTCATTTTCTTGCAGTATCAACACTATTCTAGCCTTCCATGGGCTAAAATTGATTGCCCCATCCAGCCTGTCTTCTATCCTAAGTCCGGTAGCCATAACCCTCAAGGGCCCAATCAGTCCAAGAACCAATTTTCTTCACAAAACACTTGTTTTCCCTTATTCATCAAGTCTGAAATTTCACACTGAGTTTTGTTTCAACCCTTTACTTCAGCTCTAATGCCATGAAAATTTTTGCAATCCCAACCCGGTTTCAAGATTGTTTTTTCATGTGAAGTTTAATGCTCAAACCCCATACATGTAAACTGACATTACATACATGAAAAATGACTTTTTCTTGAAACACATGGAATTTTTCAACTTTTTAAAATTTCAGAATTTTATGACAGGCACACATTCAAACTCAGAAACTTTTATGACAGCCACACATTCAAACTCAGAAATTTTTATGACAACCACAGACACAGAAAATTTACTCAGTGATTTTTTATCAAATTGGTCCAGGATAAAACTGCGAAGGGAAAACCTGTTCAGAGAGAATTTTATTATTTTCCAAGGCAAATTACAGAATAGAACAACAGTACTTATCTGCCATTTCGTCTTGAAAAATTTGCCAAACTCGGGAAAATTTTAGAACCCTCATGACAACAGTATGAACCACACATGTGAGTAATTAATGCTACTGTACGTCTTGGAAAATGTGCCCAAAAAATATGTTTCTCGATTTCTGTGTTGTATGGCCTGATTTTCATGCTATACGATCTGCAATAAATGCTGTATGACCTCGAAATTCGTGCCCAACTCGTGCTGTATTGTAATGTCCTCATCTGATTAGGCATTGAGGACCAAAACCGCTAACCTATGTGATTCCTGTGGGTTCGAGCGGTTACTGACAGTTAGGGAATCAACTGAGGACTGATGCCATCTACAGAAAATCTAGGGCATCACTATGATATCACCATTAGGTCAAAGAGGGCCACCGAAGCCAAAGGCCACCGACATGCATGACATCTAAGCATTATTTAATGATGCATTCACCCATTTAAGTTTCCATGCGCATGCATGCAAGTCAACTGCAAATTAGAAGTTAAAGTGACCTAATTAGGTCAAAGTTAGGGTTTTCGCAGTTGAAAGTTATAAAAGAAAGATAAAGTGAATGGAGACTTCACTTTTGATGATCATTGATTTTGGAGCTCTTGAGTAGCAGCACTGCGTGCAGCCACAATAGTTGGGGTTGGAGACAACGTTTTCAACTAAAGGGGTTTCGGCAGTGAGATATCTGCCCTAGTCTCATCCGGGGTAAACCATCCAGGTTCACCATCCGCTCTTCAATTTATTCGTTCCTTTACAGTTATCTAGGATCCATCAGAGATTGTTTGCAGGGGCACGTGTGTAGCCGTAAGGGGGTTTTCAGCTGGAAAACCCCAAATCATTCGTTCGGTTTTCAGATCTCAGTTTACCTTCAAAACCCAGGCACCATTCTCATCATCGGTATCATACTCCAGTACCCGGTGATTATCAGATCCAGTCTTGCTCATCCTGAGCAGTTATCAGCAATTTCGGGATCAGGGGGGGCGTGAGCAGCTAAACCTCCAGATCAATTCGCTAGCCTGCCTAGAGGCCTCATAATTTCCGCATGTGTTAGGCATTCTCTTCGGCACGGGAAGACTACCAATCCTGCAAATTCTCAACTTCAGCGGACACCTCCTTCACTGAAAACGTCACCCTTAGCTGATTTTGGGTTCGTGCTGCTGGGGTATCACTGGAGGCAGAAGGTACCAGGTCATCTCCAAATCGGCTCTTGATGCGTGCATATTCTCTCAGGAGCATTTTCGCCAGCTTATCAGTGGTAAGTGTTACATTCTATCCTGCAAACCCTAACCCTAATTTTAGCTATAAAATAGGGAATTTTTGCATGGCAGTTTGCATGCCCTTCTGTTTCAATAAATTTGCATAGAAATAGAAAATATCGGGATTTGGGATATTACAGTGGTATTAGAGCTATCTTCTTGGCCAGCTGTGGGCTTAAGAAATGCGAAGTAGATGAATACAAAAGAAGACCCTTTTGTAACCTATAGAAAAAGAAGGAGTAGATACACAGAGGACTTTGAGAATATCCAACTAGAGGATATCGTCTCAGACATGGAACAAACAGGTATACACTCTAACAGGGGAAAGGGAACGGGAGAAGATGAGGACAGGATGGAGTTTTGCAACTTAGTATCTGCATTGCAAGACTTAGCCAAAGGGCAAAAAGATGTACTCAATGCAATCAACAGATTATCGACGAAACTAGAAATAGGTAACAACAGTACACCTCCCTTACCGGTAGATCGAGGGTCTACAAGCAGCAGTGGAAAGGTTGCGTACACCAATATACAGAATACACCGCACATATATAGTAGACCTTCCAACAGGCCTACTATGCCTCACTTCTTGGCAGATGTAGTAGGAGGTCCAGTCATGCAGGTAGAGCCTAGCAAACCTCTTGGGGCTTATTTGCAGGAATATAGAGACTTAGGGGATGAGTTTCATGCCGCCATGTCTTTTTTGGATTTTTGCAACATGAAGAGTAGGAATAAGCCCAGGAATTTCAACAAGGGATTCAATCACAACTATGAGTTGCAGAAGACCTTGGACAGGTTGACCATCCCAAACTTTGATGGGACTTGCGGAGGTTTAGCGAGGATATGGGTTCAAAAGTTGGATACCTATTTCCAACTCAATCCCATGACAGAGACAGATGCCATTAAATTGGCTACACTCCACCTGGATGGAGAGGCTCATGAGTGGTGGTACCACGGATTGGTGACATTGGGTCACAACACCATACACTCTTACGGTGAGTTCACTCAGAAGCTCATGGAGAGGTTTGACAGGAAGGATCTAGAGATACATTTTAGGGAGTTGGCTCAACTCAAACAGACAGGTAGTGCAGAAGCCTTCATCTCAGAATTCCAGAGGATCACAGTAATGGTAACAGATGTGTTAGAGAGCAGGTTGATGATGTTATTCACTGAGGCCCTAACAGAGCCACTACGAGGATGGGTGAAAGCCTACAAACCCCCCACTCTGCAGGATGCCATTAGCAGAGCCATAGATCTATAGGATTCAGTCCTGAAGAACAGGTTCCCTCTCAAAACCAACTTTCCTGTTAAGGACAAGGACAAGAAGCCTTTCTAGTAGGATGTTCCCAAGAAAACGTGGTTAGACGAGGACACTAGAAAAGACTTAAGGTGGAAGAAATTATGTTTCACTTGTCAGGAACCATGGGTGTCAGGACACATATGTGCGGGAAAGGCGAAGGCTCACTACATCGAAGTGTATTCGGACAGTGACGAGGAGGACTATGAGCAGGAGGCCACAGAAGAACTATGAGCAGTTGAGGAAGAATCACTCGAGGGTGATACACCAGAGGGAGTCATTGCTACATTATCTGGAGTACCAAGATTCCATACTCTCAATGTCAGAGGAGTAGTACAGGGTCACAGAGTAGGAGTATTGATTGATGGGGGAGCAACCCACAATTTCATTAACTCCGCTTGGGTAGTCAAGAGGGGTGTTCAGACCGAGAAGTTTGAAGGATTCACTGTAGCAGTAGCCGGGAACTCCAGCATGGAGTGCAACTACTGGATTCCAAGATTGAATGTCACATTAGGTAACTATCAGATGACAGATTCATTTTATGTAGTAGATGTATCAGATACTCATGTAGTATTGGGTGTTCAGTGGCTTTATTCAATAGGGAAATATACTACAGACTACCGGGCAATGGAAATGGAATTCCAGGGGCCAGACGACAAACGAGTAGTTTTGAGGGGCATGAACACTCATCCCCCAAAATCTGTCTCGTCACAGAGAATGGAGGCAGTACTCAGACATGATGACATTGAATGGGCTGTAGAATGGTTTGTCACCTTTAGGAAACCTCTAGAAACCAGTACACAACACCCAAGTGACATTCAGGCCTTGTTATAGAAGCATGAAAAGGTATTTCGGGACCTTCCATCAGGTAGACCGCCAGACCGAGGCTTTGAACACATTATTGAGCTAGAGGAGGGGACACAGGCAGTCATCACCACTTCTTATCGGCATCCCAAAAGATACAAGGATGAGATCGAGAAACCGATCAAAGAATTGCTGGAGCTTGGATACATTCAGCCCAGTTCTAGCCCCTTCGCATCTTCAGTGGTCTTGGTCAAGAAGAAGGATGGTACACTGGGAATGTGCATAGACTATCGAGCGCTCAACAAAAAGACCATTAAAAACAGATATCCCATCCCTAGGATTGATGAACTCATGGACGAACTATGGGGTGCCAAATACTTTTCCAAGATTGATCTTTGCTTGGGGTACCATCAGATCCGAATAAGGGACCAAGACATCTCCAAAACAACTTTCCGTTGTCACTATGGTCACTATGAGTTTTTGGTCATGCCTTTTGGACTTACCAATGCTCTAGCCACTTTTCAGTCGTGCATGAACCATACCTTCAGAGTTCAGCTACGTAAGTTTTTGCTAGTATTCTTTGATGACATCCTGATTTACATCAAAACATGGGAGGAGCATCTGAAACACTTGGACGAAGTACTGAGCATTCTAGAAGAACAATCGCTTTACGCGAAAATGTCCAAGTGTGAGTTTGGCATGAAGGAAATGCTGTATCTAGGGCACATAATCAGTGAAAAAGGAGTACAGGTTGACATGGAGAAAATTCGAGCTATCAGAGATTGGCTTGCACCAAAAACAGTCACAGAATTGAGAGGCTTCTTAGGTCTTTGCACTTATTACCGAAGGTATGTTAAGGGATTCTCCCAATTTGCAGCACCCCTCACAGATCTCACAAAGAAGGGAGCATTCACCTAGACAGAACTAGCACAGAAAAATTTCGAGGAGATGAAAGTCATTATGAGTTCTTGTCCAGTTTTAGCATTACCGTACTTCTCACAACCATTTGTAGTAGAATGTGATGCCTCAGGGGAAGGGCTAGGAGCAGTATTGATGCAAAATCATCACCCTATTGCATTTGAGAGCCGTAAACTGAAGAACTACGAGCGCCACTACTCCATATATGACAAAGAAATGCTAGCCATCTTACATGCTCTCACGAAGTTCAGACAGTACCTGGTGGGCAGTAAGTTCAAAATCAAGACAGATCATAACAGCCTCAAGTATTTCTTGGAGCAAAAGGAACTTAATGAGCGCCAACAGAAATGGGTCAGCAAAGTACAAGCCTACGATTTCAAGATCGAGTATGTAAAAGGTAAGAATAATATAGTAGCTGATGCATTATCCAGGCGACCTGCCTCACTATCTCTCATGAGTATATCCACAGATTGGAGGGCACTTCTCTTAGTAGCATACTCCAAAAATAAATTCGCTTGCGAATTATTGGATGGACAAATTCAGGATGACAGGTACAGGATTGTTGATGACATCATCTATTACAAGAACAGGATATACCTCGTCCCAGAATCAACTTTGAGGAAAAAGATCATACAGGCAGCACATGACTCTCCATTATCAGGACATCAGGGTTTCTTGAAGACCTACAGACAGATTCGAGAGAGGTTCTCATGGAAGGGCCTCAAAGGGGAAGTTATGCAGCACGTAGGGAATGTAGCATATGTCAGCAGAACAAGATTGAGAACATCCATCCAACAGGGTTGCTTTAGCCACTACCAATTCCAGAACAAAAGTGGGAAAGTGTCTCCATGGACTTCGTTACAGGATTGCCCAAGGTCCAAGGGCGGGATTGTTTATATGTCGTAGTTGATAGACTGACCAAGTTTGCACATTTCTTTTCTATATCATCTGATTACTCTGCAGCTCAAGTAGCTGAGTTATTCTTCAGGGAGGTCTTCAAGTTACATGGGTTACCTAAGACCATTGTCAGTGATTGGGATAGTAGATTCACAGGTGCCTTCTGGCAGGAACTGTTCAGATTAGTGGGGACTGAACTGGCTACCAGCACGAGTTATCATCCCCAGAGCGATGGACAAACTGAAATTGTCAACAAGTGGATTGAAGGATATCTGAGGAACTACGTAACAGGGCAGCAACGAACCTGGATTAAATGGATACACTTAGGGGAGTACTGCTACAATACTACCTATCACATGTCTATTAGGATGACACCTTTTAAGGCATTATATGGCTACGAGGCCTTGGACTATGCAGATTTAGCATTCGGAGACAGTAGGGCTCCTAAGGCAAAGGATTGTATACAGGACAGTCAGGATATTCTTAAAATCTTGAAGGAAAACTTACAAACAGCCTAGAATCAGCAGAAGTTGTATGCAGGCAGACACAGGGTTGAGCGGAGCTTTGAGGTAGGAGATTTACAGACAGTCTTCACTTAAGAAGAAAGAAGAGGAAAAGTTAAAACCTCGCTTCTATGGACCCTACAGAATAATTAGGAAGGTGGGAGAGGTGGCATATGAACTAGAACTACCACAGGAAAGTAAAATTCACAATGTATTCCATGTGTCCAACCTGAAAAAGACCATTGGGCAACACATTGCTCCATCAACAGAATTACCTCCTTTAGATGATGAGGGATTACTGATACTGATTTTTGAACGAATCATACAGACTAGAGAAAGGAAACTCAGGAACCGGGTGATTAGGGAATACTTGGTTCAATGGAAAGAACTACCTCTAGAGGATGCCACATGGGAAGGAGAACAGGTATTGCAGCATCCCAGTTTGCAGTTGCTTGAGGACAAGCAATCTCAAGCGGCAAGGACTGTAATGTCCACATCTGATTAGGCATTGAAGACCAAAACTGCTAACCTATGTGATTCCCGTGGGTTCGAGCGGTTACTGACAGTTAGGGAATCAACTGAGGACTGATGCCATCTACAGAAAACCTAGGGCATCACTATGATATCACCATTAGGTCAAAGAGGGCCACCGGAGCCAAAGGCCACCGGCATGCATGACATCTAAGCATTATTTAATGATGCATGCACCCATTTAAGTCTCCATGCGCATGCATGCAAGCCAACTGCAAATTAGAAGTTAAAGTGACCTAATTAGGTCAAAGTTAGGGTTTTCGCAGTTGAAAGTTATAAAAGAAAGATAAAGTGAATGGAGACTTCACTTTTGATGATCATTGATTTTGGAGCTCTTGAGTAGCAGCACAGTGTGCGGCCACAGCGGTTGGGGTTGGAGACGATGTCTTCAACTAACGGGGTTTCGGCAGTGAGATATCTGCCTTAGTCTCATCCGGGGTAAACCATCCAGGTTCACCATCTGCTCTTCAATTTATTCATTCCTTTACAGTTATCCAGGATCCATCAAAGATTGTTTGCAGGGGCACATGTGTAGCCGTAAGGGGGTTTTCAGCTGGAAAGCCCCAAATCATTCGCTGGGTTTTCAGATCTCAGTTTACCTTCAAAACCCAGGCACCATTCTCATCATTGATATCATACTCCAGTACCCGGTGATTATCAGATCCGGTCTTGCTCATCCTGAGTAGTGATCAGCAATTTCGGGATCAGGGGGGCGTGAGCAGCTAAACCTCCAGATCAATTCGCTAGCCTGCCTAGAGACCTCAGAATTTCCGCATGTGGTAGGCATTCTCTCCGGCACGGGAAGACTACCAATCCTGCAAATTCTCAACTTCAGCAGACACCTCCTTCACTGAAAACGTCACCTTTAGCTGATTTTGGGTTCGTGCTGCTTGGTTATCACTAGAGGCAAAAGGTACCCAGGGCATCTTCAAATCGGCTCTTGATGCATGCATATTCTCTCAGGAGCATTTCAGCCAGCTTATCAGTGGTAAGTGTTACATTCTATCCTGCAAACCCTAACCCTAATTTTAGCTATAAAATAGGGAATTTTTGCATGGCAGTTTGCATGCCTGGCTGTTTTAGTAAATTTGCATAGAAATAGAAAATATCGGGATTTGGGATATTACATGTATGGTCTGCAATACATGTATGGTCTGCAATAAATACATGACCTGTCTGCCTCGTAAATTATGTTGTACAGCCTCCTTTAATGTTGTACCTGCTGTATAGTTGCCTAGAAAATTGTGCCAGCCATGGGAATTGAGCTCATGCTCAATCTCATCGATTATTGTGCTGAAATTTCTTCTCTCTTTCTCAAGGAATTGACTTCTCTCAAAAACCTTGTCTTCTCTCTTTTCTTCTTGCTCTCCAAATCTCATGGGTAACAATGAATGTCTTCTCAATGCCTTTCCCTAGTTTTCTTTGAGGTAACCACCTCCATCAAAATCAATGCCTATGATTAAAAGTTGACTAGATGAGATCTAGGGTCCTCATTAAATGCTCACTAAATCACATTAAATGAATTTAATGCACTTCATTTAAATATTTAATGAGACATTAAATATTTCAACCACCTTTTTAATTCTCATTAAGTCAAATTAAATTTTATTACTCAAACCTCCTTTATAAAGTGACTTTATAAAAATAAAATACACCACGCTTTATAAAGTACCAGGGACCACTTTTTTAATGTCCTTGTCCACCCCAAGGCATCATAAGGTGAACAACATGTCCTCGGTACTTTTTCAATAGATAGTGTTTGCTCCAGTTTGATGTGGCTGCTGTCATTGCAGCTCTGATATTTATCTCACGTCCTTCTGATAATAAAATCAGTGTTGTGCTTCTATTATGCAGATTTCCTATTCTATTGTGTCTTTTCTCCTATGCACCAATTATTGTGAAAATCTAACTAGTTTTCAGTTTTAATGCAATAATCTGACTTCTACACCTCCAATAATAGTCAAATTTTTGATCTGAAAGTTGCTATAGGTAGATAAGATAAATTCGAACCCATCCCAAGCATCAGACCTGAGATTCGTGCCCTCCCAGTGCCATTTGAATCTATTTGGAAATGGCCTAGTCATGCTGTACGATCTTTTCCCTAGTTTCTCCAAATTGCAGAATATCACTTCATCTTTGAGTCTAGAATCTTCCATAGCAGCTTGAGGCTGTCTGAGACAGCCGCTTCCAGTTTTGCACCAGAAGCGGACAAGCTTCCACATAATTTCTGGGGCCATTGTCTTGAAGCCTTTGGTTTAGCCAAAGGAGTCTACCCAGGTGTGATGTGCTTGGAAAAGTGCAAACTGTCGAAATAGAATATTGAGTCTACTTTATTCAATCCTTGCTGGTCTGCCAAGTAGTGTTGTAGGCTGTGTCCTGTAGCTGTAGGAAACCCCAGAGTCAGGTTTGGGAAGTTTAGGAAAGATCTAGTAGTGTTTGTGAGAGTTGGAAATAAACTAGTTAGTTTTTGAAATTTGAGTTAGTGTGCCTGAATCTCTATTTGGGTACATTACATAATGCTATATTATTTGTTAATATAATTCTTTTTATATACTCCAAAAAAACACTTAAAGCACAGTCATAAAGACCCAATAGATAAAATGAGTCATATCAATTTTTTAAAAGATATTCAGATTACTATGCTGCAGAGATACTCTAATAGCAATTAAATGTTTCATGTATACCTTAGAAGTTGGCACTTATACAATGTTAAAGTGAAAACCATGAGCATAATCTGCCAATCCATCATCATGATCAGATTTATCTCCCAGTTTATCAACTTCATTTAATTGGCATCATATTAATTATGGATTCTTCAATTTAAATTTCTCTTTAATGAAGAGCCATAATTTTTAAGTTTTAACAGTGTCATTGAACAATCTTAAACCGTAAAATATAAATGCCAGAGCCTTACAATTTCGTGGTAGTTTGATGAGCCTGACAATTTGGTACAGGTAGAAATTCATGATACTATGTTTTTGGCTAAAATAATATGGATTTTTATAGCATAGTAATGAAATAATAAAAAAAGTATTAAAAATTAGTGTAGACAGTATTTTGGAATAATAATGATAAAATTCCACCAAATAATTAGAATAAACTACAAAGATAGTAATCTTATATATGGAATAAATAATATTTTCTTGTTCTATCCGTTTTTGAATTTTTTCTAGGTATCAGACTTGCGAAGGTTGGTTGGAGCAGAGGTCAATTTGCCAGTTGAACGTCTGAAGCTTTTCTTACACGGTGCAGTTTTACAGGACATGAAAAGTGATTGTGAAGTCCATGCCAACCTTAATGAGGGTGGTATGTACAAAATATTTATTTATCTATTTACATAGCTTGAAAGAGTATCCCTTTTTTTATTTTTATATCTTTTAACTTTTTTAATTAAATATGGCATTAGTTTTAACAAAATACTATGTGCAATAAATAAAAATAAACTTGATATCCTAGTTATTAAATTTCCGCTTTGTCATTCTCATTACTCATGAACTACTTGTGCCTTTTTTAGTACTGTCACCATGTCAAAGCTTTCTGGGATTATTTACAAGACCTCCACCCTTTTCTCTTCAAGCCCTGTGACTTGGGAAGTGTCTAACTCTGGCAATATGTGTTGCTCTTGATCTAGTTTTTGTTGACTTATGGCGTAGTGCTCGGATTGAGATCTCAGGAACCTTTTAAAATTTGCCAATGAAAGTCTCCATAACGTGGAATCAATTATTTGAGAATTCTTTTTCTCAACTTCGACGTGGTGTAGATTCCATTGGACTATTAATGGTTAAGGATTATCAGCAGTCACTATGCTTACAAAGCTGACTGATTCATTTTTTTGAGGTCTCGCACATTTTTCCTTTAGCAACGGGATGGCTCTAACTTTCTATTTCAACCAAGTTTTCCATGCAATGATACTAATTGCACATGGGATGTTCAAACTTCAGTGTGCATGGGAATATTTCATGACATCTTCATATTATCTGAAGTTTGCAGTTGCCTTCAAAAGCTCCACTAGCATCCATTTGTGTTTTAGGCTGATTTAGAGAATGTCAACATTGGAGTTTTGGATTGGACGATGTTGATGTATTTGTAACTTCGGAAGATATTCTGATGTATATTATCATTGTATGTTGTTGTACCCTCATCGGAGATGTGTTTACCTCATTTCGGGATGTCATTATTGTGTATAGACCTTGAGGTACAACCTCCGTTGTAAGTCGGGGCAATAGTCCCCAGTGTAACATCATGTAATGTGTATTTGGAGTCCCTCTAGGAGAAGTAGGCCCTGTTAGGGTAAGAGGTCGGCCCCAGTCATGTAATAGGTCAGTCACTTGATTAGTATAAATAGGGAGGCGCCCTCCCTCATTTTTACACACCTCGCACTAACTCAAGTTCACATAAGAGAGAGAGAGCTGCTGGAGACTTCTTATTATTGGGATTGATCATCTTATGACACAGTCTTTGTGACTGTACTATTCTGAGGAAGTTTGCGGGGTTTTCTTCTTTATGGTTTCCTTGGTGAAAATCTTTGTGTCTTGTGTATTTGTTCTATCTTATGCATATTGCTGTACTTGTTATTCTTTCAGATAAAGATCCTAACTAAGCTAACAAGATCTAATAAAAACTAACATGGTATCAGAGCCTCTCTGAAAGAAGGCACTATGCAGCAGCGGAAACTAGGGCTTCCTAGTTCAAGGTCTTCTCTCCACAGATCATCAAGAAAAGATGGCTAGGATAACTCACCTCAGTAGGGTGCATATTTTGGTGGAAGCAGTTTCTTATTTGAAGAAGTTTCAATTTTTACCCTGTCACTTGTGTCGGGAGAAACTAGGGTGTCAAGTTTCAGAGGCTTTCCACCTCAGCCTTTTGGAAAGGACCTTGCTGAGCAACTCGCCTCAAGGAGGCGCATCTTTCTGTCCAAACAGAATTCCCAGACTCCAAGTTTGGGAAATTAGGGTTTATTTGACAAACCCTAGGTCAGCCAGCTCCATAACTAGGTCGGACACCTCAAATCGGTAAGATCTAAATCTTTGCTATTTCCATTTGAGGTTCTCATTTGAAAAGATGACTCACCATACTGAACTTGAGGACAAGCTTGGAGGGGCTGATAACTTCCGAGCATGGAAGTACAGAATCTCACTGATCCTTGAAGAAAATGATTTAGATTAGTACATCAATGGAGAAGCTATAGAACCAGAGGGAGATGAGTCTAAGGCTACTCATAAGAAAAACTTGGTTAAAGCCATGAGAATCATTGCAGATTCAATCAAGGATCACCTCATCCCCCATGTGTCATCATTCAAGACACCTAGGGAAGTATATGATGCTTTGACAAAGATGTTCGAAGGGAAGAACATCAACCGGAAGATGAATTTGAGGAACCAATTGAAGAATGTGAAGATACAGAACTCCGAGACTATACAGTCTTACTTCACAAGGGTTGCTCAAATCAAAGAACAACTTGAAGCAGTTGAAGAGAATGTCGAAGAAGGAGAAATTGTGATGACTACCTTGAATGATCTCCCTAGATCACGGGACTCATTCATTCAAGGAATCTATGCAAGAAGGAAGCTGATCTCTTTCAGCCGACTCTGAGAAGAATGCACACAAGAAGAAGCTCGACTTGTAACAAGAGAAGAAAAGATGGGAGTAACTGAAGATCAAGCTCTCACAGTTCACACCAGGAAGAACTACAAGAAGGAGAAGAAGGAGAACTATCATCACAACAAGGAGAAGGACAAGAAACAAAAGAAGATCAAGAGAGATCCTTCCAATGTTCGGTGCTATACTTGTGATGAAAAGGGACACTTTGCAAGAGACTGTCCCATCAGGAAAAAGAGACACCATGCTCATATTACTGAAGATGATGAACCAACAAACAACAGACTCAAAAGAGAGAAGGATGATTTAGATGAAGAGTATGTGCTAACCTCAACACTTACGGGCAATATCTCACATGAAGAGCAGTAATTGGCTTGTGGATAGTGGGGCACAAAGAATCATTTGTCAATATGTCTGAGCATGAGTCACCTCACAAGGTGAAACTTGGGGATGATTATCAATACCCCATAAAAGGGAGTGGAGTAGCTTCATACAAGCTAGACTCGTATAAGTAGGTTGTTCATATGTAATAAAACCTTGAGGTTGACCTGGAACGTAAAAGCCTTGGTGTAGCAAGTTGTTCGGTCGTAATCAGTCCTTACATATATATCTCTATATATGTGTGTGTTCCCATGTTGGAGATGATAAGGTCATGAAGCACTTGAGGTGCACCTAGGCAGTTCTTCTATGTTGGTAGAACTTAGGTTGACCATGGAGAGACGTAATGCACTTGGTGTGCTCCTAGGCGATTCTTGCATAGTAGATGTTACAGGTTGTTTTAATGACGCGAAATATCCTGGCATACTACTATGGTGATAGAACGCAGGTGGTCTGCATCTGGGATGTGCTCTGTGTGTTTTGTTTTGTGCAGGACAAAAGAGATGATCTGGATACAACGAGATAAAGGTAGGAGACGCAGGTTATTTCCGTGGCAATGTAGAGAAGGTCTTGGACAGTTCTTACGCGTTGGCTTGCTCGTAGATGTGATGAAGACCTGGATGAGGACTAGGCCTACACCCATCATGAAAAAGGGTTGGCTTTGTAGAAAATTCCAATGACAGATAGTACCTTTCGATGATCGATAAGAAGATGAAGATGGAAGAAGCTATGATGATGACTCTATGACTCCGTGATGAAGACTTGACCATATGTGTTGATGACTGTGGCAGAGAGATAATACCTTTCTAGTTAAGAGGGAGTGTTGATGTATTTGTAACTTAAGAAGAAATTTTGATGTTATTATCATTGTATGTTGTTGTACCTCCATCAGAGATGTGTTTACCTCCCTTCGGGATGTCATTATTGTTTATAGACCTTGATGTGCAACCTTTGTTGTAAGTCTGGGCAATAGTCCCTAGTGTAACATCATGTAATGTGTATTTGGAGTCTCTCTAGGAGAAGTCGACCCTGTTAGGGTAAGAGGTCGACCTCAGTCATGTAATAGGTCAGTCACTTGATTAGTATAAATAGGGAGGCACTCTCCCTCATTTATACACACCTCACACTCACTCAAGTTCGCATGAGAGAGAGAGAGACAAGGAGGAGAGATAGATAATTGTTGGAGACTTCTTATTACTGGGATTGATCATCTTATGACACAGTCTTTGTGACTGTACTATTCTGAGGAAGTTTGCGGGGTTTTCTCCTTTATGGTTTCCCCGGTGAAAATCTGTGTCTTGTGTATCCGTTCTATCTTATGCATATTGTTGTACTTGTTATTCTTTCAGATAAAGATCCAAACTAAGCTAACAAGATCTAAGAAAAACTAACAGATGAAACTCCTAAAATCTAATTATGGTGGTTGCATTGATTCTTTGAGTAGACACAATAGAGTAACTCAAGTTCTCTTCCATTATAATTTTGGATAAAGTGCCTTCTAAATATCTGCTATTTCGGCACCAAACAAAATTTTGTTCCTTGCCTATTGTCAAAAATTGTTATGGACCCATTTATATTTTGATAGTTGCACTTTTCCAGAAAGCCAGTGTCTTATCCATTGGCTTTTTTCAACTCAACATTTTTGATAATAGATTAGAAGGGAATTAAGTTTTAAGCTAACAACATATTTTGAAAAATTCATCATTGCTTGTGCACTTGGGAAATTCTACTTATGTTGGAATTTGAATAGATGCTATTTTTTCCACATCTCAATGTTCAAATACATGGGTAAGCTTTTACTTGTTAAATTTTTTTCATCTTTCTTCAGCTAAAGTATTTATTATTGTACTATTTGTATAGAGATCTTATGATTTGATGGGTACTTTGTTAGGGGCATTGCCCTAAAACTTGCTACATGTTCTGTAATGTCCTCTTTTGCTTAGGCATTGAGGACCGACCCGCTAACCTATGTGATTCCTGTAGGTTCGAGCGGGTACATAAGATCTAGGGCATAAATATTATATCATCAGGGGGTAGAAGAGGGCCACCAAAGGCAAAGGCCACCGACATACATGAAATCTGAGCATTATTTAAGGATGCATGCACCTGATTGAGTCTCCATGTGCATGCATGCAAGTTAATTGCAAATTAGAAGTTAAAGTGACCTAATTCGGTCAAAAGTTAGGTTATTCGCAGTTGAAAGTTATAAAAGAAAGATAAAGTGAATGGAGAAGACACTTATGATTATTATTGATTTGGAGCTTCTTGAGTAGCAGCACAGCTTTAGGCCACGACAATTGAGGTTGAAGACGGCGTCTCAACTAACGAGGTTTCGGCAGTGAAATATCTGCCCTAGTCTCATTCAGGGTAGATCATCTAGGTCCACCATCCGCTCTTCAACTTATTCATCCAGTTGCAGTTATCCAGTACCCATCAGAAGATTGTTTGCAGGGGCACGTGTGCAGCCGTAGGGGGGGCTTTAGCTAGAAAACCCCAAAGCATTTGCTGGGTCCTCAGATCTCCGTTTATCTTCGGAATACTGGCACCATTCTCATCATCCGTATCATCCTTCAGTACCCGATGAGAATTAGCTTCCAGTTTGCTCATCCGGAGCAGTTCTCAGCAGTTTTGTGAATCAGGGGGCGTGAGCAGCTAAACCATTAATTCAATTCGCTAGCTTGCTTATTGAGTTCAGAACTTCTGCATGTGTCAGGCAACCTCTTCGGCAAGGGAAGACTACCACACCTGCAAATTCTCATCTGCATCAGACACTTCCTTCACTGAAAACGTCATCCTTATCTGATTGAGGGTTCATGCTGCTGGGGTGTCACCGGAGGCAAGCAACACCAGTTCTTCACCAGATCAGTCCTTGATGCATGCATATTCTCTCTTGAGCATTATTAGCCGGATTATCAGTGGTAAGTGTTGATCTATCATCATAAAATTATCTGCCCTAGTCAGTATAAAATAGGGCCATTTGCCCGACACTTTGCATGCAAATTTATTTCCAGTATTATTGTAAATCGGGAGGCTTAAGCAAGTCCTAGTGTAAAAAACACTTGAATATCCGCACCTGGGATATTACAGTGGTATCAGAGCTATTTTCCTTACCAGCTGTGGGCATGCAAAAATATAAATGAATTCAGAAGGCCCGTGCAACATTACTCACCGGAGATAGAGGTGTAGAGACAGAGAAGAGGAGTTAGAGGACATAGATTTGGGGAACAGAGAGTATCAGTTTGGAAAAGGCAAAGAAACAATGGCCAATGATGATAATACAACTTTCAATAGTCTCATATCAGCCATAAAAGAACTCACTACTAGGCAAAAAGAAATGATGAGCACCTTCAGGCAAATGACTGAAAAGAATGGGCCCACCCCACACAGTCCCTTAGTTCCCAACAGTGATAGGGTATCCACCAGTAGTAGTAGGGAGCTCTTACATACCAACATGCAGAGCCATCCCCATATATACAAGCCTTTTCAACCCACCATGCCTCAATTCTTAGATAGTCCAGCTGCAGTGCTTCTAGTACAAGCAGAACCGGAAGAATCCATGAGTGCCTATCTGAGATAATATAGAGCTTTAGGAGAGGACTTCCATTCAACGATGACCTTCACTGACTTCTGCCACTTCAAAAGTAAGAACAAACCCAAAGCTTACAATAGGCCATTTACCCATAACTGTGAGTTACAATGCACCATAAGGAAGCCTACTATCCCTACCTTTGAGGGCATCCGGGGTGGCCCACCCAGGAATTGGGTGTAGAAGTTGGATACATACTTCCAGCTCAACCCCATGATTGAGACAGATGCCATTAAATTGGCTACTTTGCATTTGGATGGAGAAGCACATGAGTGGTGGTACCACGAGTTAGTGACATTGGGTCACAACATCATCACCTCATACCCAGATTTTACACAGAGGCTCATTGAGCGGTTTGATCGGAAAGATCCAAAGGTACACTTTAGAGAGCTGGCACAACTCAAGCAGACATGTAGTGCAGATGCATTTATTTCTAAGTTTCAGAGGATAGCAGTCATGGTCACAGATATATCAGATAGCAGGTTGATTATGGGTGGGCATCCGGGGTGGCCCAGCCAGGAATTGGGTGTAGAAGTTGGATACATACTTCCAGCTCAACCCCATGATTGAGACAGATGCCATTAAATTGGCTACTTTGCATTTGGATGGAGAAGCACATGAGTGGTGGTACCACGAGTTAGTGACATTGGGTCACAACATCATCACCTCATACCCAGATTTTACACAGAGGCTCATTGAGCGGTTTGATCGGAAAGATCCAAAGGTACACTTTAGAGAGCTGGCACAACTCAAGCAGACATGTAGTGCAGATGCATTTATTTCTAAGTTTCAGAGGATAGCAGTCATGGTCACAGATATATCAGATAGCAGGTTGATTATGGGTGGGCATCCGGGGTGGCCCAGCCAGGAATTGGGTGTAGAAGTTGGATACATACTTCCAGCTCAACCCCATGATTGAGACAGATGCCATTAAATTGGCTACTTTGCATTTGGACGGAGAAGCACATGAGTGGTGGTACCACGAGTTAGTGACATTGGGTCACAACACCATCACCTCATACCCAGATTTTACATAGAGGCTTATTGAGCGGTTTGATCAGAAAGATCCAAAGGTACACTTTAGAGAGTTGGCACAACTCAAGCAGACATGTAGTGCAGATGCATTTATTTCTAAGTTTCAGAGGATAACAGTCATGGTCACAGATATATCAGATAGCAGGTTGATTATGTTGTTCACTGAGGCTCTCAGTGAATCCTTACGGGGATGGGTCAAGTCTTATAGGCCCACCACCCTAGCAGATGCCATCAGCTGGACTAGATATTTGCAGGAAGCAGTGCCCAAAAATAGGTTTCCTCTCAGGACCAATTTTCCTATTAAAGATAAAGAAAGGAAACCCTTCCAGAATGAATGGCCCAAGAAAGAATGGATGGACAATGATACCCGACAGGACCTTAGAAGAAAAAAGTTATGTTTCACTTACCAGGAACCATGGATACCATGTCAAAGATGTTCAGGAAAAGGAAAGGCCTACTACATAGAGGCTTATTCCGACAGTGAGGAGGATGAGGATTACCAGGATCAGGAGCAGGGAGAGACAACAGAGATAGTTGCTGAGGGACATGCCTTAGGAGGTACCATTGCTACCATGACAGGGGTTCCTAGATTCCACACTCTTCAGATCAGAGGTATCGCACAGGGCCACAGAGTGGGAGTACTGATAGATGGTGCGGCATGGGTTAAAAAGAGAGACATTCAAATTGAGAGCTTTGATGGGTTTTCGGTAACAACAGCAGGTCACACCATGGAGTGTAGTTAGAGGATTCCTAAATTAAAAGTAACACTTGGGAATTATACAGTGATAGAGACATTCTATGTGGTAGATGTACCTGACATGAATGTGGTACTAGGAGTTCAGTGGTTGTATTCCATAGGGAAGTATTCCACAAACTACCAGACCATGGAGATGGAGTTTACAGGAGCAGAAGGACAGAAGGTAGTATTGAGAGGGATGAATACCTATCCTCCCACATCAGTGACATCACACAGGATGGAGGCAGTACTCCGGTAGGGAGATATTGAGTGGGTTGCAGAGTGTATGGTAACCTTAAGGAAACCACCAGATGAGGCCACACAACATCTAGCAGATATAGAGGCCTTACTGCAGAAGCACAAGGCAGTATTCGAAGACCTTCCAGCAGGTCGACCTCTAGATAGGGGATTTGAGCACATTATTGAGTTAGAGGAGGGGACCCAAGCAGTTATCACCACTCCTAACAGACATCCCAAGAGGTATAAAGATGAGATAGAGATGTAATCAAGGAACTACTCAAGCTGGGGTACATCAAACCTAGCTCCAGTCCCTTTGCATCTTCAGTAGTGCTAGTGAAGAAAAACGATGGAACCTTACGCATGTGCATTGATTACATGGCACTCAATAAGAAGACCATAAAGAATAGGTATCCCATCCCCAGGATCGATGAGTTGATGGATGAACTACAGGGGGCAAAGTGCTTTTCCAAAATTGATCTCCGCTCAGGGTACCATCAGATTCGGGTCAGGGAACAGGATGTTCCAAAGACCGCTTTCCGTTGCCACTACGAACATTATGAGTTTATAGTGATGCCATTTGGGCTCACTAATGCACCAGCTACTTTCCAGTCATGCATGAACCATATCTTCAGGACGCAGTTACGTAAATATATTTTGGTATTCTTCGACGACATATTGATATACAGTAGAACTTGGGAAGAGCATTTGAGACATCTTGATGAAGTACTTGGTATTCTACAGGAGCAGTCACTATATGCCAAAATGTCCAAGTGTGAGTTCGGCATGCAGGAGATGTTGTACTTAGGACATGTGATAGGGGCCAACGGGGTCTAGGTGCACTTAGAGAAGATTCGAGCAATTTTGGATTGGCCTACACCTAAAAATGTGACAGAACTGAAGGGATTTTTGGGCCTTTGCACCTACTACAGGAGGTATGTCAGTGGATTCTCATAGATGACCGCACCCCTCACATATCTTACCAAGAAGGGGGCATTCAGTTGGTTAGGACTCAGAGGCAGCACAATAGACATTTGAGAAAATGAAGAAGGTAATGAGTTCATGCCTAGTATTATCTTTACCAGACTTTTCTCAATCCTTTGTGTTAGAATGTGATGCTTTAGGAGAGGGAATTGGGGTAGTTTTGATGCAGAACAATCACCCCATTGAATTTGAGAGCAGGAAGCTCAAAGACTATGAGCGCCACTATTCGATATATGACAAAGAGATGTTAGCCATCCTCCATGTGCTAACCAAGTTCAAGCAGTACTTAGTGGGTGCCAGGTTCAAGGTTAAGACAGATCACAACAGCTTGAAATACTTCCTAGAGTAGAAAGAGCTAAACGAGAGACAACATAAATGGGTAAGCAAAATTCAGGCCTATGACTACGAGATTGAGTACGTAAAGGGGAAGAACAATGTAGTGGCCGATGCACTTTCCAGACGACCAGCTCCTTTATCCCTTATGAGCATCTCATTAGATTGGAGGTCTCATCTTTTGGTTGAGTACTCCAAAGATAAGTTTGCTTGCGAGCTATTGGATGGACAGATTCAGGATGATAGTTATAGGGTCATTGATGACATCGTATACTACAAAAACAAAATCTTCTTGGTTCCAGAGTCTCCCCTCAAGAAGAAAATTTTACAGGCATCGCACGATTCACCATTAGCAGGACGTCAGGGGTTTCTCAAGACCTACAAACAGATTAGAGAAAGGTTCTCATGGAAGGGCCTCAAGAAAGATGTGATACAACATGTGAGAGAGTGCAGCTTGTGCCAACAAACAAAATAGAGCACACCCACCCGACTGGTTTACTACATCCCTTACCTATTCCCGAGCAGAAATGGGAGAGCATCTCTATGGACTTCATCATTGGGTTGCCCAAGGTTCAAGGCAGAGACTGCTTGTATGTAGTAGTAGACAGATTGACCAAGTTTGCTCACTTTTTTGCCATTTCCTCAGATTATTCAGCAGCACAGGTAGCAGAACTATTTTTCAGAGAGGTATTTAGACTCCACGGGTTACCCAAGACCATTGTCAGTGACAGGGACAACAAATTCACAGGAGCCTTTTGGCAAGAGCTTTTCCGGTTAGTGGGGACCGAGTTAGCCATGAGCACAAGTTATCATCCACAGAGTGACGGGAAGACATAGATTGTCAACAAGTGGATTGAGGGATACTTGAGAAATTACGTATCAGGTTAGCAGAGGACATGGATCAATTGGCTACACTTGGGTGAACATTGTTACAACACCATCTACCATATGACCATTGGGATGATCCCTTTCCAAGCCCTGTATGGGTATGATGCTTCCACTTTTGCAGACCGGATATTCGGCGATAGCAGGGCCCCCAAGGACAAAGAGTGGATTCAGGAGGGTCAAGATATCCTCAAGATACTCAGGGAGAACATACAGGATGCTTAGAATCATCAGAAGATATATGCAGACAGGCACAGGGATGAGCACAGTTTTGAGGTGGGAGACTTCGTTTATTTACGCCTCCAATCTTACTAACAATCATCTCTTAAAAAGAAAGGAGCGGAAAAACTCCAACCTCGCTTCTATGGTCCATACAAGATAATTCGGAAGGTTGGAGAGGTAGCATATGAGCTAGAACTACCCCTAGAGAGCAAGGTTCACAACGTATTTCATGTCTCCAACCTTAAGAAGGCAGTCAGTTAGTAGATTGTTACATTTTCCGAGCTGCCTCCCCTGGATGACGAGGGGCAATTGATTATGATTTCGGAGTGCACCATAGAGGTGCGAGAGCGGAAACTGAGGAACAAAATCATCGGAGACTACTTGGTTCAGTGGAAAGATTTGCCTATAGAGGAGGCCACTTGGGAGGCAGAATAGGTATTACAGCACCCAGCTTTACAGTTGCTTGAGGACAAGCAAATTCGAGCGGGGAGGACTGTAATGTCCTCTTCTGCTTAGGCATTGAGGACCGACCCGCTAACCTATGTGATTCCTGTAGGTTCGAGCGAGTATTGATAATCAAGGAATCAGCCGAACACTGATGCCATATACAGAAGATCTAGGGCATCAATATTATATCATCAGGGGGTAGAAGAGGGCCACCAGAGCCAAAGGCCACCGACATGCATGACATTTGAGCATTATTTAAGGATGCATGCACCCGATTGAGTCTCCATGCGCATGCATGCAAGTCAACTGCAAATTAGATGTTAAAGTGACCTAATTAGGTCAAAAGTTAGGTTATTCGCAGTTGAAAGTTATAAAAGAAAGATAAAGTGAATGGAGAAGACACTTGTGATTATTATTGATTTGGAGCTTCTTGAGTAGCAGCACAGCGTGCAACCACGACAGTTGGGGTTGAAGATGACGTCTTCAGCTAACGAGGTTTCGGCAGTGAAATATTTGCCCTAGTCTCATTCAAGGTAGATCATCGAGGTCCACCATCCGCCTTCAACTTATTCATCCAGTTGCAGTTATCTAGTACCCATCAGAAGATTGTTTGCAGGGGCACGTGTGCAACCGTAGGGGGGTTTTTAGCTGGAAAACCCCAAAGCATTCGCTGGGTCCTTAGATCTCTGTTTATCTTCAGAATATTGGCACCATTCTCATCATCCGTATCATCCTTCAGTACCTGATGAGAATTAGCTTCCAGTTTGCTCATTTGGAGCAGTTCTCAACAGTTTTGTGGATCAGGGGGCGTGAGCAGCTAAACCATCAATTCAATTCGCTAGCCTGCTTATTGAGCTTAAAACTTCTGCATGTGTTAGGAAACCTCTCTGGCAAGGAAAGACTACTACACCTGCAAATTCTCATTTGCATTAGACACTTCCTTCACTTAAAACGTCATCCTTATCTGATTGAGGGTTCATGCTGCTGGGGTGTCACCGGAGGCAAGGAGCACCAGTTCTTCACCAGATCAGTTCTTGATGCATGCATATTCTCTCTGGAGCATTATCAGCTGGATTATCAGTGGTAAGTGTTGATCTATCATCATAAAATTCTCTGCCCTAGTTAGCTATAAAATAGGGCCATTTGCCCGGTACTTTGCACGCAAATTTATTTTCAGTATTATTGTAAATCGGGAGGCTTAAGTGAGCCCTAGTGTAGAAAACAGTTGAATATCTGCATCTGGGATATTATATGTTCTGCCCCTTGAATTTTAGAATAGAATCATGATAAACTAGGGTCAAGACTTTTATATTTTGATCTTCATCTATATTGCAAAATTTTCATCCCTTACAAACTCATAACTGCCTAATGGAGGAATAATTATGAAACAATTAAAATTAATGAGATATGTACTCATAGCAATTCACCGTCATATGTCAGATTCAAATCCAATGGTAACCATGACAGAAAAGGCGTTCATTATTAGAAGTATACAATACAAGTTGTCAAAATGATAATGAAACAAGGATAAAGTGTTAATCCTTAAAAGTGCATGAAAAGGGTTGAGCTTGAGTTAGTCCTTGAACTCATTATTGACAACAGTTCTCTATATTCCCGTGTCACTCGGTATCTCAATATTCAACTTGCTTTAATGATTCCTTCTCAATTGATGTCTAGGTTTATTAGTTGGAATAGACACATTGCATAATCAATAGCTAAGATGAACCATTAGGCTTTGTGGCCAAACTACAATTTAAGACTTATACATTTTTCTTTTGTCATTGAACAACACAATCATCTGCAAACCCAATTCATCATTTTTAAATCATTTAGTTTTCCATATGGATAGCTATTCGTGCTCAAACACACTGTTCCAATCATGGTGCTTGAATTAGAATTGGAGATAAAACAATGGATGAAAGTGCCATTTTCCCCACAGTTGGTCAAGTGGCTTTTTTTATTTAAGAACAGAAAAAGAAGATTTTATATTAAATCAGCCTTTGAAGTCTGACCAAACAATTTGCATCGTTTATAGTAATAAGAGGAGCTATCCTGATGATGGAACCGCAAAACGTCTTTCTATTTGATTGTAATTTTCCACTTAATCTATCATGACAGTATACACTTGTGGCTAAATTTAACCTTGACAATTTTTTTCCAGCTTTTATATTAGATATAAAAAATTAGCTTCCTTGTGATACTTGGACTTTTGATCCTGCCAAACTTCCTTATGTTCAATTCAACTTTGCAAATACAAAGCTTTTATTATTAAAACAAAACAATAAATACTTTTCAAAGGACCATTTGTGGTCGATTACTTATCGGGGACTTTGGGGTATGATGCTTTTGTTAGGGTAGTATTGGTGTTCTTTGAAGGCATCCCATGTTACTCTTGAACCTTGCCTCTCCCTTGGATAATCACCTCCACTCTGATATGTTCCAGTTTCAAAAGTTCCTGTTTCAGGTAAGAGAGATCCATGGAAACTATCGAGGCTTGTATTTTGAAAACCTCATCAACTTTTTTATATTTTTCTAGCATTTAATGCAAATCCTTGTAGTTGTTGTCTTGACCCTTGACTCAAAATTGTTAAGGATCCTCAATACATGCTGTTGGGAAATCAGATCTGAGAACCCTAGTTCTATAGACGTTGAGATCACAAAATAATGAGGGGATCGAATGGAACCAAACAGCTAACCCAAAAACCTGCCAATAAAAGAGAAAAGCACCACTAAAACAGCATGTTGGAGCTGTCCATTAATGTGTTAGAAGGACAAAAGTCTAGTGCACATGTGAGAATGTGCCAACACTAGCCAATAATCTCAATGATCAAAGATGATAATACAAATGAAGCTTGAATGGTGTATATATACCATTCAAATTTCAAGTAGGTAGTGTGCTTTCCCTAAGGAGGGGTTACAGGTCCACTATCGAAGTTGACTAGGTCTGCCTTAGCCACAACCCAATCATATATTAAATGAATAAAATATGGCCCTAGCCATGATTACAAGCACACTAATGATGCATATGAATGGGCTGTGGTGGCATGTACAGATTACACCATTATTTCCAACACCTCCCTTAATTTGAATAGGTCATATAGAAAAGATGTAACCTCCCCTAAATTCCATATCTCCCACACCAGTACAGTTCCACACACTGGTTAAGATGACCTATGGAAGAGGTATAGTGAATTTGATGTTGGTGGGCTACATTGTTGAGAATGACAAAGTGTAGAGCATCTAGAGTAAGCCAACATCACAAAGAGAAAGATTCTTTGTAACATGTTGATTGGTTGAAGCCTGAAGGTATAAATAGTGGAAGTTGTCCCTAAGATTGAAGCGACTAAAGATAGTACATCCTGTTAAAGTTAGTGCAGTTGCGAGATCCATTCTCAGGGAGGATGGTACCCTAGTTAGTTAACTAGGGCAGAGTAAGACCCTAGAAGGTACCGTAGGGCCCCCAGTAGTCTCTTGGGGTTCTTGGTCTGGGACCAAGCAGATTGATGCCATGGCAAAGTCCCTAACATATGGTTATGACCCCTATATGTCTCTAGGGTATTCTGGTCTAAGACCAGACAGTTTCTTGGACACGATGTCCAAGCAGATTCTACAGGTTGAGTAGAGACTTCTTGGTCTGGGACCAAGCAAATTCTTGGTCTAGGACCAAGCAGTTCTTGCAGGAGCATTCCTGGTCAGTTAACTAGGTGGATCTTGGTCAAGTTGACCAAGATGATGATGTGCGTTGTCCTCTCTCCTAATCAGTTATTGCTAGGTTGTTCTCAAGGGACTGGCCACCTCTTGATGATGTCACTAGCACCTAACCCTTAGGAGAAACATTGAGGACCAAAGGATCACATCATCCAATTTGAATCTTCCCCTTATACAATGATGATAAAAATATATGAAACAATGTACCTTGAGAGAGAGAAAAGATTAAAGTCCTTGGTCTTGTTGGTCCTATGGGTAAAAGGGGTTGTTTGCCCACCTTTATGGTACACCTTGATCTTGTGGGGTATGAGGGTTGTCTTACCTTCTTATTGTGATCCCCTTTGGTCGACTTATGGTCCTTTATCTTACTTGGTTGTAGCACTCTTATTGTGTGTACCTTTGGTTTGATGACTTTTACTTTATGGTTTTTATTTTTTGGACCATTGGTATACTATCCTAAGTCAAAATTTATTTTATGGTTTTATGATACAAGACCTTTTTATTTTTATGGTTTTAATTTTACAAGACCTTTAGGACCTTTTGTACCTTTTCTAAGTTAACCTAATTGTATTTTATGTCTTATTGGTTAACACCCTAAAAGCTAAGACCCTTATAAAAGCAAGTGTTATCCTTCAATGTGATTATCCAATAAGACGTATCTCACTTACCTGGGTTTGGCTGTTGCTAACCGTGACCCCTTTTTCCAGCGTGATCGTGTCTCTCCTCTGCTAGCAGTGTGATTGTGTGCCTCTTCCTCCTTTATCATGACTGTGTACCTACCGTGACCATTTCTCTCTTGCTAGCGTGACCGTTGTTCTCTTGCAGCGTGACTATTGTTCCCTACTCAGCGTGACTGTTGTTCCCTGCTCAGTGTGATTGTTATTCCCTACTCAGCGTGACTATTGTCCCTTGCTCAGCGTGACTGTTGTCCCCTCTCAGCATGATTGTGTTCTTCTCTCAGCGTGACTGTGTGTCACTGCTCAGCATGATTGTGTGTCATTGCTCAACATGACTGTTGTCCCCTCTCAGTGTGACCGTGTTCTCCTCTTAGCGTGACTGTGTTCTCCTCTCAGCGTGACTGTGTGTCACTGCTCAACGTGACTGTTTGTCCCTGCTTAGCAAGACTGTTGTCCCCTCTCAGCATGGCTGTTTGTCCCTTCTCAGTGTGACTGTGTGCCCCTGCTCAGCGTGACTGCGTTCTTCTCTCAGTGTGACTGTGTGTCCCTGCCAGTGTGACTATGTCCTTGATAGCGTGACTGTGTGTCTCTTGCTCAGGGTGACTATGAGTCTCTGCCAAGTATGACTTCTTGAAAGCATTCCTATGTCTATCTACTAGTGTGCTGCTAAAGCCTGAGTAATTGATTGAAGTTTCTCTTCCTGTTGATTAAAGATCCGAGGTCTGTTTCCTTACTGCTTTAACCTTCTTAAGCTCTCTCTTAGGTACATCATTTGTTCATCTAGGTGACTTGTCCCTTCGGTGACAAGATCAAAACCTAAAAGTATCCGAGTATAAAGCTGATTCAAAATAATTCTAGATTAGTATTGTTATGGTTCTTTATTGCTGTTATCTTCTATACATTACTTCTACTGTACATGGCAATTGGTAAATCATCTCAAGGACCAACTTTAACGCAGTGACTAGTGGAGTGTTAAAGTTGAAAGAGATGAAAATTATGTTAGATTTTTTTGCAGCAGTACTATTCTGAATCTTGTTTCATAATTTTGTTTATGCATTAAAGTATATTGTTTATGTTAAATCCTAACCTAGCCCTAAAATTTAACATGGTATCAGAGCATAGGTTGTAGCTAATTCTGTCTTGCAGCTAACATAAACTACATAGATCTTAAGGTAAGGGTTGTACCTTACTCAACTTAATTATAGGACAAACTCTTCAAGTTGACAAGTAGGGTTTGAAGATGACTACTCCTTCAGTCAAATCAGAAGATAGGCTTGAGGGAGCCTCAAATTTCAATGCATGGAAGGCTAGGGTTCTAAATATCCTAGAAGAGAGCGATCTAGATGACTTGGTCACTAGAGTTGTTGAAGATCCCACTGCAACTCAAGGAAGATCATCATTCAAGAAGAAGCAAGCCAAGGAAAAGAGAGTTATATTTGACTCAGTTAAAGACAACTTGATGCCTGTAATAGATCCCTTAAGGACAACTAAAGAATGCTTTGATGCTCTAGCTAATCTCTATGAAAAGAAAGCCCCTACACAGAGAAGGAATTTGAAGAAGCAACTTCATTCACTAAAGTTAGAAAAAGGATGAAACAGTTGCTACCTTATTCTCCAAGATCTCTCAAATAAGAGATCAACTCATAGCCATTGGAGATAAAGTAGAAGATGATGATCTTGTGCAGATAGTATTCGATGGTCTTCCTGCATCTTGGGAGACATTCCTGGCCTTAGAAATGGAAGAGAGGTTCAACCAAACTTCGAAAGGTTGTGGCATGATTGTTTAGAAGAAGAAGGAAGGATCCAGAGTAGATTCAGGCCTCCACCTGAAAAGGAACATGCACTAGCTACCAAAGCAATGAAAAGGAAGAATATTCCTTAGCACAAGGATAATGGTAAGGAACCACAAGGTAAGTACTTTCATAAATCTAAGGTTAGATGTTATAATGGTGGTAAGATTGGTCATTATGCAAAGGATTGTAAGAAACCACTTAACAAGAATTGGCATAGGAAGAAACATCATGCCTCAGCTGCTACAGAAAAGGAACAACCTCAACCAACGAAGTCAAGAGGTGACACCAAAGACCCAGATCAAGAAAAAGAATATTTCTTGGCTTCAACACTCACAAGTACCATCCCCAACCTATCAAATTCCTAGTGGATAAATAGTGGAGCCACCCAAAATATGACTGGATTCAAGAAGGCCCTTGCAGTCTTTGAGGCCAAGAAGTTCCATAAGAAAGTGGAACTTGGAAATGGAAGTACCTATCACATTAAAGGAGTTGGTTCAATTGCCTTACAACTTGATTCAGGTACGATGATTAATATTGGGGAAATTTTATATGTTCCTAGTCTAAAGAAGAATGTTATTTCAATGACAGTTTTAGAAGACAAGGGGTTCCTTGTAACCTTTTCAAAAGGAAAGGTTTTGATATGTCCTAAAGGTAGAAGTATAAGCTCAGACATTGTGATTGGAGTTTGTGAAGGTGACCTCTATAAGGTCTCAGGACATGTTGTTAAAGCTCTATACCCTAGTCAAGATTCAGAGATCAAGAGGGAGCCAACTATGCTCTTCATCCCCAACAGAGTGGGGTTGCAGAAAAGGAAAGTTTAGATGTGATCTCCCATCAGTCCTCCAATGAATCTGAGATGGAAGTCTATAAGACTTCTCATTTAGAGAAGCAGAGGGAGAAGGCCAAGAAGACTTCATTTGATCTCATTGAGAAGCCTATTGAAAAACTTCAAGCTCGCTCCAATGAGAGCCATGTCACTGATTCAGTCTACTCTCGTTATGGAAAGTCAGCCAAACAACAGGTTTGGAAAGATGATATGTGGAAAGTGATTCTTAACTATCAGAGGAAGTCAACTATAACTTTCAAGTTGATCTATGAGATCATGCTTCATGCTGAGATGGAGAGTTGTTTGAAGCTCTCAGAAAATCCTGTATTTGATGACAGGTTGGAAGACATCGAGATGAGTTTTCACCATGTAATGGTGCAGTATGTTATCGATGTGCTCAGAATGCCCCTCTTGCTGAGGAGTGTTAAAGTTAGTGTAGCTGCGAGACCCATTCTCAGGGAGGATGGTACCCTAGTTAGTTAACTAGGGCAGAGTAAGACCCTAGAAGATACCCTAGGGCCCCCAATAGTCTCCTGGGGTTCTTGGTCTGGGACCAAGCAGGTTGATGCCATGGCAAAGTCCCTAACATATGGTTAGGGCCCCTATATGTCTCTAGGGTATTTTGGTCTGGGACCAGAGAGTTTCTTGGACACGATGTCCAAGCAGATTCTGCAGGTTGAGACAGAGACTTTTTGGTCTGGGACCAGGCAGATTCTTGGTTTGGGATCAAGCAGTTCCTGCATGAGCATTCTTGGTTAGTTAACCAGGTGGATCTTGGTCAAGTTGACCAAGATGATGATGTGTGATGTCCTCTATCCTAATCAGTTATTGCTAGGTTGTTTCTTAAGGGACTGACCACCTCTTGATGATGTCACTAACACCTAACCCTTAGGAGCAACATTGAGGACCAAAGGATCACATCATCCAGTTTGGATCTTCCCCTTATACAATGATGATAAAAATATATGAAACAATGTACCTTGAGAGAGAGAAAAGATTAAAGTCCTTGGTCTTGTTGGTCTTATGGGTAAAAGGGGTTTTTTGTCCACCTTTATGGTACACCTTGATCTTGTGGGGTATGGGGGTTGTCTTACCTTCTTATTGTGACCCCCTTTGGTTGACTTATGGTCCTTTATCTTACTTGGTCCTAGCACTCTTATTGTGTGTCCCTTTGGTATGATGACTTTTACTTTATGGTTTTTATTTTTTGGACCATTGGTATGCTATCCTAAATCAAATTTTATTTTATGGTTTTATTATATAAGAGACTAAGACCTTTTTATTTTATGGTTTATTTTTACAAGACCTTTAGGACCTTTGGTAACATTTCTAAGTTAACCTAATTGTATTTTATGTCTTATTGGTTAACACCGTAAAAGCTAAGACCCTTATAAAAGAAAGTATTATCCTTGAATGTGATTATCCAATACGACGTATCTCACTTCCCTGGGTTTGGCTGCTACTAACCGTGACCCCTTTTGCCAGTGTGATCCTGTGTCTCCTCCGCTAGCAATGTGACTGAGTGCCTCTTCCTCCTTCAACGTCACTGTGTACCTAGTGTCACCATTTGTCTCTTGCTAGCGTGACCGTTGTTCTCTTGCTAGCGTGACCGTTGTTCTCTTGTAGCATGACTGTTCTCTCCTGCTAGCGTGACTGTTGTTCCCAGCTCAACGTGACTGTTGTTCCTTGCTCAACGTGACTGTTATTCCCTGCTTAGCGTGACTGTTGTTCCTTGCTCAACGTGACTATTGTCCCCTGCTCAGCGTGACTATTGTCCCCTCTTAGCCTGACCGTGTTCTCCTCTCAACGTGACTGTGTGTCACTGCTTAGCGTGACTGTTGTCCCCTCTCAGTGTGACTGTGTTCTCCTCTCACCGTGATTATGTGTCACTGCTCAGCATGATTATGTGTCACTGCTCAGCGTGACTATGTGTCACTGCTCAACATGATTGTTGTCCCCTCTTAGCGTGACTGTGTGTCACTGCTCAGCGTGACTGTGTGTCACTGCTCAATGTGACTATTTGTCCCTTCTTAGCGTGACCGTGTGTCCTTTCTCAGCGTGACTGCGTTCTCCTCTCAGTGTGACTGTGTGTCCTTGCCAGTGTGACTGTGTACTTGACAGCATGACTGTGTGTCTCTTGCTCAGCGTGACTATGCGTCTCTGCTAAATATGACTGTGTGAAAGCATGCATGTGTCTCCTTACTGGTGTGCTGCTAAAGCTTGAGTAATTGATTGAAGTTTCTCTTCTTGTTGATTAAAGATTTGAGGTCTGTTTCCTTACTGTTGCAACCCTCTTAAGCTCTCTCTCATGTACGTCATTTGTTCATCTAGGCAGTGTTCCACCAAGTTTCCGGGACGGGGGGGCGTGGGAGTGGGGAAACGCACATTGGGGACGTGTAGAGACACCCCAAAATTTTGGGATATTTTTTAGGACGGGGGGGCGGGGAGGCATCAAGGTCCCTAACATAGAGGGGTCGGTCTCTAAAATTATAAAAAAGAAAAAAGAAAAATAATAAAAATATGAACCCCAACATATAAGCATATCAATTCCTCATCCCATCACCATTTGCATACTAGCATGCTTATGATCCTGAAGAATTTAGTGTAATTTAATGTAATCATTATAGCCAAGCATATCATATCGATGTTTGTTTCTTTTTATTTGTTTCTATTTCGTTTTAAAATGACCATTTAGTGTAAAAGCCTGAAATTTAAGATGAACCATTTCTTTTTTAAGTTAAAAAATTTAAAAATCAAGGGCAGTGGGGGCTTGTCGGAGCCCCCCATTTTCAGGAGGGGGCATGTGGGAGCCCCCCAATCCGAGAAACTCCTAGACCTGCGTTTCCCCAAGTTTCGCAGAAAGGGGGGCGCTGGGAAACGTTTCCCATGGAGCCCCCTAGCCCCCGGGGCGTGGGAAGCGTAGGGAGCGAGCCCCCGACCCTGGGAGGCGCGTCCCTGTGGAACACTGCATCTAGGTGATTTGTCCCTTCGGTGACAAGATCAAAACCTAAAAGTATTTGAGTATAAGGTTGATTCAAAATAATTCTAGATTAGTATTGTTATGGTTCTTTATTGCTATTATCTTTTGTACATTGTTTTACTAGATATGGCATTTGGTAAATCATCTCAAGGACCAACTTTAATGCAGTGACTAGTGTTAAAGTTGAAAGAGATGAAAATTAAGTTTGATTTTATTTTAGTGCGACAGAATCTTGTTTCATAATTTTGTTTATGCATTAAAGTATATTGTTTATGTTAAATCCTAACCTAACCCTAAAATTTAACACATCCAATAGAAACCAACATCATACTGTGGAAAGTAGAGATTCATTGTAATACACCGAGACTCCTCCGTGGAAGAATTTGTAAGAAGTAAGGTAAAGGATCTTGCGGATTTGTGAGTAGAAGCCCCATTAAAGAAGGTGAGTAAGCATGTAGCTCGCCACTGCGTGAATAAGTGGTCATAGGCCCATGAATCTCACTATGAACCAAATGCTGAGATGTAGTATCACAATAAGTTGAAGTATCCATTGTAAAATCACCAACTCTAGGAACATAAAGAACACCTTCAAATGGTACGGAGTCGATACTAACACAACTCTTTGTATGATGAACATTGCATATAGAGTTCCTCTACCCAAATATAAGTGGCCCCCATTGAATAAGGAAAAAAGCCATTCCAAGGTCATTAGGTTTAGCAAAGGAGAAGGCTTAGTAAAGTCCCCAAAGAATCCTTTCTAGAGACTCAAGAAGGAAATAGTTGCAGATCTTCTAAGAAATCTGTAATGTAGTGTTCTATATATAGGGGCGACTTAAACCTTGGCCTAAAACACAACCCTAAAGAAATATTACTGTAAGAATGAACAAGAAAATAACATTGAATTTTGAAGAAAGGGGAAAAAAAACCTTAGGAAGTGTTGCTCTTGTAAATAGGGTAAAAATCCTTAGAGATACACAAGGAAATCCTCAAAGAGAGGTGCAAACAAGAAACGTTCAAAGAGAGGTGCAAAGGGTAAAAACTTGAAAGAAGAGATGCAAACCCACAATCATGTAAGTGGTGAAAAGAAAAAATTTGGATTGAATGTTGAAGTGAACCTTAAAAGACATGATCTAAACAAACTTTTGGAGCAACTACTATTGTGAGCCCTTGAAGGTGGGTTAAACTTTGGGGTAAAACCTTAGAAACCCTAGAATAGAGATGGCCCAAAAACCTAGTTCTGCGACCCTTAAGGCAATGTTGATAACCAAAATCTTTGGATCTATTTTGAAAATAAAATGCTAAAATAAATCAGATGGTTGTCAAATGGATAGTATGAACAATCAATTAGAAACCCTAGTGCTAGCACTCAAATCAATGGACAAGATCCTTTGTGATTAGTGCATAAAGGAGGCTCTAACGCCCCTAAAAACGTTTTTCCAACCAATGTAACACCATGAAAAAGAAACAATAATATTACTCCTATTTGTTTCTCTTTTGGACACCAAAATTCAATCACAATAGTATGAACATCCAAGAAGAAACCCTAACAACAACAAAGTAGGTAGGAAAGGTTCACAAGAAGAAACCCTAACTTCATTTCCTACAAAAATAACCAGCGTAGATAAGCCAGATTACAATAATCCATGAATAAATAAAATATATGATTGATATGATAAGTGATGATTTACAATGAGAGAATGATGTTTGTATAAATACCCATGCAAGGGTTGCCTTGGTGATGAGACGCCACCTTTCACAAGTTGCCTCTTCATTTAATTATTTAATCACTTTATTAATATTTTAATATTTACTACTACTTATTTATTATTTATTTTGTTCATTACATTGCTTTTCCCTTAAAGGAAGCTTTGTCCTCAAAGCTTTATTGAAGACAAGGCTTATGTCTGATTTCTTGCTTGTAATGTCATCTTTCAATCTTTTATTTTAGTACTTGCGATACTTGACGAAATGAGACGATATGAGTTACGAACTCCAAAGAAAAAATGTCGCATCGTCTATGATGTGGTCCATCCGAGATCTATTTTCACCGAAGATGATTGTTGATCGTCTTGTTGGATAAATTTTCCTGTTTTCTGCTTAGGTTGTAGATTTTGTGTTCTTTCGCTTCTGAATTTATAACTCCTTTGTTTATGTTCATTTTGACCCCGTCGTTGGTCCAAATGCTTTTTGTAATGTGGGTGTCGGTAAGGAGTTCTTGTTACTTGTTTTCTGTTGGATTGACTTCCTTTTGAACTGTGATGGAAACCGAATTTGTATTTGGTTCTTCTTCCTCAACTGGAATTTATTTTCTGGATAGTTTGGATGCTTCCTTCTGGATTTGAACTAATTTGTTCTCTAATAAGTTATTATTTTTCTGAATCTTTTCAAACCTTTTGTCTTGTGATTGTTTTTCCTCTTTTAACTTCTCGATTTGTTCCTCTAGTTCTTGATTAACCTTCTTCAGGGCGGAATTTTCTTCGTCTTTTCCCAGTAATTTTTGTTGGAGAGCTTGAATCTTCTCTTCTAACTTCTGACTGCATTGAACTTTATCCTTTGCCTCCTTGATTTGCAGATGTAATTTCTAATTATGATCTCTTAAACGAGAGATCTCTTCTTCTTTACCTGCAATAACCTTGTCGAAATCCTTTTGTATCGTCTGTATTGATTTCTCATTTCCCTGCGACATCACCCTTGATATTTCTCTGCAGTCTTCAGATGATGCGACTTTGATTCTGACTTCATGTTAATGTCTTGTAATGTGATTTTCTTGTTTTTGTAGGGAAGTATCAGAAACTTTTTTTCAGCATTTGAGATAAAAGTCCCCAATGTTTCAGGCCACGGTTATCCCAAAATTAGGTCACCGTCACTACTCCACTAGGATTTAACTATAAATTGCGAGACACCAGTATAATCTCCAATGTTCAATTGTAAATTGCTTATTGCATATTCTTTGTTATTCCAAAAGTCTAACCTTCACCTATATTTGACTCCGGGATCGCTAACTCATTAGCAAATTCATCACTAATATAATTATTGCGTTTGCCGGGAGCAATAGAAATAGTAATGTCTTTCCCTCTAATTGTTCCTTTTATTTGGAATAACATTGAAACATAAGTTTTGAAAGTGCTTGGAAATCTTCCATGTTTTTCTCCATAAGACTCCATTTGCTAACGTTAATTGATGTCCTTATAGAAACTTCTTTTTTTCTTTTTTTTTCCTTTCAAAACAATAGCTTTTATTGGGAGGAATATTATAACAATATAAATATCAATAATGTTATTTGTATAAAGTTTAGGTGATGGTGGAGTATAAAATTTTGATGGAGTATAAGATTGAATAGGGTTGAAATATAATAACAAATATTAAAATAATAATATTATTATTATTTGAATTTTGGATTGGATGAGAATGTAGGTATTTTAAATAATAATAGTTATTATTAAAAATATTAATAATAAAGTATTATTAAATTTTAGGACAACATGGAGGCTGGATGGAGATGAGTAAAATGGGAGGGATGAGTGAGAGCGAGAGGAGTTGAGTTAAGGTCAAAGACCTCAAAATTTATAAACTTTGAAAATAACTAGATAGGGTCTAAATCTTTAGCCAAAAGATGGACCAGAATGTTGCTTTGATACCAATGAAACGAAGAAACTTTGTTTCCTACAAAAATTACCAGCGTAGATAAGCCATATTACAATAATCCATGAATAAATAAAATATATGATTGATAAGATAAGTGATGATTTATAATGAGAGAATGATGTTAGTATAAATACCCATGCAAGGGTTGCCTTTGTGATGAGGCGCCACCTTTCATAAGATGCCTCTTCATTTGCCTTTTCATTTAATTATTTAATTAATTTATTAATATTATTAATATTTACTACTGCTTATTTATTATTTATTTTGTTCACTACAGAAAAGAGATGGCCCAAAAACCTAGTTTTGCGACCATTAAGGCAATGTTGATAACTAAAATCTTTGGATCAATTTTGAAAATAAAATGCTAGAATAAATCAAATGGTTGTCAGATGGATAGTATGAACAATGAATTAGAAACCCTAGTGTTGACACTCAAATCAATGGACAAGATCCTTTGTGATTAGTGCATAAAGGAGGCTCTAACAACCCTAAAAACGTTTTTTCCAACCAACGTAACACCATGAAAAATAAACACTAATATTCCTCCTATTTGTTTCTATTTTAGACACAAAAATTCAATCACAATAGTATGAACATCCAAGAAGAAACCCTAACAACAAGAAAGTAGGGTGGAAACCTTCACATCGACTTTGATACCATGTTGGGAAATCAGATCTAGAAACCCTAATTCCATAGATGTTGAGATCACAAAAGAATGAGAGGATTTAGATGAACCAAATAACGAGCCCAACTCTAAAATAGTGTGTTGGAGTTGTCCATTAATGTGCTAGAAAGAGAAAGGTCATGTGCATAAATGAGAGAAAAACCAGTTAAAGAACAAGAATGCGCTCCAACACTAGATATGGGTGCCCGTAGGCTTAAACACTTTACCAAGAGAGCCAATAAGCTCAATTATGAAAGATGATAATATAAATGAAGCTATAACCATAACCTAGGTTATGGGCTTGTTGCTGCCTAAAACACACCTCACCACAGATAAGTCTCCCAACCGTTTAGTGTACTCCTGAGAGCAACTATGAGTTTAGAACCCAAATGCCACCTCGATTCCAAACTCCTCCATTTAGACCCCAACTCTCAAAAGGTCAAAGGGGGGTAGTCCCTACTTACTAAGTTTATTTATTGAGTTTAATTAGAGCTGTAAGTTATTAATGTTCCACTTGTTAGATGGCAAGCAACCATGCAAGTGTGTAATAATATAATGTCAAGCAAATCCTTTTGTGTATATGCACCAAACACGATTGCAAGAAAAAGATAATCAATTACCACCAAACCAGTGCCTACTTAATTCGAGCTATGGAGTCACAAACTTTAAAGATTCAATGAAATTGCCAAAATATATAAATTACACTAAAACATTTATTTACCACAATAATCAAGTGACCGTATTTAACATATGCACAATACTTAAAGTAAATGGACCAATATGCACGAAATGTGCTTCCAAGAGATTGAGTAAAATAAAAATATGATTGTGAAAGTACACAAAATAGAAGATTGTGATGTTTTGCAAGTGGTTCTATAAATTTTAATTGATTTTACGGTTTTTCTTTAGTTTAGGGGATTAATGTTTGTATGAGAAATACTAAACTAACAATGTGTTTACCTCTAACGCTTATCCCTCAATTGAGAGAAACTGTTGGGTGCTCAACTAGAGAGCACAAGGCTCCCTCCTAGCTCCACAAATCAGTCCCAAGAACAAGCAGGGTGCTCAACAGGAGGACACTAAGTGCCACGAGGCTCCCCTCTACCCCTCTAGCTCTACAACAAGTCCTTATTTTCGCAATATTGCAATAAGTAGCTAAAGTGCCTATTAATCTAGCCAACTCGAATCTTCTCCCTTTCTTGTCACCCAAGGTCGGACCAACCGGTAAGGGGAGTGAATACAGGGCGAAGATTGGGGCAAGGTTGATTTTACTCTTTGCAAGGGTGGCTTAGCCAACTCACTTGCAAGGTGTGGGCAAAATAAAATTGAAATAAAATACAATGTAAGCAACACGATTTTGCAAGAATGGCAAAGCCAAACCACGTGCAAGGTGTGGGCAAATAAAAATTTGTAGAAAGAGAAAAACATACAACTAACCCAGAGCCAATCAACAATTGCTTGGGCAAGGGTGGGCAAGCCCAACTTCCGTTGCTAGCAATGGCTGGAAAACAAAGAAAATTTAAATTTAACTTGAAATGCAATAGAAAAATCAAGTCCAAGAGACTCTCTTGGACTTGTTACAATGACTGATATTTTTGCATGAAAGAAAGATGACAAAGAGGTGGGAAAATACTATTTTCACCCTTTCTTTGTGATGGTCTTGGAACCCTTTCTTTATGGCAGCCTTTGTACCATTCCACAGCTGAAATTCGACAATGTTTCTCCTTGTTTTATCACCAACCTGCTAAAAACTAACAAACAAAAAACTATGGAAAATGCCCAAAATCACTTCAGGGAAGTTAGAATGCTAGTTAATATATATATATATATATATATATATATATATATATATATATACATACAAAGTATCTACAAATTACCAAGTAAATAATTTTGAATAAGATTGAGGGTATGAGTGGCTAAATCAGTTCTAAAACATTCATCAAACAATAAAAACAATATTCATAAATTTATTTTAAGAGAGAAAAATTATGCCCTTTGCTTTTCAAAAACTTGAAAAATGGGGCATCCAACCTGTTGCCCACCTATTTCGACTAGGTGGCAACTCCATGTACATAAAGATGTACATAGTTGTACTAATTGTACCTTGGAAAAAACTGAGGATTTTTTCACTTCTGCAGGGCAATTGCCCCTTTGTAAAACAAAATGTCCGCTCCCCTGTGTGGGAAAATTAATGTAATTATATGTGCTAGTATGGGTCATATGATATGGATGCAACACCATGGAACTGGTTGTTAGGGAAGTCCCCTCATCTAGTGTTTTTTCCCTTTCCAATTGATCTTGTTGAATAAACGAGTTTAATCGGTTTGGTTTTTCACTCAAAATCCTCCAAAGTGGTGACGGGCGTTCTACCAGTCAAGTCCATGAGGTGGCTAAGGTTTCAAAGTGTTATTCATGACCATACTAGACATTTGTATAGAGTCTTGCGGAGTTTCGTTATGTTATTGTATTTTTGTTAATTTTTTCTAGTTAATTAACTTCACCCCTTGGTGGTTAATTAACTCAGTTTTGATGTAATAATGTAATTGCTCAAGCATGGCATTTTGTAATAGGGGCTATGAATGCAAAGTAAAATTGCTATGAAACCCCCTAAGCCACTGCTTCGAGTCCCATGTCATTCAGATAAGTGGTTGAAGAGATAGACCAATTTTGGTCAGGAGGGGTCTATCTCCCCTAGGGAAATTTTAATTTTTCCTAAGTCAAAAATTCATATTATTTGATTTTGAAGGAAAAAATCAAATAATGCCATGGTAATTTGGTTTGGGGGTTCCTAACCCTAGGAAAAATTTATTCCAAAATTTTCCACCCCCCCATGGCCAAGATATAATTTTTCCAAGTTTATTTTTAATTTTTCCTAAGTCAAAATTGGAAAAATTTAAAAATTAAACTAAAAAATTAAATCTAAGGTGAATTTGATTTTAGCCTAAGTCTAAGGTTAATTTTTTTTTGGAGCAATGGCTAAAAGTCAAAGCCAAGTTTAAAGATGGCCAAACCCTCACTAAAGGGACCAAGTCCAAGTTAAAACCCCCAAATAAGGTGGGGCGCCTAGCATCTAAAGGAGAAAGGGCCAAATATGGAGGGCGTCACCACTTATAGAGGGGCGCTATCAATTTGATGGAGCGCTAGTATGGTGGGCGTCCAACTAAAAAAGGAGGGTGTCATGCTAAAAGTGGAGAATGCTTCTAAAATGGAGGCGCTAGCATGGTTAGTGGAGGCGCTATATTTAGTGGGGCGCCAACTTAAAGAGAGGGCGCTACATATAGTAGGGCGTCAAGCTATATATGGAGGACGTCTACCTTAAAAGGGGGGCGCAAGCATGGACTTGGAGGAGCGCTATTTTGGAGAGGGGCGCCACTTTTAGAGGAGTCAAAGCCAAATTTGGAGGGGCACCTACCTTGGGCCCACGTTTTTACTCATCAAAAGATCTAAGGGTGGAAATGCCTAAGACATGGATCAAGCACCCTAGCCATTGATTGAAAATAATCTAAGGGTGGAGATTGATTGAGAAGAATGTAAAGTCAAATACCTAGATCTAGTGGTGGAGATTTAACCTAGATCTAGATCTAATCTCAGCCATTGATCTTCAAGGGGTTGGGGTCTTCCTCAACTATATAATGAGGGTCTCACTCCCTTATTTGACATGATCTCTCATGTTATTGTTATGCTGCCGGAATATTTCTCCACTCTTCTCTCAAGCTCTTGTGCTATTGTAATCTTCTTGCCCTAGTTGGGCCATTTAATCAAGTAAATCTTTGGAGTATGTCTTGGTGTCTACATTTCATGCTTCTTGTGTAAGGTAACTTGCTTCATTTTTATTTGATTTTGCATTTGTATTAGCTTAGATAGCTCTCCACAAAGTATTTTGTGGAGAGATTTGTAGGTAGAAGTATTTTTATTTACATTTGTGAGTAGATTAGTAAGATCCTACAAAGTATTTTGTAGGATTTATTTATATGCTCACCTCTTGGCTTACATTTTGCAGATCTCATAAGTTTGTTTGCAGGGAACTAGAGCAAAGGAGTACCCTTTCCATTGTTTTAAAAACTCTGATTTTATTTTCGCACTTTTGGAAAAATGGTTTTAAAACTCAGTTTTTATCACTGTATAGTGATAAAAACCTTGGTTTTAAGGCCCCAATCCTTAGTATATCAGTTAAAGGCTTTAAATCTACTGTTTTAGCATCATTTAGGTGGCTGGAAACTCAGTTTTCAGCCCTCTAAACTTCATATTTTTGTCATATTTTCGCTCAGATTTTTTACTGTAAATTAGTAATTTTTTGGGACTAACTTTTTCTAACAAATTCTTTGAGTTTTCTGTAATTTCCAGCAAGTAAAGCTTGCTGGTTTGTGACAGGTTTTACACAGGTGAAGGGGAGGTGCTGCCCAAATAGGCCCAGAAATACCTCAACCTTCAACCGGTTCCAAAAGGGGTTCAAACCCTCAACTCTCCTTCTTCTTTTTTCCAATATTTGTAAACCCCACTGAGAAGTTCTCTTGGGGCATTCTGCAAAATTTATAAGCATTTGTAATCTGTAAATAGATTAGGAAGTAAAGTAGATCACTAGTTTTATTTCCATTTACCCACCTATCTTTGTGACAGACCACCATCTCTGTCACAAAGATTGAAGTGAGGTTAGTTTACTGTTTTATTCAGTTGTATTTTCCTTTCTAGTTTATTTCATTCACCCACCTATCTCTGTTACAGACCACCATCTTTGTAACAGAGATTGTTGTGAGGTTAGCTTAAGCATTCAGTTTTATTTTCCTATTCACCCAGCTATCTTTGTGACAGACCATCATCTCTGTCACAAAGATTGCTGTGAGGTTAGTATAATCAGTTTCCTTTCTACCCACCTATCTCTGTGACAGACCACCATCTCTGTCACAAAGATTGCTGTGAGGTTAGTATAATCAGTTTCCTTTCTACCCACCTATCTCTGTGACAGACCACCATCTCTGTCACAGAGATTGCTGTGCGGTTAAGCATTACTCTAGCTAGTTACAGTTTCTTTCAAGTTCAGTGTTTTTTATTTTTTTGTTAAAAGAAGCAATCATACAACTCACCCATCCTGTGTATCCTCTATCCACTTGTCATCTCCCTTTAGGGACTTCAAGTTGGATATGAAAAGCAGGAGAAGTGGGGGCTTAGGTAATTAAAGCAACATTTTTATTTTTCTGCTACAATCTTCACATTTAAATTTTCAGTCCAAGATCGAATACCAGCACCTCCCATAAGGGATATCGCTTGGTGATCTTGTTGATAACTTAAAATTTACATTGCATCTTAATCACCCAAGACTTAAAATTAACCTCTAAAATTTACCAGCAAAAACTTCTTTATTTCCTGCTCCTCTACTCGGTTATCACCCTTCGGGGTACTCGCGAGATACGACAGGGGATAGAGAAGTCCTAGTTTAATAGGCATCCATCTTGTTCTTTTTTAAGTTAACTAAAAACAGTGACCTCAGAGGCGACTTGGGGTAGTAGACCGTGGGGGGTCTCTAGGCGCTTTGACGTCCTTCTTGTTGAGCACCAGGCCATTGGGGTTTGACCTGTGAGCTACGGGTGGGCTTTGCTCCCACTTTGTTGAGCGCAACAGCACTCCCTCTTTGACTTGAGAAGTACTAGATTGAGGTAGTCACACCACCAATTCTAAAACTTAACTTCAAGAAGAAAAACTTTAATAAAATTTACTAAAATAAACCAAGAGACAATGCAAAACCGGTTCTACAACACTTTTTCATTTCAACACTCCAGCATTGCACTACAACTCTTTACTTTTAGTTTCACTTCACTTTTCAAATTCATTTACTTTCAGTTCTGCAATTGTTCATGTGGTGAATGCTTAACATTTGTTTAAACTGTTTCAAGTAAATCAAACTTAAAGTCTTTCCTTCTTTTATTTCCTGTTGGTTCAATAAGTTTCACATTAAAGCATTTTTTTCTGCTATCTTTTGTTTATGATAAGTTTAGATCAGCTGTACATTACTTAATAATCTTGGTTCATTACTGTTATAATTGTACCATTTGTCTGTTTATTCATCTCATTGTTAGACAACCTAAACTATGGCTTAATTAACTTACTTTTCAATTTCAGTTGTAAATCTGTAAAGTTATAATTTTAGACTCCATTTGTAATAGGCACTGGTCTTTATTTATCTCAAGGTCTGCTTGTCATTAAAGGAAATCTGTGCATTTGCATGCTGCTTGTCATTCCTTAGATATTATAAAGTCTTAGCTTTAGTTTTAATAAAAGATCCCTTTAATTAATTTGTAATTAATTAATAAATCTGGAACATAGCTTTCCTGTAGGGACTACCCCCCTTGGCTCTGTTGGGATCTTTCCTAAACGGAGGAGTTGTGGACTGTGGTGACAGTGGTCCCCAGCTCTCACTTGCCCCCAAGGACACACATAGCAAGTTGTGACTTTCCTGTGTCTTAAAGTGTGAATTAGGCGGCAACACAACCTAGGAATCCCACTCTTCAAATCGAGTAGCCTGCAACTTATAAGATATTTGTTGCACAACTAAATAAGAGTGAGATTTATATGATGAGCAAAGAAATCACAAACTTCAACCGAGAAATGTATGAAGTTCTTCACTACAAAAACAAAACTCACAAAAATCTATGGTAAGAAATTTCCTTAAACATTACCAAAGCAAAGAAATTTGCTTCCTTGGCCTCCCAAACTTGAGTAGCTACTTGAACATGGAAGCAAATCCCCCCAAGATCATATAGGACAGTAGATTCCTCCAAAGATTTTGATTAACAAAAACAAATGGCTGAAAATTACAATTGACCCAAAAATGGGAGAGAATTGGAGCAAGAGAGAAGAGAATAAGCAAGAGTAGCAAGGATTGTGTCACCCAAATGAGGAGGGGAATCCTCTTTAAAGAGGAAATGAGTGAGGAGAGAGCCCAAGTGCATGCAAGCTACTTGTCAAAATGAGAGAGTGGGAGCTCAAAGAGGGGAACCACTTCTCTTGGGGGTAACTCCTAAGGTGGGAAATCAAATAGAAATGGGGGGAAGCCTCCCCTCTAATATTTTAAATATTCGTTCTAGACCAAAAGGGGGGGGACCACCAAAGTGGGACCCCTTACTTTGGCTTATTTTTAATTATCTCAATTTCCATGAAGAGGGAGGGCGCCCCCCCTAGGGTGACATCTTTGTTTTCCCCAAACACTTGCAAGGGGGGGCCATTTTTTTCTTTAATGTCACCTTAGGAACATATCATGATATCAGGAAACATTTTTTTCACCTTCTAAGTGACTTTAGGCCCTTTTCCAAAATTTGGCTTGCTAATTATTTGCCAATTTTCCTGATTTCCTTGACTGACTTTGAAAAATGTGTCCAAAACCTTAGCAAGACTTGTTCGATTGACTTCAAATTTCGCCCAATGGTGTAGGGGGACTCATGCCATTGATTTTGAGTTCCCATACCCCAATTCGTGGGCATTAGATGCCATTTAACCCTCTTTTCATTACAACATTTTTATGCTGAGGGACGACTTTTAATCACCAAAAAGTTAAAAAATCCTAGGTAAAACCTAATGAAGTTCCACAAGACTCTGGATAGTGTCTAGCATGGTTACATAGAACATTCCTGGGCCTTAGTCACCCCATGGACTTGATCATTAGAACGCTTTTCACCACTTTAGAGGTATTTTTGAGTGAAAAACTTAGATAATTAAAATCATTAAAAATGAATTTTAATTATGCAAGGGAAAAAACACTCGATGAAAGGACTTCTCTAATGAAAAAGTCCTAGGTAACTAAGTTGTACAAAAACTAGACCTTCATGCTGACTTACCATTACAATATCTGTAATGAACAAAATATATATAAATAAATAAACATTAATAAATATTAATAATTAAATAAACTAAATACTTAATGAGGAGACACCTTGATGAAAGGTTATGTCTCTTTAGGAAAGGGCACCCAGCATGGGTATTTATACAAGCAAACATTCTCATCGTAATATCATCACTTTTTTTATCAATCATATATTATATTACTCTTCCTTTTATGGATTATCTGAGTTATTTGCACTGGGTATTTGTGTAAGAACGATTTTGTCGTTTCATTGGTACCAGAGCCCTTTCTTGGGAATTTTAGGAGTTTCTCCACACCGGTCTTTCACCAGCCTCATATTTTATTTTTTTGACCTATAAAGTTCATAATTTTTTTTTTGAGGAACAGTCTGCCGCTACTGAAAAGAATATCATAATTTCAAAATTTTCTTTACATCTCCATTTATCCCCCTCATTCAACTCGTTCTCTCCACCTCTCGTGCAACTCTATGCTCCCTCACTCCATTCGCCACACACTCTACGCGTCCCTTCTCTGCTTCTCCCCCACGCTTCCATTACTCATCCTCTCCCCACGCTCCTTCCTCCATAACCTTCTTCTCCCCACGCGCATCCCCAACTCCTTCTCACCTCTACATCCTTGTACACACCGCCCTTCCGCCCGCATTACTCCCACTTCCCGCCCAACCTCTCTCACGTTGCCTTATCCCAACGCTCGTCCAAGCTCTCCACATCGTTGCGCACAGCAACTTCCCTCACGTCACCTTCTTCCAGCGCTTGCTTAAGCTCTCCACATCTATCTGCAATCCCCTCAATCCCCGCGACCTACGCACTTATCCATTCACCCACCCCACTCTTCCATAGGACTGTGGCCTAGCCCCCATCTTCCTTCTGTTTGCGTTTTCTCATGCACACACCCTCTACGCAATCTCTTCCCTGACGCGATTTTCTTCCCTTTCCCTGCTACTCTCCACATCGCTTACTCTCCCATTCACTCTCCACACACCCCACCTGCGTGTCTTCTCTCCCTCGCTCCCTCCTTTTTGACTGCTCTCATCGCATACCACAATTCTCCATCCCATTCGCACGCCCTCGACTACCTAATTGCACACTCTATGTTGCCTCTAGTTCAACTCACCCATAGGATTCTTCCCACCTCTCCATTCTCCCATCTTCTCGACGCCTCAATTCATAGCATTTCCATCATCGCAACCTGCATCCATTCGCTACACACCAAGGCATTGCATCGCTCTTTCAAATCCTGACTGCTGAAGACGACATCACATGGAAAAAAGTCGTAGCTGATAGCCTGAACAAGTCGCAACCTGTCACCAAAAGTTACGCCTTTTAATAAAGAGAATCAAAGTTAAAGGTTATCAAAATAATTAAGACCAATAACAAGAGGATGAGTATAAAGTTATATTGTTATAAGATTATATTCCTATAAATTTTAGAGGGTGACATAAAAAGCAACATTCAATCATTCATAAAACTATTATATACTCAATACTATCGAGTGAGGTATATCATATGAAAGTGATCTATTAAGGATATACAAAGTTATAAAGAAATAAATGGTATTATAAAAATGTATAATACCTTGTTTATTATTAAAAGGGTTATAACAAAAAGGTTGAAAAAAAACATTATAATAATAATATTTTGGTTATTAATATATTGTTATGATATTTCTATATAAAAAAAACCTATTATTTTGGAAAAAGAAAAAGAAAAAAGAAGATATTGAAAGAAGTTATTGAAACATATTTGTGTATTTATTGAAAAAAAAGAGTGTGAATTTATGGATTACATATATAAATCCAAATTTTGGGCGAAGTATCTTTATTGCGAAATGGAATTTCAATATCCGACATGTTTTAAGAATGGCAATCGCTCTTGTCCAATATGTGGTAAATATTTTATAATGAAAGATGAGCAAGGTAACTCACAGTTGCAATCACAGAAACTGGAAAGCGAATTAGGATAATACAAGGAAAGCAATAAAAAATTACAATTTGAAAATGACAAGGAAAAGTATTTTAATGATTTAATAAACACCAAGTTGAAAGATCGTATTCGGGAGTCCACCAAACAAACTAAGGAATTTGAAATTGTGAGAAATAAATTTGAAAAAGACATTCAAGAATGAGGTGAATAGATCTCTCGTTTAAGAGATCATAATCAAAAATTATTTTTGCAAATCAAGAAGGCGAAGGATAAAGTTCAATGTAGTCAAAAGTTAGAAGAGAAGATTCAAGCTCTCCAGCAAAAATTACTGGGAAAAGAAAGAAAATTCTGCCTTGAAGAAGGTTAATCAAGAACTAGAGGAACAAATCAAGAAGTTAAAAGAGGACAAACAGTCACAAGACGAAAGGTTTGAGAAGATTCAGATTAATAATAACCTATTAGAGAACAAATTAGTTCAAATCTAGAAGGAAGCATTCAGACTATCCAAAAAACAAATTTTAGTTGAGGAAGAAGAAACAAATACAAATTCGGTTCTCATCACAGTTCAAAAGGAAGTCAATCCAACAAAAAAACAAGCAACAAGAAATCCTTATTGACACCCAAATTACAAAAAGCATTTTGACCAACGACATGGTCAAAATGAACATAAACAAAGGGGTTATAAACTCAAAAGCGAAAGAACATAAAATCTACAACCTCAACAGAAAATGGGAAGATTTATCCAACAAGACGATCAACAATCACCTCTAATAAAAATAGATCTCGGATGGACCACATCACAGACGATGCGACATTTTTTCCTTGGAATTCGTAACTCGTATTGTCTCACTTCGTCAAGTGTCACAAGTACTAAAATAAAAGATTAAAAAAATGACATTACAAGCAAGAAATCAGACGTAATCCTTGTCTTCAATAAAGCTTTGAGGACAAAGCTTCCCTTAAGGGGAAGGCAATGTAATTAACAAAATATATATAAATAAATAAACATTAATAATTAAATAAACTAAATATTTAATGAGGAGATACCTTGATGAAAAGTTATGCCTCTTTACGAAAGGGCACCCAACATGGGTATTTATACGAGCAAACATTCTCGTTGTAATATCATCACTCTTTTTATCAATCATATATTATATTACTCTTCCTTTCATGGATTATTTGAGTTATTTGTACCCATACCCCAATCGTGGGCATTAGATGCCATTTAACCCTCTTTTTATTACAACATTTTTATGTTGAGGGACAATTTTTAATCACCAAAAATTAAAAAACCCTAGGTAAAACCTAATGAAATTCCGCAAGACTCTGGATAGTGTCTACAATGGTTACATAGAACATTCCTGGGCCTTAGTCACACCGTGGACTCGATCATTAGAACGCTTTTCACCACTTTAGAGGTATTTTTTGAGTGAAAAACTCAGATAATTAAAATCACTAAAAATGAATTTTAATTATATTAGGGAAAAAACACTCAATGAAAGGACTTCTCTAATGAAAAAGTCCTAGGTAACTAAGTTATACAAAAACTAGACCTTCATGCTGACATATCATTACAATATCCCCCGCACAAGTGCGGAAATTTCATGGAGAAAAGATAAGAAGAAGAGCTGCCTCGCTTGAAAAAACTTTATTAGGTACTTCTTTCTCCTCTTCAAGGCACATGGTACATGGTTGACCACCTAGTTGGTTAGGTGGTCAACAGGGCCCACTATCAAAGTTGACTAGGCTGGCCTTAACCACAACCGAGTAATATAATAGATGAATCAAATATGGCCTTGGCCACAATTACAAGTGTATTAGTGATGCACATGAATGGGTTGTGTCCACATGTACAGATTACATTGATATTTCCAACACCTCCCCTTAATTTGAACATAAGGTCATATAGAGAAGATGTAACCTTCCCTAAACGTCATGTCTCCTACGCCACTTTGGTTCCACATGTTGGTGAAGATGACCTCTTGTAGAGGTATAGTGAAGTTGTGGTGAGTTGGATTGCTAAAAATGATGAAGTGTGGAGTATCTAGAGTAGCCAATATCATAAAGAGAAAGATTCCCTGAAACATGTTGATTGGTTGAAGGTCCAAAGAGCGGCTCATGCTATTCCCGAGGCCGGTGCAACCGAAGATAGTACATCCAATAGAGACCACCATCATAATGTGTAAAGTAGGGATCCACTGTAATAGAGCAAGATTCATCCTTGGAAGAATCTGTAAAAACTAAGGTAAAGGATCCTGTGGACTTGTGAGTAGAAACTCAATCAAAGGACTAAGCATGTAAATCCCCCACATGAACAAGTAATCATAGGCTCATAAATCTCACTACGAGCCAAACATTGAGATGTAGCATCATAATAAGCCAAAATATCCACTGTAAACCCACTAACTCTAGGAACATAAAGGACTCATCCAAATGTGTCAGGGTCTAAACCAACACATCTTGAAACCAGTAAGGCCTAATATGCAAAGTGCACCTCCATACATGCATTGTAAAAATAATCCTCAATAAGTAGAAGAAATAATCCAAGTGGACTATGAATAGAAACTCCATCAAAGATAACATTTGTACTGGATAGATCATATAGGCAAAATACCAGAATATGGGCCCATGTACTTGATCCATAAAACCTAAAATGCAAAATAGATGAAGTCATACTTTGATGAAGGGTTTGGCACAATAAATCAAAACCTAGATGCAGAGTGCATGGCTATATGTGCATTGCAAATTGTGTTAGCAGTATCATCTAGGAGATCTCTATAGCAAACTGTTACTGCTGCAAGTTCTTCAATCTCCTGAAGACATGCCAAGCAAGACATGGAGACTCAAATCTATTTTTTTAACCTAGATTGCATATAGAGTTCTTCTGTATTAGATCTGCCAAAATATAAGTGGTCCCATTGAATATGGCATAAAGCCATTCCAAGGTCACTAAGTTCAACAAAGGAGAAGGCTCCATAAAGTCTCCAAAGAATCCATCAAGAAGGAAATAGTACTAACACTTCCAAGAAATCTGAACTGTATTGTTTCTATATTTAGGAGCAACACAAGCCTTAGCTAAAAACGTAGCCATTGAGAAATATTACCACAAAAATGAACAAGAAGATGGTGTTGGATTTTGAGAAGAGGGAAAAAAATCCCTATGGAAGAAGCACTGTGCTTGTAAATATGGTAATAATCCTTAGAGATATCCAAGGAATCCTTGAAAAGAAGTGCAACCCTTGTATAAGGGTAAAAACCTAAAAGAAGAGATCCGAATTTGCAGCCCCATAGGTTGTGATAAGAAAATCTTTGGAACAAATGTTGAAGTGAACCCTGGAAGAGATGATCCAAACAAACTTTTGGATCAATTGGTATCATGAGCCCTTTAAGGTAGGTTAACTATTATATAGATATGTAGTTTCCATCTGTCCAATACTTGTCTAATTGTCGATTTGATTTCCAGCTATCATTGTCTTCATGATCTGGTAATTTCCAGCACTTGTATGTCTTGCTGGTTTGACATAAGTGAACGCTGAAATTGTTAAGGGTTTTAACAATGAACTTGAAGATAAGAGGGCAGATTTACTGTTGTAAAGTCTGCTGTAATAAAGTGAATTTCAGATCTGGTTTATGCTTGGAAAAGTGTGCCTAAGGGATGAAACTTGTTGGCATATGTTTGGTATCTTTTCTCTTGGGCTGCCTAGTGTGTTGGTTTGGTGTGATGAAATATTGTGCGCTGTTTGCTGCTGTAAACTAATATTTCAGATTCCTAAGCCTGAAGTTCACAGGGACTAGATCCAGGAGTTGAAACTTCCTTATGAGTTGAAATTTCTGTTTTGCATTAAAAGTCAAATATTGCAGAAATTTCTGCAAGAGGTGCACAAATTTGCAAAAAGAATCCCTCAAATTTGCTAAAAAACCAAATTACCAAAAAGAGGGGGACACTGGTGGTGGAGAGGGTAAATACTAAAAATTAAATACCCCTAAAAATGTTGTTGTTCAGCCCTTAAAACTGCAGTATTTGGCTGAACAAAGGAGAAATGAGCAGGGTGTTTCTCTAAAAAGGGCACAAACGTGCAAAACATCTCCTTAATTCTGCTGAAAAGAACAAAAACTGTCAGAGGAGGGTGCTGGTGTAGGAGAGGGTATAAAACCCCAGAAATTTGGTGCTGTTCTGAAAGAGTGCTGAAAAATCCTAGCTTTAGCCCTGAAACAGCCCTAAAACAACACTAGATAGAGAAGGATGCATCCACAGACCACAGTAGCTCTGATACCATGTTGGGATGTTAAAGAGATCAGGGATCTGCGCGGTGCAGTGAACACTTCAGAGACCCTAACCCAGCATTAACCTTGAACATAATTATCACATAAAGAGAAGTAAACCCATGAACAAGTGAACAGGAGATATGGTCCCCTTGGGCAAAAGAATCAATCACTAATGAATCCAAGATGACATTACAAAGGATTTATGAGGTGTGCATTTATAACCAACTTGTGAAGCGGGGCACCTTACTCCTTAGGGGGTTATGGGCCCACGTAAATGCCTAGGTCGACCTTAACTACCTAGAATAACATAAACTAATGTTGATAAGTCGGCTATTAAACCTTATCCTAGTCATATAATAATGATGGCACTTAGCCATAATGTCAAGTAACCACAAGTGAAGATTACCATCATTTTAACACTTTTATCATCAATCACTCATGTCTAGTTTGCATATGTGAATTCAGTCAACCTGAAATTTTCATTCTTTTCAAATGCAACTCCGGAATGCAAAGTGCATTTGATATATCTCAACACTCTTTTTTCAGTGTTCCAATGTCCTATCCCTTGACAATTCAAAAACCTTGACAACTTATCAGTTGCAAAATTTATATCTTGTCTGGTTGTTGTAAGATCCATCAAACTCCCTACAAGTCAACAATACATGGTTTCATTTACAGCTTCTAACTTGTCTACTTTCAAAAGTTTTAATCCTAATTTTGTTGTTATCCTGTTGGGATTACACTTTTCCATTCTGAACTTAAGAACCAACTATGATGCATAATAGCTTGTGAATCTGTGATACTCCTATCTTTCTTTTGCCAAAGCTTCTATGCCTAGTCAATGATGTAATGAGTTTTAATATGTCATATCAATAGATTTGCAAAGATATCCCTTTTTTTCTTATATCAAATTGATCCGGAATGGATTAATATATAATTTGTCACCTATTTTGATCTTTCAAGGTCGGAAGATTGGATGAATTCGCTTGTAGGGCCCATTTTATGGTCATGTCTCATTTTGCAGATTTGGGGTCTGAAACCTTCCGAGGCCTGTTTGAGGGTCTAAACGACAATTTTTGGGGTAAAACAACCCATCACTATTGCCACGGGCCATGACGTGATTCTACACTCTGAGACCTTTCCAACGATCCAAAGATCACTTCAACTGGAGTCCATATGAAGAAGTTATGCCTCCCACAAGTTGATCCATCTAGTTGGCCACCATAGTTTCGAGTGGATTCCACGTCTCCTCTCATTTATCGCACATGTGAAGCTGTTCATGTGTGGACTTTCAAGAACATTCTAGAAGGTCCAAAACCCTTACCCTAAACAAGAATTGAGGCATGTATAAACCCTGAAGTTAACTCTAAATGATTATCGGTCTATGTTAAATACTGGGCTGTTAAGGAAAGAAGGGGTTCCATTTCTAATGTATTGTTCCATAGCTGAGCAGCACTAAGGGGTGGTTGTGAAGCATAAAAAAGGGAGTAATAGATTTTGTAGCAGCCATTTGGACCACAATATCCAAGGTAACTCCATCGTGAGTATCGATTTCCTTTTGTATTTTCATTCCACATAAAAGAGCAAGGCATAGTACTCATTTCAGCTGGGTTTGCATAGGAGTTTTCCCAGGATAAATTCTGCATCGGGTCTGTGTGGGTCGTGTATTTTTTGTTCTATCATTTCTCTTACAGTTCTAAAAATAATGTAATTAAAAGAACTAGTGGTAAGATCTGTTGTGACAAACTATTCCAGTGGAATATCCACAACAGTTTACGGATCATATTGGTTTAGAGTAGTTTTCTTTTGGGTTTAGTGGGTAATCACGAGATCCAATAGTTGGTGAAAAAAAGTTCTTCAAACCCTATCCATGGAAGATGAGTTTGTTCAAGGAGTGGTGGACGATTATGAGCAACGATTTACAAAATTGGAAATACAAGTCGCCAATATTTCACGGAACATGTCAATCCTCATGGAAATTCTAGTGTTCAAGTTTGGAATTTTTGGGGATTTTGTAGGCTCTAACTTAGATTTTGGATCAAAGGGGAAATCAGAAATTAAAAGTGACCTAGAAAAGGATTCGACGAAAGAGCAGCCAGGTTTCAGTACCAATATTCCTTCCCACTCTCTGTTCAAGATGGAAGTGAAAGTTGACATCAAGTCGCATCAAGGTGAGATCGATGCTCTAAAATTGATTCATTGGTTGCAGCAATTAGAGGTTTATTTTAGTATCCATCAAATAGTCGGGGAGAAAAGGATGTCATTTTCCCAACTGAAGTTAGAGGGTCATGCATGACCCTAGTGGGAAAGCCACACGAAAGCACTTAGGCTGGAGAGTGATCCGCTAGTAACTAAGTGGGAGGACTTAAAACCCTCATCAAGTCCTAGTTCTATCCTGTCGGGTATGTGGAGGACCAGTGGATCCGTTGGCATTACTTCAGGAAAAGGCAGGGGCAGAGTGTGCAAGAATACACCATCGACTTCAGAAAGATGATTATCATGCTATTTATCTCACCCAAGAACCCAGATGTACTCCTCAAGTATCTAGGTGGTTTACATAGTCACATGTGGAGGCAGGTGATGCTCTTCAAGCCCAGGTCCATTAATGAAGCCTGTGTACAAGCACGATACATGGAAAACATAGGCTAGAAGAAAGGACAACAAGCAGTTCAAAATAGAAAGAGAGCCAAGATGCTACCAAGGAGGGAAAGGAGAAGAAGACTACAACCACGACACATCAGCGCAAGGATCCGAAAAACCACAGTAACCATTGCAACATTGATGGGCACATTGAAGACAAGTGTTGGAGGTTGCATACTGAGTTAAACCCCAAGAACTATAAGAAGGATGCCAAGAAGAAGAACCTTCTAGTCATGTAGTCAAGTAAGGAGTTAGAGAGTAGCTCAAATGTGGATGAGGTGATTATCTGTACCATAGTGTAGAAGGAGGTGAATTTGAGTAGCCTTCACTATAAAGAAGAGAAATAGATGATGGAATTCTTCCACATTAAGATCTAGGTCAAGAAGACCTAGATCGACGCTCCATTTGATTCCGATTCGTAGGAAAACCTCATAGCAAAGGATCTGGTATGTAAGCTTGGATTGGAAGTACATGACCATCCTCATCCCTATCCATTGGGATGGGTAAATAAGGATGCATAACTCAGAGTGATGAAACAGTGCAAGATCGAGTTTTCCATAAGTGCAAAGTATATTGATGAAGTGGAGGTAGATGTAGTACCCATGGATGTTTGTGGTGTAGTGTTCGGAAGCCCCTACACATATATGAGGGATGCGATCTTCATGAGGAGATCCAACCAATACTGCTTGAACAAGGACAAGAAATCCTTCATCATCAATGTGCACAAAGGTAAATCAAAGATCTTTGTGGGAAGTGCCAACCAACTGAAAAAGTTGATTAGTTCAAGCAGGAAGCTTGTATTGCTTTTCTTAAGACAAAATCAACAAGAAGATGAATCAGTAAAAGTTAAGGCATTTCTGGAGGGATGTATGAAAGAGAAGAAACACTAGTTGGAGAACCTTTTGTAGGCATATAGAGAAGTGTTCCAGGAGCCTAAGGGGCTATCTCCTAAGAGGGAGGTGGAGCATGAGATACAACAATTGCCAGATTTGACATTATTGAACATCGGATTGCATAAACAATTTGTCGTAGAAGCATATGAAGTGAAGAAGCAGTTGCGGTAGTTGTTGGAGCAAGGCGTGATATGACCAAGCACCTCACCTTGTGGATCATCTATCATCATAGTACCCAAGAAGGATGGGACTTGGAGGATGTGCATCGATTATAGAGCATTAAACAAGATCACACTCAAGAATTGGTACCCTCTTCCCATTATCAATGATATGTTGGACCAATTGCAACATGCCAAGTACTTCAATAAGTTGGATCTCAAATCAAGATACCACCAGGTGCGAGTGAAGGAAGAAGACACGTGGAAGACCACCTTCAAGACTAGGAAAGGTCTACATGAATGGTTAGTAATGCCATTTGGTTTATGCAATGCATGAGCTACATTTATGCGTTTGATGAATGATGTATTATGCCCTTTCTTAGATTCGTTTGTGATAGTATATCTAGATAACATACTGGTGTATAGTGCTACTTGGGAAGAGCATATCTCACATCTCAAGCAGGTGTTAGAGACTCTGAAAAAGCACTAGCTATTGGCTAATTGGAAGAAATGTGAATTCGCCTAGTAGTCATTGGTGTATTTGGGGTATGTGATTAGTGGAAGAGAACTTAAGATTGATCCTGCAAAGATGGAGGCCATCACGAGTGGCCTACTCCTATAAATGTCGTTGAAGTTAGGATCTTTTTGGGGGGAAATACAATACCTTCGGAAATTCATAGATTCCTTTTTAGCTGTGGCTGCAAACCCTGCAACTCTCCATGCCATAACAACCAACAATAAGGGGTTCTAGTGGGGAAAGAACCAACAAAAATCCTTTGAAGAGCTCAAGCGAAAGATTAGTCAGGCACCCGTTCTCACGCTGCCCAACTTGTAGAAGCCTTTCGAATTGGAGACAGATGTAAGTGGGTATGCCATGGGAGCAGTTTTGATGCAAGGAGGAAGGCCAATATGCTATCATTTTGAAATGTTTCATGGGGGAGTTCTAAACTATCCTACCTAAGATAATGAATTCTATGCCTTGTTCAAGCTATTAAGAAGTGGAAGCACTATTTGATGGGAAAGGAGGCCATCATTCACACTAATCACCAACCATTGCAGTATTTGTAGGCCCAAAGCAAGCTACAACAGACTAGACATTATAAGTGGATAGGATTCTTACAACAATTCCATCTAATCATCAAATATAGGAAGTGCAATACAAAAGAGATAGCAGACTTGCTCTCAAGGCCACCTACAACCAAGATTACAACTTTGAGAATTCTTATGCACATGGAACCTTTCACCCATGATGCATACAAAGAGGAGTACACAAAAGATGTGGACTTCAAGGAGGTATTGCAGCAACTGCAAGGCTAGTTCGATTTAGAAGAAGGTGATAACAAGGCTGACTATCATCTCTAGGACAAGCTACTCTATAAGATGGACAAGCTTTGTGTTCCTAGGGGCGATAGATTGTAGCTTATTAGAGAGGCACACACCTTCAAAGTTGTAGGGAATTTAGGTGTAGGGAAGATAGTTGCAAACTTACAGAGGTATGTTTATTGGCCTAGAATGCAAGAACATGTAGCATGGTTTATTAGAGAATGCATACTTTGTTGTACAAGCAATCCCAATAATAGGAAGCAAGGTTTGTACTAATGTTATCAAAACTGGTTGGGTTCGGAAAAACCGACCGATTTGACTGGTTTAGGCACCCAGTCGGTTTGAACGACCACTCTTAACCTGAAATGGCCGGTTCCGTACCAAACTGGCCTTTTTCCACCTGACCAGTCAGTTCTGTACATAATCGACCAGTTTCGTTCAATGTCATACAACAGTGGCTTAGGGCCCTAAAATCCAATAAAAAACAAAAAAAGCCTACACTAATAGCAAGAAAACCTAACCTTAGTAATCATCAATAACGTTAAATGGTAAAATTAAATTCTTAAAATAAAAGTTGCATTCTCCTTATCTTTCATTTTTTATCCTTTTGCTTAAATTTTTAACATTACCATTAATTGTTTCAGGGTGTTTGAGAGTGGTTCCAACCTCATCGGACTTCATATGCAAAATGTAGAATTTTAGATCACATTCAGAATTCAACAAACTTAATAGTATTCAGGGTTTTAGGATTGCAACGTTTCCACTAGATTCTATCATGTATGAGGGTAGGGGGTTGGCATTTAATTAAGCGCATCAACCCCTCTATGTACCTTGATGTTGGTGGTGCTGATTGTTTAACTCCTTTAACATTACCTTGGAAAAAATGTACCCTTCACTCAAGCAAAATTACTTAGTAGGCATGTGAAGTTTTTTCTACCTTTTTTTAATGCTTGGATTAGGAGGTTTCATCAAAACTGTAGTGTGTCTACTATGCACAATTAGAGTCTAAACTAGTAGTACCATATGGTCAGATTGTAGAAACTAGACTATAATTATTGACTAGTACTATGCTTATTTTTGAACTCTAGGGGCCATTTAGAATCTCTTTTGGTTTAGAGATGAATTGCAATCGATGTTATTTTGGCTATATGCACCCATACTTGTTGTATACATGAGAAACTTTGCATATTTGTGAGTAGTGGTTTGGATTCATATGGATGCACATGAATATATATGGTTTTTACAAAATTTGAATATTTTATGTAGTTTTTGGTCGATTGTTTATTTATTTATTTATCTGGTTCTAGTCCGGTTCAAATTTTTGGGCTCTGCCAGTTTGATGACTGGTCTGGTCCTGATAACATTGGTATGTACCATTGTTCCTACGAGACCATGGGAGAGCATCTCCATGGATTTTGTGGGTGGTTTACCAACCACTAGGAAGGGACATGACTATCTATTTGTGGTAGTTGACAGATTTAGCAAGATGTGCATTCTTATGCCTTGTAAGAAATCCATCAAAGGATAGGAAGCAACAAACATGTTCTTTGAACAGGTCTGGGTGCACTTTGGGATACTCAGGAGCATACCAGAATTCTCAGGCCTTCTGGACTAGACTTTGGCAGAAAATGAACACGAAGTTGAAGTTCTACAACATTCCATCCACAGACAAATGGGCATACGTAAGTAGTCAATAGGACTTTGGTGCAACTTTTGAGGGTTTACAATAAGAAGCATCTGAAGACTTGGGATGAAAACTTGATCTATATACAACACTCCTATAAAAGAGCAGTCCACACTTCCATTGGTAAGTCTCCTTTTGAAACTTGTTTTGGATATTTGCCACCTTCACCTCTAGATGTTGTATATGGACAACAAGGAGTGAGGGAAGACACCATAGGTGAACCGTTAAGAGCTGATAAGTTCATTGATAAGATTAGGAAGATCCATTTCAAGTACAGGAAGCATTGAAGAAGTCACTAGAAAAATACAAGGCTTTGAGGTATCGCCCTTTTGAGGTATTGGAGAAGGTGGGAGATAATTCCTATAGAGTCGATCTACCCCCAAACATGCGCATTTAATATGTAGTGAGTGTTTAAAACCTGAAACTCTATGAACTCTATGTTGGATTAGGAACCTGAGCAGGTCTTATTTTTTGGAGGGGACTTAGTACCAAAGGCTTAGGAAGAGTTAGAAAATGACGCAGTGTTGTAGAAAAAGTCTGGAACTACAAGGCGATGATAGTATGAACTATCGCATGTGAGATTGGAAGGAGAACTTCTAGGCAAGGCTAAATGGTACTCCAAGGCGAAGGTACATGAAAAATTTCCTCACTTCATTTTGTAAAAGCTTTTGGGGACCAAAAGTCTCCCAAAACGGGGAGGTGTGATCCAGAATGGATCAATTAATAATTTGTCACCTATTTGGAGATTTCGCGGTCAAAAGATTGGATGAGTTGTCTTCTAGGGCCCATTTTATGTGCATGTCCCATTTTGCAAATTTAGGGTTTGGAACCTTTTGAGGCCTATTTGAGGGTCTAAAGAACATTTTTTGGGGTAAAACAATCAATCTGTAGAGCCATGGGCAATGATGCGATATTACACTCTGAGACCTTTCTAATGGTCCAAAGATCGTCTCAATTGGAGTTCGTATGAAGAAGTTATGGCTCCTGCAAGTTGACCCATCTAGTTGACCACCATAGTTCCGAGTGGATTCCTTTCTTGCACATGTGGAGCTAGTCATTTGTGGAATTTCAAGAACATTCTAGAAGGTTCAAAACCCTAACCCTTAATGAGAATCGAGGCATGTACAGACCTTAAAATTAACCCTAAACGACTATATGACTATGTTAAATACCAGGCTTTTAGGAAAAGAAGGGGTTCCATTTCTATTGTATTGTTCCATAGCTGAGCAGCAGCGAGGGATGGTTGTGAAGCATAACAAAGGCTGTATTAGCAGCCATTCAGACCAGTGTCCAAGGCAACTCCTTCACGAGTACTGGTTTCCTTTTGTATTTGCATTCCACACAAAAGAGCCAGGCATAGTCCTCATTCAGCTGGATTTTTCACCATAGCGATTTTCCCAGGATAAATTTTGTGTCGAATGTGTGTGGATTGAGTATTTCTTGTTGTATCATTTCTCTTACAGTCCTAAAAGTAATATCATTAAATGAACTAGTGGTAAGATCTGTTGCGACAAACAATTCCAGTGGAATATCCACGGTAGTTTATGGATCACAAATAGTACTGTTATATGTGATTATCATGTCATCAACATAAACAATCATAACAATGATTTCACGTTTTGCTTTAATATACAGATTTGGATCTGAGATTCTGAGCTACCCTTTGGCCCCTGTTTCTTGTTCTGTTACTATTACCCATTTCTTGTTTCTGGTAACATAGTTTTTGAGCATGAATACACATTACTTTTTGAAATAGGAAATCAGTTCTATATATGTGGAGTCTTGCCCTGACTACAACAACAAAGAGCTAGATGAGAACAGAGATTAGTTCTTAGATTGAAAGAGCATTGCATTAGTGTTACGTTCATATGCAACGTTTATTCAAGTGAATTTGTTAATCGATTATTCTGTATATCGTATGTGCACCATTTAAACATCCAAAGTGCTTATTGCTTGAGGCATACTAGTATACAGATGGAAGTGCATTTGTCTGAGGCGAAACATTTTTTTCAGTTTACTGTTTCTGCTACATAGTTGAAATTACATGGATTTGATTTGCTAATTGTGCCTTATGTACTTCCTGACTAATGATGGGTTAGCAGACTCCCTGTTAGCTGTTGTTGCACCTAAACCACCTGCAAAACATATACAGGATAGGGAGGCAGACGATGAAGATGACTTGGTGAGGTTTGATTTATTTACTGCAAGTTTTAAGCTATGTATTAAGTTGATTTGTCGACAGCAGAAGCTTGACAAAGAAATTGCTCCGTTTGGTTCATGAGTTTTAAATCCTTTCTATTCTTTTTCTTTCTAGAAATAAGTAACTATTCATTGTTGCAATATACATTAATCCTGCAGAGGAGTCAAGCTATGTAGCATTCATGAATTTAGTAAATGCTAATAAATCATTAAATTTTTCTATGAAACTACAGCGATTTAAGCTTCCAGAAACAGCACCCCGATGGGAAAAGAATCTTGTTTTTCTTTTGCAAAACAAATTGAGAGTACCAGGTATTAATGTGCATCTTTTCTCCAACTACATAGATTATGTTGGCATTATTGGTTGTCACATAAGAATGTGATAGAGTAACCTTGTTTTCTACAATTACTTTGGTCAATAGATATCCTGTTGATGGCAATTTTCTCTGTTAGTCTGAAGACATGGGCAGTGATTTTCCTCTGGTTTGTTATGGCACCTGTTGCATACAGATGGGATCTAGGACCTATATATGTAAGTTTTGAGTCCATCATACCTTTTAGATCTCATATTCAAATTTTTATAGCAATGTTTGTAATCTTGTTCTCTCTCTCTCTCTCACACACACACACACATGTTGACTTCTGATAATGAATGTTTCTTTTACTGTCTGTTACAGGTTCTTACTAGTGCATTCTCTTTGATATTCTTTAATCTTGGGCAGCGCAGACAAGGGGATGCCAGGTACTATATGATAATCCATGGTTCATCATATTCTTATACATATAACATATATGCTACTGCATCATCTAATCTTCTATCTAAGCAATTAAACATGTAGTAAGCATTATCGCACTAAGTTTGAAGGCATAATAGGCTGCAATCATTCCATTCGATTAACACAAACTCTTGAAATGATAGAAGATGTAGCTTGATATGTTTGCAAGCTCACTTTTCACACCTTCATGTGTATGAGATGATCTACTTATAACCTCTAAGAGAATTCTAGAGTCTCCTGTCACATTTTTACAATGAATGTCATACTGTTAATATACTAGAATATTTTCTTAATGGGATTCAACCTCCTCTATTGATCCACTATTAAGAATTTGTTACATCCTTATAGCAGTCCTTAGCCAGTAAGTGTTTCTAGATTCTTAATGTGATCAATATAAGTATAGGTGGGAGATTTCCAATTTCTTTTTTCAAGGAAAATCTCACGGGGAAACCCAAGACATGCTTCCCTACAATTGTGGATGGTTTAGACTAGGGTGCCTCACTAGGGGGATTTGAATTGGGTACCTGCTGGCATGGTACTAGCGAAATGCCCAGCAACATTGGCAACAAGTTGCGGTAACCCCTTGGCTGAGAGGCTTCAATGAAGCAAGTCTAAGTTGTCTTTATGTTAATGGCATAGGTCATTACTGTTCTTTTGATCATTGTCATGCTCGCTATCATTAATGAAGTATTCTCATTATGTCATTGTCAATTGTCAGCATCATCATTCTTATTATTTTTCTCATTGAGTCAGTACATGAATACTTTGACTCTAGAGTGGTTGTTTCCAACAGTCAAATTTTTTGAAAGAAATTTTTGCCCTATATAAAAACTATAGGAATGCTAATTTTTTTGTTCATAAAACAAGGGAAGACAAAATCAAGTAAAGATGAAAGCATGACAAACTTTGGAAGATGTAAACGGAATTTGTTGTAACCAAATTCAAATATTGATTTGTCACTTAAATTTGGTGTAGCTGAAGCTATGTGATGTTTTGTATTCCCTCACAGGCTCATAGAGAAAATTAAGAGTCATAGGTTGCTTAATAGATCTGTATAAAGATCAAGTGTGTAAAGTACATGCAGAAATATGTAGTTTGCTGGTGTTGTACTCACTGCCAGTTTAGTAAAAGTTTATTTGTTGTGCCCCTTTATGTTTGTGTCAAATATATTAACAAGGTATCAGAGCTGTAGAAGCTTGAGAAGAGTTGATGCCAAGAGTGGAATGAGGGTTTGGAGCTGTTGAACGTTGCTGCTAAGAGTCTAACGAGGGTATGGAGCCACAGGACTATTAGACATTGTAGTGTTTATTTTATCTGAGGATAAAAGTAAAGGTAATGTATCATTGTATCCAAGTATAATGATATAATGTAATGTATTGTAATAAAGTGAGAAATAAGTCATACATAATAATGAGATATGACATTTAAGTTACTATTATATTAAAGAAATTAGCTAGTGGTTCCTAACAAGAATATAAAAAATTGCTTGGTATACATTAAAAAACCCTTGTATGTCATTTCTAAGCACAATGATATGATACTATATCTCTCTGTCCATTTTTTTGGTCTCTTCGTTTATTCTCCAGAATCCATATTTTAGTTTAACATGGTATCAGAGCCACACCACTTAACGTGGCATTGGACATTTACAAAGAACTGTGCTAAGACACAGTTTGACACATGTTCGGAGAAAGAGATATTGCATCGCAGAAGAGAGACTCTGATTGAATTGTAGAGGAGGCACATCAATTTTTATAAGGGTCAAATCATTAAAAAAGGGCTTTAAGAAGAAATTGGTGGTTAACCAATTAAAAAAAAGAATTTGGTGCCTGGAAGAAGACTGACCCCACAACATCTTCATAAAAGGAAAACGTTGACCCTAAGCAAAACTAAATTGACGGAAGTTTTATCCCATAAACTTTTGAAGCCATTTGTCAAAGCATTATATATCCCATGGTCGCATAAAAAGGTAGACCTGTGTGCATACAAACTGGTCTCTGTCTAAAAGCAGAACCCAACCTGTAACAACATATCATATTCAAATTTTTGAGGGCATTCATTGAAGTATAGTCCCATGGTGGCACCGTGGCACAGAAGACTCCAAGACCGATTTGTGCTAAGAGTTTGAGAACCTGCAGCCCACTTATCCAGTTTGAGAAGGTACACCATAACACAAATCCAGAGTAGAAGGAGATCAATTTGACCTAGGTTGAGAAGGTACACCATATTTATTGGCATAAAATAATCACTCGAAGATATATTAATTGGCAGTGATCTGCATTCTGTTTTCTGAAGTGATATGAAGTAAATCATGTGTTTTAAAATCTTCTGCAAACTGAAAACTCTGTTTTAAGCAAAAAAAAACTGTTTTAAAACCCTTTGGACTTCATAAACTGCAAAACCCTTGTAGTTATAAGTAGATTTTTTTCAGGATTTATAAATTGAATTTTGTAAGTAGTCATAAGGGTTTCTGTTCTGTATTGAAGTCATGAGGAGAATTTGTTGTGGAGTAATAAGGTGACTCTTTTCTGGAGTTATAATTTGTAAGTAGATTTTTGGAGGTATAAGAACATATGGCCAATATCAATAATTACACAATGCTGAAATCTCACAAATTTAAGGGGAAGAATTACCCGACATGGAAACAGAAATGGAGCAATTGCTTTCCTATCATGATTTTTGGGTGTTAGTCATTGGAGCAATTCAAAAACCAGATCCCATGATGACTAAAGACTACAAGAAGAAAAATAAAAATGTTCTACTTCCTCATATTAGAGGTCTTCCTTCGTAATCACATAGCAGAAATATGCCTATCTACTATCATAGTCTTGTGTTTTAAGAACTGGTTGTACCTTATAAGTAGTGTTACCACTTGGATATTTGATGTGCAAATTGGGTAAAAGTGAAGAGCTTAGAGGAGAATGCTTTTGTTGTGGCGATCTATCCTAAAACACCCTTGACATGGTCAAAACCCACATGAATGGTGCATAGGAGGTAGCTGGAAACAAGAGGGGGTAATAAATGACCCTTATGGAGGCCAGGTACACTTGGAATTGTAAATTGGCACTGTTGCCGGGGATAAAGTCCATTTCCTGAAAATTTGAAGACAGTTGATGAGAAGAAATAAAAAAATATAGAAGTCTCATCTGGTGACTCCACTTGAAGGAATTTCGAGGAAGATACTCCACAAGAAGTTCCTCACAAAGTCTTGTTTCAACTACTGGCTGAACCTGGGAGATATTACAGAAGAAAGAAGGTGAACAATTCAACCCAAGTATCACAGATCTCAGGTAGTCGAGCATTTGATTTTGTTGAAGATATAGGTTGTTTTTGATAATCCTGGGCAATCTATTACAAGAGGGACCATGGCTACACCTTGGTTGACCGATTTTTATTTTCCATTGAATATTTCAGTTGTTAGTGGAGCTCCTCATTATTTACCAGATAAGGCATTAAAAATGCTTTCTATTTTCCAGGGAAAGAATGCAATCACAACAGAAGTCCATGTGAAGGCATTCATTAGCTTTGCTCAACTTGTTGTGAAAGTAGTAGTACAATATGTTAATGTTGTTTCTTGTCATGAGAGGATGATACCCTTGATTGGTTTATGCCTATGGGTCTAGAGGATGATAGCATTGACATATGGGAATAATGCCAAAGAATATTCCTTGAGTGATGGTAAGAAAAGAATAGCAAATTTTTATTGGTTGCTTTGAATGAGGTGGAAAGAAAGGAGAATGAGATAGTCAAGGAGTTCAATATAATATTTGGTAAGATAGTTTAAAATCTTCACAAAGACATCAGGCCTCCAGGTGTGACCATTCTTATCCATTATATAAACTTTTGATTGACATTTTGGTTTCTTGATAACAGATAAAAAAATCGAAAGGATTTCAAGGAAGCTCAGGATATGGTGGTAAAAGTAGAAAATAACCTCTTAGCTTGAGGAGAAGTTGATTTGTTTGGTTCATCAAGGGCATGAAGTTCTAGAGCCGAAACAAAGCTGAGGACAATGAATTTTGTTGATCCTTCCCTGGATGCAATGACAAAATTGACAGAAGTGTGGAGAAAATCCAAATGTATGTTGCAGGATTTCAAAACCAGTTGGTTCAACTTCAAATGGAGAGGACGCAACAAAGCAATTTCGGCCAAGAAGAAAACTTAGTTTTTGATAGGAATAGAAGAAGGGAAGAACCAAGACTTCCCATACCTATGCATCCCACTAATATAGCGGAGGAAGAAGAAGATCTATGGTGTAGATGTTGCCAGCGTTTCCATGCTGAAGACACATGTCTGAAATTCAAAAGATGGGTCTGCCAAAAAGGTGAAGAGGATGGCATGTCTGAAAATGTTAATTATCTAATGACTGAATTTTGTTGTCAATGGGGATTACATCAGGATTCAGGAGTCTTGTGCTGTTTTTAAAGAAGGCCTGGCTGAAATGAAACAGAAGAGTATAAGTGCTGATAGGGTATGAGCATTATTGAATGAAAGGCCTTCCCCACAAGAAATCAGGTATGGCATGGAAAACTTATACCTAAAGGAATCAGGAGATTTGTAAGGGAGTTCTGCAGAAGTTTGGCTCCAAGGAGGGTGAAAAAGGAAAACAAGCTGCTCCAAGCTATACCACCAATAGAGATCCTTACCCAACAAACAATGCTGTCCAAAGGCTGACCATATCCGCCACTAGAACGACTACATGAAGGTATACAAAGTGGCAATGTTACGAATTTGGATTTGCCTAATGAGTTGTCAAAAGTAACAATGTCTATGCCCTTGATTGACTAAAGTGATGAGGATTCCAGTGCAAAAGGAGTTGAGAAAACTTTGGGGCATTGGTGAAACAATTAAGGATTGCCTAGTTGTAACAACCCTCCATGGGATCCGACCAAATCAACTATGCATGCATATAAATAAATCTAGATCTGATAAAGAAGTTAAGAACATCTCTTTTTTTCCTTTTTTTTAAAAGTCATTTACAAAGTAGGTAAGGATATACGACATTAACGAATCGTAAACCAATCCACATACATCCATTGAATTAAACTATTCCATTTTCATGTGCAACATTTGGGAAGAGAGAGAGATCGACGGTGATTACCCCGATATCATAGTTATTTGTCGGGATTGTGAGTAAGCATAATAACACCAAGCTACGAGGACGTTATCTACCACCGTGCCGATTTGGTTTCTAGGGTCTCCGCGGTGAATAAGTGACCGTAGATCTACCATCCAAATTAAATTAAAGATATCTATGCTTCGCAAATTTCGTTGACACTACTATCTACCATCCACGGTCATGAGGTCGTGCGACTGCACTATCACCTTCTCCACCCGACTGATTTTGTTTTCTAGACATGACAGTTCTGCCAACTGCGGCAGGAAGTCATGAAGAGCTGCTAAGTATGGAGACATTGGTATTTGTGGTGAGTCACACCACTCAACCTCAATAGCTAGTAGATCCCTTGATTGTTCAAATGTAACAAAGATTAACTAAAGGGAAAGAATTGCATCGACATTCTAGACGCAGTTATAAAGCTATGCATCCCAAAATAAATAGAAATATTAAATTATTTCATTTACTTAATGAACCTGCGTGCGTTTTGAAACCAAGGACAATTTTAACTCAATCTAATAAGCGTTGTGGGACTGCGGTTCGGTTTATCTGAGATTACAGAGATTAAATCGTAAATCTTAACTCAATCGATTTATAAACAACAATGAAAAGTTCAACATGGAATTCAACTGACTTTTAACGTTCATTTAGCTCTTTAAAGTACTTGGGTTTGACATAATGATTACATAAAGAGTTTTTTTTTTTATAGGTGCTGTCATGAGTACTTAGCGGATTAGTTGCTTACTATCTGATCCATGTTGTGAGCTTAATTACTAATTTCCTGAACAACCCTTAACTTGAGGTCACTATATAATAATCACTATAGTCGCGCATTAATATACTGGTTTTGACACCCAACGATTTATTAACTTATAGTTGTATAATTGCATATTGAATAAACGCATTATTAATGGTGAAGGGTGACAACTCAACACCAGTTTTCAATAATTAATCTGCGGCTAAAGTAATGAATGCCAAAACAATGAGGTTAGCAAGTTTCAAATGAAGGAGACACAACGGTGTAAACTTGACCACAACCATAACTTAATCTAATCAGCAGGGTTATGACTCGACGAGTGTTTGAATGCGAGTTCCATCCGCCAACTGGTACTTACAGAATTATATCACAGCAGTAAGGTAATGGAATGAGTCACACAGTACTGGAGAGTCACCGCATGCATATCTCAAGTAAACTATCGTGTTATAACAATTTGACCTTAAATTTTGTGACACTACAGCGGTAGGACCATGCTATCTCTATGGCAGAGATTGTCAACTGCTAACTCGCGCAATATCTGGTGTGCACCCAGCGCATGGATGTACTGACTTTGCAGGTTCAATCGTTTCCCATGCTTGGGCACCAACCATTCTCAGTTGACATCATCACAGTCGGAGTCCCATAATCCCTGCTCTACATTTCGACTGCGAAGTTATTATGGTACTGACTTCCTCCATCATGCCCCATATACGGAGCTGATATGCTTTTATAAGATGATTTTAACCCATGGTGCTATTACGACCGCCTGGAAGTCACCCAAGGGTGAGCCTGTGGTTGTAAGCATATGTTCATCAGGGATTGTAGCACTGTCATGCTAGGAGGGTTCATAGATAGATCCAACGACATACATCTCATATGCAGATGTTGCCATAGATCCATCAAAATACAGTTTGATGAACAACATGGTAGCTCACGTGATCATAAGCACTCTCTTTAATTTTCCTTTGCAGGTCTACAACTACCTAATTTGGATGAATTTGCAAAGGGATATAGCGATTAGATGGTTTAAGCTACCCCATAATTGTCCATGTTATCAGTGGAATCTTTCTGTGCCGGTAAACAAGGATGTATAAATGTACAATCATGTCTGAAAGTCCGATCTGAGATTAAACCTTCTCTTAGTTATTACCTTTTTAAGAATAGATGCCAGAGATCTAACCTTAACACTCTAAGAAGTAGGCAATGCAGATCTAATTACCAGAGTTATGTTAGATTTTTGCTCAGATTTCCATGGAGTGGGTATATACAGAATTACCTTAAGATCTACAAGAACTTTATTCTCAAGCTTAACCACATATAAAACAGATTTGTATTTGAAACTTATTCAACGCCTTCCAAAGCCAACAATGCAAAGTTTGTACTTATTATTATTCAACGCATTCCAACTATTGGTGTTGATCTATGAATAGAAATGGAGGCATAAATTTAATTGTTTTCCAGAAACTAATTAGAAACAGATATTTGCATAATAAACATGAAGTTGTTCTAGATTTCTGTCAACGAAGCACATTCATCATATCTAAATACCAGATTCATCCAGAACTCGATTACCCATATGTCAATGACGTTCAAGGAATAAATTTAAATGGATCAAGACACAGATTCAACAAATAATATTTTCCAAAGAAAAAACAAAACATTTAATCAAGCAAATAACGAGGCCCTTGGTCCGAGCATTTGAACCATGCTTTGATACCATTTGTAACGACCCTCCACGGGGTCCGACCAAATCAACTATGCATGCATATAAATAAATCTAGATCTGATAAAGAAGTTAAGAACATGTATTTTTCTTTTTCTTTTTTAAGAAGTCGTTTACAAAGTAGGTAATGATATACGACATTAACGAATCGTAAACCAATCAACATACATCCATTGAATTAAACTATTCCATTTTCATGTGCAACATTTAACAAATTCAAATAACTTTGAAATACCTGTTTATATCGCTAGTCGTTGTCGTTTGAGGACGAGGTCGAAGGTTGTTTTGTCATCACTCCGTTGCAGTTACTGTCGCTGGATTGCCAATCATGACGGATCCACCGGTTTCCTCTCTATCATACCTTGACGGGTACTCTCCTTCCCTTGGGATCCCCGAGATCGACGGGGTTGACAATACCTTGCTAGCAATGGAAGTACAACGCCAGGCTGCTACTGGAAGGCTCCCAACTTCACTCACGTCGTACTGAACCACACTTGTCCACAGTCGCCTCAGAGCCACCGAAAGGGTTCAGGCTCCAAACTTGGCAAGATCGAAGAAGAAGAAGATGAAGATCCCCCATTCTTCCATTTCCTTAGCTTTTATTAACCATTTCGTTAATTCCCATGCATCCCATGCATCACTTTTAGTTAACTCTTTAGTTACTTTAATTAATTTATTTTTATTTACCAACCCACTTGTTGGTTATCTTTAGTTCTCTGATTCTTTTCCGATCAGTTAGCGTTTCACTTTAGTTCAAGTTCCTTAATTTACTTTGTTATTGATTTCTTAATTTAGCTTGGTTTCAGTTTATTTATCTTTATTTATTATTTATTATTTATTTATTTATCATTTTCAATTTAATTTATCCTTTTTATTTATTATTATTATTATTATAAAGTTCTTTATGATCAATTTATTATTTCCCCTTAATTAAAATATATGTTGTTTACCGCCGCATTCTCGTTGCGACCAGAATTATCAAGGTGCTATGCTTCTGGCATGCCTTTTCGATAATTCCCACAGGCAGGGAGTTGGTTATAATGATTGAGCCAATGTTACCTCAGTTCGCCTACCCTAGGAAGAGCTCGGTGGTTCCTGGGGAATAAGGTCGAATCCCTATTGCGCGCCCCCCAATAATAATCTTTGTGAATGACCGACTCACGACCTACCCTCATAGTACATGCATTTGATGAACTTGAGTTTTCCTCACTCTATTCAAAGTTCATCGCGCCGCCCAATTTGCTAGCCTTATAGGTATAATTTTTCAACCCCGTCACCTGATGTGGATCAATAGGAAATCACAATCCTATCACCTGAACATTAAACAACCCGTGCATCAAATCTCATAAATAAGATTTCAAAAACCATCATTCGACCTCAATTGTCGAGGTTTCTCGACTCATCCAGAGTCCATGCATGCCAGTGCATCAAACATATCACAATTCGATCATGTTATATACAAGACTGATATCACCTGCCATAGTCATCAACTCAACTAGAGTCTTTGCATATCGATGCTTTCTTGCGTTTCATGTACCTGCCTTTCCTATCACACTTGACAAACCATCAGAGTACATGCTACATAACTTTTGTCAAAATATTATACAACTTACAACTTCCTTGCCGATAAATTTACATGATTTTTCATTCACAATTAAAATCATAATATAACTGCATATATAAATCCCAAATGTCGACATTATTTTCATAATTTACTCAACAATATGTCAAATAATCCTTCTTACGTCGTATCTCATCCATAATTCCTTGCTTCACACAAGTCCAGGTTACCCTAAACCGGATGCCATCAAAATACGTCCATGTCCATACAAAGTTATTTTAGATTTCAAAATAGTAAGTAGCCGGGTCATTCGTCATAGAACGCCCTCAAAGATTAGTCATAATAATCTCAAAAGTCAAGGTAAAAACAGGGTGTTACACTTGTAGTGTTTCAAGGCACGAATCAAAAAAGAGGGAATGGCAGTCACTCCTCATTTTATATCACTTTGATGGTGAATGCCTTGTTGCTTCATGATTGTATACTGTGTTACCGCTCAAATTAGTGTGCTGATCAAGGTCATGAATCCCGGTGCTATGAGAGGTAAGCGTGGGAGAAGCTAGTGCCCAATGTCACCCCAACCCCGCTTCTCAACACTTTATGTCAACTCCTAAGATCAAGGGGGAGTCCCTAATTCTGGTGAAGGCTATGTACAAACACTCAAACACTATGCAAATACCTTTCACAAGCAACCTGTCGAACTGAGACCAATGCCTTATGGGGTCAAAATGATGAAAGCATAAAGTGACTCTCGGAGAGGGTAGGAGTTACGATACTTTATAGTCAATTGCATGAGAGATAACTCTATTTACTTACTGCTGTTATAACAGTACAACAGTCAACATCACTTCATAAATAAATGAAAAACCAGCTAAACCATATCAACTTACCATATAAGATGTACCTTGGTGATTAGGGCAAGAAATATACCTCAAGAGGGTAAAGGGGAGGCGCTAGGCCAGATCTGAAAGTGACTATCCAGATTTGGTTTAAGCCCTAACCAACCCTCATGTTTGATGGTGAACCCGATTAAACTCCTTCGAGAGATGTCCAATCCCCCAGGGGTGAAACTAGGCATTTCCCTTGCTTTTTCCGGCCTTCAATCCTGTTGATTTTACTGCTGTACCAGATCCAAAATGTACTAGAAATAACACAAAGCACGGTATATCTCTTAATCCCATCACAAGAAGGAGACTCCCTCAAAGATCCACCAAGAAATCTAGGGGGCACACTTTCCTAGCGAAGTAGATTCCTCGAAAGATGAATATTTTTTGGTTTTTTCTATTTTATAATTTATAGGGTTTTCAGAAATATAATTTTTTTTGTATTTACTATTTTCAAAGATATATATAACATAAATTTTATATAAGAGTGAAGAAGAGAAGGGGTTATACCTTAGTATTTACCGTAGGGCAACAAGAGATCAAGATTAGTGTCCCTTCTCAATTTGGCAATTCTATATTTCAAATTAGGGCAATGACTACTAACCCTAGATAGGTCAAAGTAGTCCTTAACCTAATTAGGGAAAACAATGAACTCCAAGGCCCATTATGGAGAGCTCCTTCAATAGGAAAGTCTCCTCAAACAAGGTTAACTAGACGCTAAATAATAACCCTAATTCACTTGCCAAGGTGCACAAGAGGCAAAGCAAGACAAGAGATTAGAAGATGTTTTCGACACCACCAAGAAAAGAGCAAGAGAAACCTTAAGTCCTTCCTTGGCCAAGATTCATCACAACCATTCACATGGATCAACCTTGAGAGAGACAAGAAAACCCTAGAACATCATCATTTATCCTTCTGTGCAAGAGAATAAGCCAAAAAGAGAAGTGTGCTTAGTGCTAGCCTTAGAGACTCATGTATTCCAAGATAAGTAATAAGATCATGTTTGAAACCTTGTTCATGTTACTAATAAGAGGTAGGTGCTCTTTATTTTGTATGGAGTGGCCTAGCCTCTTTAATTGTAGAGCCTACCTTACTAAAAGATAAAATACTTCAAAATTAGGGTTTGTCACCCACAAGTCGGGGACTAAACCACAAAATGACATAAAATAACAATAAAATGTTGGAAATGGCTTCAACCAAGTGAGATGTTGAGCCAAAAAAGAGGATGTCATGCCCCAACTAACCCCAACGATGTGCTTTTCCCTTAATGTCCTCCTTTTTAGCAAGTTAAGGCCTTCAAAAGATGATGTCATCATCATTTTTGCACATGGAGACCAAGAGGAGGGGTTAAACATCAAAAGGAAGGACCAACTGGGCATAGATGAGTTGTGCTAAAGCGGGTATTATGACAACCCTTACAAGTGCAATCACCTCTAGATAGCATAAACACAAGTGTGGCTAGGAGCTCTTGAGCCATGTGTCCTAATGGATTCATCCCAAGGTGCACTAGACACCCACCTAGGGCATAAATGCCCAGCATGATGAGGGACTTTGACCCATCAAGGGGTGGTCAACAGGGCCATTAGGATAACACTCCTTGAAATGAAAACCAAGAGGTCCTGCCATGACTAAACCAAGGTTCTTGAGGCAGCCATAGACCAACACTTTTATATCAAAAGGCCCATTTGTGGCCTTTTACAATGGAAAAAGGCCCCCACTTCTGGTACATCCTAAAGGGAACACTTCAGACAATCCGAGGCATAATAGCTTGGCTCCAATTGCGGGACATGCGCTTTTCTTAGGACTGTATGAGAACCACCTAGAATCTCTGGGAACCTATAGAACTACTCACACATCTAATAACAAAAACATCAAATGCAATGTAGGCAGACACTTCCATCATGCCTTGTTCAAATCAAAATATGAAATGCATGAAAAACAACACCACAAAATGCAATGCGAAAGTAAAGCAAATGACACATCAAAATACTCATGCAAAAGATTATTGATCCTACCCACCTACTCTAAATATGATCACATGAATGAGTTAAGTCGAATCATACCACTAGTGAAGCCATCTTAGCGTATTATTCATGCTAGGGCTTCTTCCCTTGTCTTTGGCAATAGTCCAAGCCAAAATCACATTAATGATGAGTAGATGTCATTACCTTGAGAGGAATAGGATTGGGTGAAAAGAGGAAATCTTAAGCCTGAATGCATTCAAGCCCTTGGCAAGGAGAAGGGATCTTGTCATAAGCCTCCTCTATTCAAGCTTGGATAGGGCTCAAGAACAAATCTTCATCATCATGAGCCTGCTTACTGATCTCTGTTTGCTGCTCGAGATAACCCTCGAAACCAGCAAGGTACCCTGCATAATGAGGTTGAAACAATTCTGTATGATACACCAGATGCATCATAAAAAACCCAGCCAATAGAAGGTATATTCCACCCATCAAACCATTAACCAATTCCCTACTTCAAAACCCTGCTGCAAAGAATCATTTCCAGCCATCAAAACCCCTGACAAATCTAGATGATAAGGCTGAAAACCCCTTTCCAAAGGATACACTATCAATACCCAAGAAGGATGAGAACATGGCTGGAAAAGAAGCTTCAAATCTGCCCTAGGAGAGGGCACACTTCGCTGCTTTAAATCTGCAATAAAATTCCTTGCTGTCCAAAAGATGCATCAGTATCTGAGAAACATGGCTGAAAATGATGATTGAGATCCACCCTAGGAGAGGGTAAACCTTACTGTTCAATATTTGCAATAGAATCCTCCATATGCAACCCTATATCATCATCAATGGTGAACAAGCATGCTGAACCAATTCATAAGGATCCTCGTCAAAATAGGTTTTCCAAGGTCTTCAAAATTAACAATTCCCTCATTATAAGAGTCAACTGTCATATATGGCCTCTCCAAATTTTCAATAATCCACATCCATATCATGATCATCATGAGAAAAATGCATATCGTCATCTCCATGGGAATCATCGTCAGTAGTAAAGAGATTCTCAAACCTATCATCTTCAAAAAACTTGTCTTCAAAAGCAAAAGAAGAAAGAAGGTTCATCAAACCCTTGTCACCATGAGGAAGACAAGCCTCAAGGAGAGGCATCAACCATACCCCCATCAACCATGTCTTTGACATCCTCTTCAATTGACAATGGTTCTTCGACGAGAGATTCTTCATCATCTTCTTTATCTTCATGGATTTCTTCGTCACATCTTCTTCATGGATTTCTTTGGCAGAATCTATTTCATGTTCTTCTAGGTCCACGGCAATCTCCTCTCGGACATGCTCATCTTGATCAACTTAATCAGCTTTGCTATGGACCTCTTCAAGGTTTTCCTTAAGGGCTTAGTCTTCAACATGGTCCTCCTCCTTGAACATACCCTTCATGTATTCAACATAGGGAACTCAAATCTCATGTTCTTTTGGGCACCAATGGCTACAAAACATCTCTATCAATTTTGCAAGAGAAGATATTTTCCTTTTCCTAAGCCTTCAAACCAAGCATGTGCTTTTCCTTCCAAGGTAAGCACAAATGACCTCATAAAAACATCTTCATTCTTTATACCGAACTCTGGAACTAGTAACAAAAATATTTTTACATTGTCCAAGGCATAACAATCATGATCACAAAAAGCTCGACATAATGGCTTTGGTAATTTATTTGGAAAACCTGGAATGTTCAATAAATCAAGAGGAGCAAATTGCTCATCCAACCCTGGAGGCCATGCTATTTTTCTTTACTTTTAACTTCTTCAAGGAGATCACTAAATTTGAACATGAATATATCAATATGTGTGGAGTTGCTAGGTGAACTTGAAATGCCTTTCAAGTGCTGCTTGCTTCACCCTACAAACAACAAGTCTTCAAATCTCCAGACTTGCCCTTGTAGAGTACAAACCTGCCTAAGATGGTGAACATGTGCATTCCTTTCTTTAGAAACATGATGTGAGGAGCTACATTGTGTAATGTGCTACTGACTGGAGGAGGGGGTCCATTATGATTTGGATGATATTGACTAACTACTGGTATGGGACTAGGGTTGGCAATACTGTTGGGGTCTCTCGGAAGTGGAGGTTGTCCTTTGGGTCTGCTCAGATCTTGGGTTGGAAACATGATCGCTATCCGTTTGCCTCTTGGTGCCCATAGTAGATGGGAACACCGTTAAAAAGGAAGTGATCCACTAAGTGGAAGTTGGTCCAGGATGTGGATATGGCTGGAGTATGAGGGAGCAGAGCTGAAGGACCTCCTGCAAGTATAAGACTAGGCATCTCTGGTTGGGGTACTTGAAGAAACTGACCAGAGTCTGAACCTCCCTGAAAAGATAGTGGAACCACCCTCGAATCTCATAGAAAACAGAGCAGTGGAAAATGAAAACAATAGGATCAAACTGAAATTCTCAAACAAGTCAATAAATTGATGAACTTAAATTCCACCCATATTGTCCTGAAGGTTAATCCAATTGACATAGTAATCACTTTTGATAGTTTTGTGAGCAGTCAGGTAGATATTGGGTCAGCAATCAAATCTTTATTTGGCAATAATGTAACAAAATATTCAGAGACAAAGAAAAGGTAAGTTCATTACTCATTGGAAGTGAAAGTAAACACTTTAGAAGCTGAAACTGAATATACGATGTTTATTGAAAGGGCATGCCAATTGCCTGCTCCAAACTAGGGCATCGATGTTTATTGAAAGGGCATGCCAATTGCCTGCTCCAAACTAGGGCATTTGTGTGTATACCGCGCCTACATGTTAGCAAGTGTTGGGTGTCAGTTGGTATTACAGTAATTTTCTATTGGTTTCTATATTTTATGTAGGATAGTTCTCTGTTTAAGGACATCCATTGACTTGACTAGTTTATGGCATTTTCTCATTGTTGTTATCGACTGGCAGTAGTGCTTCTGAATCATGCTATTACTGTGGATACCCCTCAGTTTGTGTTCATTTGGCATTTTGCATAGGGTCACACATTGAAATTCATATAATCTGATAATCAATAGTTTAAGTTAGTAATGATGTGAATTTTAAATTTGGATACATTAGATTTACATGTTTGGCATATGTGCACAAACCATTTCTGATATTTGGTCCCCAAAAATAAGCTTCTTTTATGCAATGGCCCTCTTGCAGTGCATATTCCATCTTTAATGATGGTTTCAGGGAGCTACCTGGGACATTGAATGCAGAACGTTTGGACAGGGACATCAGGGCGGGACAGTTTTAAACTTGATCTTGGCTGAATCTTACCATTTATTAGTGTTGTATAATGTTTATCAGTTCTTCAGTATTTGTCAGCATTGATTTTCCAAATTTAACTACTTTCTCTGAACTTGGAAGAATGCCATCAGTTCCGTTCTCATTTGGTTTAATGTGTCCAGTTGTCTTACATGCAAAATTTGCTCAGCAAGCATCAGTGTAGCTTTGGAGGAGGATGGTATTAATATGGAACGGAAATCCATCATCAGTAGCAAAGGAAAATATCCACTGTTTATTAGCAGTAGATTGCTTTTAGTGGTTTTTAGATTTATCTTGTATCATATTGATTGTTCTTATAAATAAATATTTGAGTGTTGTAGTCCAGAATCAAGGGCATTTTATCTGTATGCCAAGCCAATTTGCAAAAGGCCGCCAATTTCAATGGTCATATTTTACTGCTAAAATCCCATTCAAAGATTATTAACATGTTCTATGGTACAAATGCATTCAACTTATTCATGCTGTGGTAGACACTCTTATTTGACACCTGAGGTATGATGTGACGGTAACATGTATGACATGGTGATAAATGTTTCAAGAATATGAATTGCAGAATTCCAAGGCATTGGCTATCATTAGTTTGTATATGTTGTTTATGAACATTCAGGTTGGCATATGAGTTTTCAAAATTTGAAAGGGTGTCTCTCATCGAATGAGTGTTTAACAGTGTTCCACGGGGACGCGCCTCCCAGGGTCGGGGGCTCGCCCCCTACGTTTCCCACGCCCCGGGGGCTGGGGGGCTCCATGTGAAACGTTTCCCGGCGCCCCCTTTTCGACGAAACGCGGTGAAACGCAGCCTAATGATGGGGGGGCTCCCACACGCCCCCCCCGAACATGGGGGGCTCCCACACGCCCCCCCTCGAAATTTGATCGAAATTTGATTTTTTTTAATGGGGGGCTTCAGTGTTTTATCGTTATGGAGTCTGGACTGTGTAAAACAGTAAAATTTAGATCTGCAAATGTTCATTGTTAAGTAAGAAACAGTAGAATCAAATAATTAAAAATTTAAATCAACTATAGATTGAGGAAAAACCTTGAGATCCCAAATAAATGGGGCACAGCCTGCCATTAATATTTAAACTTATAAGTTATATTATGTATCTTTGTGTGTTTGCATGTGAACAACGAGGGGACTGATCTGAAGGCATGCAAGTAATATGAGAATATAGACCAATTTTAAATTTTTAGAGTATAAATATTAAAAACGTTAAAACTGTTGGACATCCGGCAAGATGGTTTGACTTTGGCCTGCTAGACTGCCAGTGCTTATCACAAAATCTGCAATGTTACTATTTAGTATTTAGTTTGTAAATTTGTTTTTATAATTTTATAATTTATGTAGCTTTGTTAGTGTTTACTGTTTAGTTTTACTGTACAGTAAAACTTTTACTATTTAGTTTTTTTTTATTAGTTTAGACTTTACTATTTAAATTTTATATTAGCTCTGTGAAACTCCCATAGATGGTGATTTCATGCAGCAGATGCATCAGGAGGACCAGTCCATGGAGCTATCTCCTTGATGCATTTTGAGTCTTTTCATGATTTATTTTTGATACCTTTAGTTTTAAACTTTTATTTACTGTCATTGATGAACTCAGACTGAGTCTTTAGACTTTGACTCATCACTCATCGACTCTTGAGTCTTTAGTACTTTACTCTTCAG